>JAWNOM010000424.1:1187500-1787500 GCA_035045965.1 Drosophila aldrichi | reverse complement strand
GATTCTCTATTATTATTAAACACACAGAGAGAAAAGAAGAAAAAATAAATGGCTTTGATGTGCGCTGACTAACAAAAAGGGCAACTCAAACAAGGATTTAAGAGAGCCGAAAACTTTGGCACAGAGATGGGTCGGCTTGGTCGCCCGGCGTGTGCCTAATTCTCTCGTAAGCCAATTTAATTCACAGCCAGTGTGGCGCCTTGGCCAAAAACAACAAACACAAATCGTAAATTAATGAAATCACATAGCGCGTCCAAAAACTTAAATCCTTTGCCAGAAAATGCATTGCATTGCTTGGCGGCGTCCTGGCCTCCTGGCCTCCTGGCGTCCTGTCGTCCTGGCCGACGCGTATAAATTCCCTTATCGCCATATCGCTCGTCCGCTTTGTTGCTGCAGAAATATGGCCAGAATGCATGCAAAGGCTACAAAGGGACGCCAAAAACCCAAAAAGCCAAACAACTATAGCCAGCGACAAACGTTATACAAATTCTAATACGTAATTTGTCCAGAGTCCAGCCCGCACTCCTCTCAACCGTAGGCAGTCCAATTTATGCACTTGCCATTGTCTGCCACGACGGGGTAATAAACTTTTGCCGCGACAAATTTAACAAATTATAGAAAAGATTACGTGTGTGTGTCCGTATTTCTGCCCGTATCCGTATCCGTGTCTCACTGCCCGTCGACTCAACTGGCCATTGTGCGCTCAGGCCTTAGCCTTAGAGCCAATTAAAGCCAATTTAAGCCAATTATGAATAAATGTTATTTAGCATTCGTCCCTACTCACTGTTTTGCCAACTTTTTTGACTGCACATGTTCGCATACGAATAAATAATTATTGCTTGTTTAGGGTATTTAAATTTGCATTTTAATTTGGTGTTAGTTGGCAGGAAAAAATGCAGTCAAATTTGTTGGTATTTATGGCTAATAATGGATACTTGTGGGGAATTTCTATTCGATTTATAGAGTTGAAATTGCAGCCAAGAGTGAACTGTAGTGCTCTACTGCATTTAAAGGTGATTGTCAGCTAAAAATAATAAAAATAATATAAAATAATATATTATTAAATAAATAAAAATTCAAAAAATAATTAATAATATATGAAAATAATAATAAAAGAAATTAATATATTTTTAATAAATAATAATTAAATAAATACTTAATAATAAATGATAAAAATAATAATAAAAAAAAAAAACAAATTAATATATTATTACATAAATAATAATTAAATAATTAATTAATAATATACGACAAAAATAATACTAAAAAAATAAATTAATTAATATATTTGTAAATAAATAATAAATATTATATGACAAAAATAATAATAAAAAAATTAAATTAATATATTATTAAATAAATAATAATTAAATAAATAATTAATAATATATGATAAAAAAAATAATAAAACAAATTAATATATCTTTAAATAAATAATAATAAAATAAATAATTAATATTAAATGACAAAATTAATAATAAAATAAAATAAATTAATATATCATTAAATAAATAATACCTATAAAAAATATTATTAATTATACATTTTTATTTTTAAATGCCAATATATCAATGTAAAGCTAAGCTAAACATATTAAATTCTTTAAAATTCATCTTTACAACTAATTTTGCTATATCTTCTTATGCTGCTAAAAGGAAAAAAAAATTAAATTACATTTATACATATCAAACTAATAGTTGATTCTGCTTCCCTCGTTACTGCTGTTAGATTATTTCCACGAATCAAACTCGCCCACTTACCCCACTTTCAGTGCCTCAAGTGCTTAACTAGGTCTCACTTATATATACATATGTATATGTATATATCCAATGCCCGAGTATTCCAATAGTAATGTGCTACCCAAATAGATAATAATAGTAGATCAGTGGCAGCACAGCAAAGGCAATCAACTTGAATACATTTAGTATCGAGTTCCTCTTTGCTGTTGGCTTAAATTGCCAGTTCATGACATCTACTTAAAGTTCTTCAGCGAAATGCATCACACACACTCCAAAAAAAAAAAAAAAAGACAAAAACGAAAGAAAAATATACTGCACATGGCATGCACGAAAGCGCACATTAAATATTTACACTTCATTTTATAGCGTTGGCCAAAAGAAATATAACGAGAACTTTGCTGTCCTGCGAGAGGAGCAAGGGGAGGGAACCTGGCACCGACTGCCACGGCAACGTAGCGGGTGCAATCACATCGGCGCATATATAGCTTTAATGGCAATGACAACTGTTGGCTCTCTCTCCCTATCTTCTTCTTCCTCATGCTAAATGCAGGACACAAAGAAGGACAGGCGCTGCAAAGTGAACCGCAGGATATGGCGCAGGTCAACGGAAGCCATAAAATTCTCGTTTGTCACGCGAATTTCGTTGCAGCAAAATGCCAACACATGCAAAAGACAAAGTTCTCCGCGTGCACACAAAACAAAAAGAAAACACACTGAAAACAAAAGGACAAAAAGCTGGGAGAATAAAAAAAATAATATTAATGGTAAAAAAAAAAACTAAATGTTCAGTCCACGCAGCAAGACGTAAACGTAGAGCAACTCGGAGTTTGGGGTTTTCAGCTGTATCAAGTTAACTTGCCTTTGCCATCCTCAGATGGAATTATTTACGTTTAGTTTTTATAGTTTTTTATGGCGCGGTCTACGAGTTTTGTCCACGGGGCACCCGGGTCGTGATCGGGGCCGCTCGTTGTGGGCGTGGGCACTCATAAAATATGGGCGCAGGTTTATTTATGCGCTGCTTTGGCGACATTTTCGCGATGACGCTCCGCTGGCTACGGCAGGACGAGCACCAGAAGCAGGAACCAAGACTAGGACGCGCCTTTGTTTTTTACGACCTGATGGATCGCACAAAAAGGATGCCAAATGCCTGGATATTAGTTCAAATGCCCGCTAATGTCAATTAAATTCGAGCAGACAACGCGGGCCAAATGAAATTTTAATTACCGCAAATGAGCCGGCAACGCAGCTGGCAGAGCGACTGAGACAGAGACTGTATCGCTTTGGCCTGGAGTGCTGCTGATTACTTTAAATTTTAATTGAGCATTTAAGAATTTAATATATGTAAAGTGGAGAGAATGTAAGAGAAGTCTGCGAAAAGTAATTTAGACTTGAGGTAGGCAAACTTAAGAACTACGATTCAGTTCGAATATGGAATTATGGGAATGGGATATATTGATTTATATTATTTATTTATTTATTTAATAGTTTTCTTATTTATTTATTTTTTATAGAACATAATATTTATACAAGCTCTGAAAAGAAAAAAAAAAAAATCATTTGCATAAATTTATCGAAACAAAGCAGATTCTCAAATGTAATCAAGCTATTCTTTGAATACTATCTATATATTCACTTCAATTGACTACAGTTGTTGCCAATATATGTATTTGTATTTCGATTTTCCCATGTTTTCCACGCAATGTTTCGCTCACATCAAGCTCGCAATTTTTCATGTAATATACAAATGTTTTTTAAGGCAATTTTTTGCTGTTGTCTGTGACGGCGGCACATGTGATTTCGACGGGGGACACTGGATGTGGGGTATAGGAGAGGCAGCCAAATGTTTACTCAACTGTGTTGAAAAACAATTTTGGCAAATGGCCGAACGGCGTCGACAACAACAACAATGCTAACGAAATGTCATGTGTCAGTGTCAAAAGAATTGAAAAAGAGGCAAAAGCATCAGAGGCTCACAAGGAGTAAAGGAAATGTCAACACGAGTTCATCAGTCAAATGAGTTGTCTATGTCGGTCTGTCTGTCTAGGGGTAGGGCATTCAATTTTCCTATGAGATTGGAGTTTTTGGCCATGTGTTTACGCATTTTTGCCACAGTTAAGTGAGACACGAAACTTGTGGAGGGTAAGCAAAGTGAGTGGGAGAGACAGACGCTTGTCTGGCAAATGTGTTGACCCACATTTTTATGCACATGTCTCTAATGTTTATTAATGGCAAAAGTAACGCACAGCACTCGAAGGTGACTCGAAATGAAAATATAGTCTGTTAATAGAAGCATTTAATTAGCTCATCCCCAGCATCGATGTGAGTCATGCCTTAAAGATTCAAGATTGAGCAAGAGAAAGTTTTAAAGTCTTTGCTTGATTTCCATGCCTTTGGGCTTAAGAGTAATTGAATTTGTATTTGCAAATCTCATACTCTTATCAAATTGCACGCCTCAGTGAAGCTCAAACTACGAACGGGTTCAGCAACTCGTAATCGAAGCTAAAAGAAAATTTCCATTTTGTTGCTCATTCAGCTACGTTTTAATTATAAACCGAAATTCGTTTTACGTTTTACAAAATGTGCAGCGAGGCTGTCGAGCCAAATGAGCAGTGAACAGCGAGCAGCGAGCACTTCAACCGAGTTCGCTTCATGACTCCCATGAAGTTGCAAAATATATTTGATCAAGTGTTTGGCATTTTTTCCTGCAAGTGAAAGCCATCTAAGCAAGGGGCATGGGGCGAGCAACAAAAAGAACGCCCAACAAGTAACTTCTTTTACGCGAATTCATTCAGTCAGGCTTAATGAACAGTCGGTGGCAGCACCACGGCGCTGCCTGCGTCTTGCTGTTGATACAACTCATTAGACGCAAGCGAATGCGTACTCAAGTGGATTTTCGATGGGAGGACATGGAAGAGGGGGGAGGGGGAGGCGGGGTGGCAGCTCTTGTAAAAGCAATCGAAACAGGACTCACAGCCTTAAATGAAGCAATAAGAAGACCTTAACTTTTTCTATTGCAATTTTTTATTTAAAGACTAGACTGGAAACTTTATTGAAAGCTGTGAAAATTAGTATTTAGCATGGAATTAAAATGCAAAGAAGAAGCACAAGTACTGAGCTGGAATTAAACTTAGTATAAATGTATTTGAATATTTACTAATTTAATATGCTGCTAAAAAACCGGAATAATTAATATAAAAATAAGTATAAAATTAAAAATAAGTAAAATAAAAAATAAAATAAATAAATAAAATAAAAAATAAGATAAATAAAATTAAAATAAATAAATAAAAATAAAATATATGAAATAAGTAAAATTATAACATATACAAAATAATAAAAAAGATATTTAAAATGCATAAAATATATAAACTAAATAAAACAAGTAAGAAGGCTCTAGTCGAGACTGCTCGACTAGGAGATACCCTGAACCCTGCAATCTGATATTCTAATCATTCTGCTCTTCTTTTATGCATACATACATACACATGCATCCACCCGCACGCATAAGCCCGCGCTCTGCTAACTGCGCAGTAAGCAGCGACTGCGCTTGGGCTGCGCTACAGTGCACTGCAGTGTGGGCAATATTATGAGAATTTGTTTGTTGAATAATTTCGTTTGTAGACGTATGATCTTAATGAAACTTTCAGAACATTATCATAATGTGTAAATGGGTGTACATTCCAAAGTACAAGTCTCTAGTATTTGAAATACGTTTTTTACAAATTGGGGGCGAAGGGGGCGTGGTATCCAAAATCTGTAAATGACAAAATGTGTGTATTCATCAAATGTATATACACAACAAATCTGAACACTTTATGCTTAAAAGTCTTCAAATTAGGCTGAAAAAACAATATCAAATTATCGATTATCCTCGATAAAAAAGATATCGAATGAGTTATCGAAAAAATATGATAAACTCGTACTGCGTATGGTATACACGAGTCTACATACAAAATTTCAGCTCTCTAGCTCTTATAACTTCTGAGATCGACGCACTCATACGGACGGACGGACGGACGGACGGACGGACGGACGGACGGACGGACGGACGGACGGACGGACAGACGGACGGACAGACGGACAGGGCTATATCGACTCAGCTCATCGCCCTGATCAAGAATATATATACTTTATGGGGTCTGCGATGATTCCTTCTGCCTGTTACATACTTTTCACAAAACCATTATACCCTGATTTCCCATTTTCAATGGGTTCAGGGTATAATAAATATAATAAATGACCAATATATTATTTATATACAAGTTATGAAATATATTTAATTAGCAGTTAATAATATTATTTAATATATTAAATTTAATTTAACTATAAAATATATATTTAATATTTATAAAAAATATTTAATAAATAAAATATAAATCTGCACAATTATAAATTATTTATAAATATTTTTATACCCTGAACCCATTGAAAATGGGAAATCAGGGTATAATGGTTTTGTGAAAAGTATGTAACAGGCGGAAGGAATCATCGCAGACCCCATAAAGTATATATATTCTTGATCAGGGCGATGAGCTGAGTCGATATAGCCCTGTCCGTCTGTCCGTCCGTCCGTCCGTCCGTCCGTCCGTCCGTCCGTCCGTCCGTCTGTCCGTCCGTCCGTATGAGTGCGTCGATCTCAGAAGTTACAAGAGCTAGAGAGCTGAAATTTTGTATGTAGACTCGTGTATACCATACGCAGTACGAGTTTATCATATTTTTTCGATAACTCATTCGATATCTTTTTTATCGAGGATAATCGATAAATGGATATTGTTTTTTCAGCCTAATTTCAACACTTTTAAACATAGAGTGTTCAGATTTGTTGTGTATATACATTTGATGGATACACACATTTTGTCATTTACAGATTTTGGATACCACGCCCCCTTCGCCCCCAATTCGTAAAAAACGTATTTCAAATACTAGAGACTTGTGCTTCGGAATGTACATACATTTATACATTATGATTACATTCTTAAAGTTTCATTAAGATCATACGTCTACAAACGAAATTATTCAACAAATAAATTCGCATAATATTGCCCACACTGCAGCGCAGCCCAAGCGCAGTCGCTGCTTACTGCGCAGTTAGCAGAGCGCGAGCTTATGCGTGCATGTGGAGGCATGTGTATGTATGTGTGCATAAAAGAAGTGCAGAATGATTAGAATATCAGTTTGGAGGGTTCAGGGTATCTCCTAGTCGAGCAGTCTCGACTAGAGCACTCTTACTTGTTTATTACACAATTATATATATTTGTGCTTTTAGCATGGGTCTTCTCTGTGAATTTTAAATTAATCATAATCCACTAATTTATAACCTCTACTCTTTATATACAAGAGAAACTTGCTTAAGCAACTTTTCTGCTAATCATAATACCCAAAAACCCCTTTCACCAACTAACACCAAAAATCCGCTAAGAACCATCACAAACTTCTGACAGCAACTAGCGCACAAAATATTTCGTCTTTCCGCACCATTGAGAGCAAAGCAAGCAGAAAAATATTTTTTAATTGAAATGCGCTGCATATGGACCTAAGTAAACAGCTGCTCGACACCCACGGCCCAGCTTCAGAGTTCATTACTAATCCGCAAAGATAAACTGAAAACATTTCGTTGCTATTTTGTTCTTTTTTTTTTAATCAAAACAAAAACAGAAAATGCGCCACTTTGGCAGCTTAGCGAGCAAAGAAAATAAACAAAATATGAAAAAAAAGTTGTTAGCAAAATTATTAAGCCAAAATTAAACACAACAAAAGGTAAAAAAAATAGCTAAAAACAACAAAAGCGCGTCAAAGGATCAAAGGTAAAAAAAAAAGACAGCCGCGCAATTCCTTGGAGTGAAACCTAAACAAACATGAGCAGAAGAAGCTAAGAGAACTTATTTTTTTTTTTTTTACAGGAAATTTAAGCGGAAAATTGTAATAAGCTCGTCGACGGCTCGAGCTGAATGTGGCTGACAGCTAGCCAACCCCCTTAACTTGGCCTGGCTAGCCACAGAAATCAAACCAAAACCAGACGCAAATCGGGCATCAATGACTGTCCGGACTGACTGAAGAAGGGTTTGCAACCCTTTTCAAACCGCGCCAAATTTAATTCACGCGTAAAAAATATTTTTCAATCATTTTGATGAGCCACGAAATATTTGAGCAATTTAAGCGGCTTTCGCGTAGTACGCGTAAAATTCTTAATTAATAATCTGTTGCGAAGCTGTCGCAGCAGCCCCCCCTCACCACCAATACCCCGTCGCCATTTCCATCACCCACAGCAATGTGTAGTCAATTGAAAATTTTTGTTTGGCAATGAGCCGTTGCAATCGGTATTAAAGCCCTTGTAATTAAGCGTCTCACCATGGCCAAGAGCTGCAAATGCCCCATTCGTGGGGCTTTACGACATGATTATGAATTGCCCAGCCGCATTGTATAGATGGGGGGACGCTGTGAGCTGTGGGCTGTGGGCTGTGGGCTGTGGCCTTTGGCTGGGGGGATGGTTAACAAAAGCCGCAGCAGTCAGCGCTAGGCTACAATAGCCGCCAGCTAGTCAAAAGTCAATAGTTGGCGGCATCATCCATAAAAGAGGCGGAGCGGGGCGGGGGCAAAAAGTTTGTAAATTAAATTTTGAAATTTCACTTGAATTTAATATTAATTAGTTGGCCATTTGTGTTATGGGTTATGCAAATTTGAGCTGTACGCAACGGTCGAAGCTGTATATTAATTAGCTGACTATGAAATGCGATCAAGTATAGGGTATATTGGCACTGAATTGTGGCTATTATTAATGGGGATTACTAGGTGATGAAATTATACTTTAACTTATAAACAATATACACATACATACATAACTGTATGGAAAGATTTATTTATTATTTTATGAATGCTGAAAGTATATATCTTATTTGCTCGCTAAATAGACGTCCTAGCCTTATAATTGACTATGAATGTGTGCTCAATTCTTCCAATGAATGTTGCAAAAATAAAACTTGAAACTTGAGTTAAGGCAGCTGCCTGACAAAAGCTGACTGCTACAAGACTCGATGTAAGGAACATCTATGCCAAAGACATCTTTGAAACTGCTGGAAGTATTTATCTTATTTGCTCGCTAAATAGACGTCCTAGCCTTATAATTGACTATGAATGTGTGCTCAATTCTTCCAATGAATGTTGCAAAAATAAAACTTGAAACTTGAGTTAAGGCAGCTGCCTGACAAAAGCTGACTGCTACAAGACTCGATGTAAGGAACATCTATGCCAAAGACATCTTTGAAACTGCTGGAAGTATTTATCTTATTTGCTCGCTAAATAGACGTCCTAGCCTTATAATTGACTATGAATGTGTGCTCAATTCTTCCAATGAATGTTGCAAAAATAAAACTTGAAACTTGAGTTAAGGCAGCTGCCTGACAAAAGCTGACTGCTACAAGACTCGATGTAAGGAACATCTATGCCAAAGAAACTTTGAAACTGCTGGAAGTATTTATCTTATTTGCTCGCTAAATAGACGTCCTAGCCTTATAATTGACTATGAATGTGTGCTCAATTCTTCCAATGAATGTTGCAAAAATAAAACTTGAAACTTGAGTTAAGGCAGCTGCCTGACAAAAGCTGACTGCTACAAGACTCGATGTAAGGAACATCTATGCCAAAGACATCTTTGAAACTGCTGGAAGTATTTATCTTATTTGCTCGCTAAATAGACGTCCTAGCCTTATAATTGACTATGAATGTGTGCTCAATTCTTCCAATGAATGTTGCAAAAATAAAACTTGAAACTTGAGTTAAGGCAGCTGCCTGACAAAAGCTGACTGCTACAAGACTCGATGTAAGGAACATCTATGCCAAAGACATCTTTGAAACTGCTGGAAGTATTTATCTTATTTGCTCGCTAAATAAACGTCCTAGCCTTATAATTGACTATGAATGTGTGCTCAATTCTTCCAATGAATGTTGCAAAAATAAAACTTGAAACTTGAGTTAAGGCAGCTGCCTGACAAAAGCTGACTGCTACAAGACTCGATGTAAGGAACATCTATGCCAAAGACATCTTTGAAACTGCTGGAAGTATTTATCTTATTTGCTCGCTAAATAGACGTCCTAGCCTTATAATTGACTATGAATGTGTGCTCAATTCTTCCAATGAATGTTGCAAAAATAAAACTTGAAACTTGAGTTAAGGCAGCTGCCTGACAAAAGCTGACTGCTACAAGACTCGATGTAAGGAACATCTATGCCAAAGACATCTTTGAAACTGCTGGAAGTATTTATCTTATTTGCTCGCTAAATAGACGTCCTAGCCTTATAATTGACTATGAATGTGTGCTCAATTCTTCCAATGAATGTTGCAAAAATAAAACTTGAAACTTGAGTTAAGGCAGCTGCCTGACAAAAGCTGACTGCTACAAGACTCGATGTAAGGAACATCTATGCCAAAGACATCTTTGAAACTCCTGGAAGTATTTATCTTATTTGCTCGCTAAATAGACGTCCTAGCCTTATAATTGACTATGAATGTGTGCTCAATTCTTCCAATGAATGTTGCAAAAATAAAACTTGAAACTTGAGTTAAGGCAGCTGCCTGACAAAAGCTGACTGCTACAAGACTCGATGTAAGGAACATCTATGCCAAAGACATCTTTGAAACTGCTGGAAGTATTTATCTTATTTGCTCGCTAAATAGACGTCCTAGCCTTATAATTGACTATGAATGTGTGCTCAATTCTTCCAATGAATGTTGCAAAAATAAAACTTGAAACTTGAGTTAAGGCAGCTGCCTGACAAAAGCTGACTGCTACAAGACTCGATGTAAGGAACATCTATGCCAAAGACATCTTTGAAACTGCTGGAAGTATTTATCTTATTTGCTCGCTAAATAGACGTCCTAGCCTTATAATTGACTATGAATGTGTGCTCAATTCTTCCAATGAATGTTGCAAAAATAAAACTTGAAACTTGAGTTAAGGCAGCTGCCTGACAAAAGCTGACTGCTACAAGACTCGATGTAAGGAACATCTATGCCAAAGACATCTTTGAAACTGCTGGAAGTATTTATCTTATTTGCTCGCTAAATAGACGTCCTAGCCTTATAATTGACTATGAATGTGTGCTCAATTCTTCCAATGAATGTTGCAAAAATAAAACTTGAAACTTGAGTTAAGGCAGCTGCCTGACAAAAGCTGACTGCTACAAGACTCGATGTAAGGAACATCTATGCCAAAGACATCTTTGAAACTGCTGGAAGTATTTATCTTATTTGCTCGCTAAATAGACGTCCTAGCCTTATAATTGACTATGAATGTGTGCTCAATTCTTCCAATGAATGTTGCAAAAATAAAACTTGAAACTTGAGTTAAGGCAGCTGCCTGACAAAAGCTGACTGCTACAAGACTCGATGTAAGGAACATCTATGCCAAAGACATCTTTGAAACTCCTGGAAGTATTTATCTTATTTGCTCGCTAAATAGACGTCCTAGCCTTATAATTGACTATGAATGTGTGCTCAATTCTTCCAATGAATGTTGCAAAAATAAAACTTGAAACTTGAGTTAAGGCAGCTGCCTGACAAAAGCTGACTGCTACAAGACTCGATGTAAGGAACATCTATGCCAAAGACATCTTTGAAACTGCTGGAAGTATTTATCTTATTTGCTCGCTAAATAGACGTCCTAGCCTTATAATTGACTATGAATGTGTGCTCAATTCTTCCAATGAATGTTGCAAAAATAAAACTTGAAACTTGAGTTAAGGCAGCTGCCTGACAAAAGCTGACTGCTACAAGACTCGATGTAAGGAACATCTATGCCAAAGACATCTTTGAAACTGATGGAAGTATTTATCTTATTTGCTCGCTAAATAGACGTCCTAGCCTTATAATTGACTATGAATGTGTGCTCAATTCTTCCAATGAATGTTGCAAAAATAAAACTTGAAACTTGAGTTAAGGCAGCTGCCTGACAAAAGCTGACTGCTACAAGACTCGATGTAAGGAACATCTATGCCAAAGACATCTTTGAAACTGCTGGAAGTATTTATCTTATTTGCTCGCTAAATAGACGTCCTAGCCTTATAATTGACTATGAATGTGTGCTCAATTCTTCCAATGAATGTTGCCAGGCGCGTATACAGGGGGGGGTTTCGGGGGTTCTTTCATTTACGTAATTTCTCTACGTATTTCCATTACGTAATTCCTTTACGTAATTCTTTTACGTAATTCCTCCTTTACGTAATTATTATACGTAGTTCCTCTACGTCTTTAATGCTTATAATTCACACTCTACTTCACTTTCTTGCGCTGACCCCCACCAGGCCTGGACGACTGAAGAAATGCTGCAGCTGCCCTCTATATATAGGGCCACTTTTATTCAAGCAGTGTCTCTCCCAAATGTTGAGCCCGACGGCAGGTAGAGCTCGTTGCTGTCGAGCTTCAAGTGAGCAATTGGAACGTTCTCTGCTGCTGTGAGCATTCTAGCCTCGTTTTACCTAAATACAAATGAGAGCTGCTGCATACACATAGACAACTTTAATGATCTTCTGCATTTCTGCTCTCCTTGCTTTTATTTTTACTCAAGTATTTTTTTTTAAATATACATATTTAGTATATATATTTTTGTATATATATATATATATACATATGTATATCTAAATATTTATTTTTATTTTTTTTAATATTTATCTGCTCTACCCATGAACTTAATTTTACACAACTAAAATTAATAAACTATTTCATTTACACCCCAGCAACATTTGCACGCCGCTCTGGCCCCAGACAACAGAATTTCATTATTGACCTTAGTAAACAATGTTATCGCAGCGAACACCAAAAAGCTGCTGACATTTAAATAAATTGTTAAACATTAGCGGCCAAAGCTGACAAAACTAACAGATGAGAGAGCGACCAGAGCGTCTGCTGCGAGAAATGCAAACAAAATGAGGGGCGGCAGAGTGTCGAGCAGCTCGGCACACATGGAAAATGGCAAAGAAATTGCCGCAAATCAAATTTGATAAACACAAAAAAGCGACAACGAAAAAAAAAGAAATGGGAAAAAATAGTGAAACGAGGGGAAAAGCTGACAGCAAAAAAATGGCAAAGTGTGCCGGGGCTGACAGTCAGGGAAATAGTCGCTGAACGGAAAAGCAGCACGGAAAATGCTTTATTGCTGCCATAATTTTGAGTGATAAGTGACGAAAAAACGGCCGCATGCCAAATCAATCGATCAGAAAGAGATGGAAGGGGGTAGTGTGTGTAAGAGAGAGCAACAGACAGAGGGTAAATAACAAACAATCTATGCGATTATTTATGCAGCAACGTTTATATAGAACATCATTTTTTGCGCACGAGTCTGTTAATAGATTCTCGCTGTTGTTCAAGTAACAAGTTAATGGGCTGTCTATTAATAGAGATTGATGGGAATATGTAGAAAAATAGATATGCACATAGCTTCCATATCAAATATTTTACATATCTATAGATCAGCACAAGTTTACCAAAAGAATACACGCAACTTGATATCTTTAATCTCTTCCAAGTTTACGATCTTTCTCATATTCCCTAGGGGGGCCCAGTCATAAACCATAGATAATTCTCGCACAGCCTCCATAACCAGATCAAATCAATGAACAAAACGAAATTTTGTGCGTTCCAGACGGAGAGAAACCCAAATTGACTTTGTTGCAAATTTTATAGGCCCCGAATGTGATGGAACAATGGAAACAATGAGAACTGTAGGCACATTGTCAAAATACGCAATAGTCGAACAAAAGAGGGTTGTGCCAGCGCACCTTGAGACAGCAACTCGGCAACTCAGACACAGCTGAGACCTGACTCCGGCTGATTAGTGTAAATAATTGTCAGTCTGAGGCACAATAAAAGAGAGTCAACGGCGATGCGATGCCTGCCTTTTGTTACGCTAAACTGCCAATAAAAACTAAAACAAAATTATTTTCATAATGATCAAAGGTAGGGTAACGCACACAGTCGCACACTCAAATTGTCAAAGAGCGCAGCAAATTAACAACAAAGTTGCCTGAGGATCTCTTTTTATAGATCAACAGCAAGAAAAACTGCGCAGCTGTCAAATGTGACATTAGCGCATGACAAATGTAACAAGTTGTTGCCTTTTCATTTTTTGGCAAATACACACAACACACACACACTCGCACACTCACACTATCCACACACAGCTCACTCTGAACAATAGGCAACAGGGCTTAAAGAAACTAATAAAGAGACGTCGCTTAGATATTTTTATTACCACAAAAAAAAGGGGTAAAAGCCGGAGGAGTTCGTCAATTGTCACTTTGGGCGCATAAATTAGGGTTAAAGGATATATAAACGTATGTTTGTATATGTGTGTATTTATGTACGTACATATGCATGAAAAAGTCCTTGGCTTTTGGGCCATGAGAAAATATTTTATTGATAGGCTGTGACGCAACAATTTTCTTACGTAATTCAACTAGAAAACACATTCTTTTTTTTATTTTTTCTTTTATTTTATATTTGCAATTTTCCTTATACTAAACAATAAAGAAAACATATGAATTTGCATTACATAAAAATATGTATATTAGAATTTATATTATTTATAAAAATAATAAAAAATATTTCAAAAAAAAAAAAATCAAAATATTGATTATTTAATTCTAAATTTTATAACATTCATTACTTCACTAAATTGTGATTGTATATAAAATAAAAATTCTACAAATATTGTAATGAAAATAAAGAAGAATTAAAAATAACAAAATATATTTCTAAAATAAAATATATATATAATATTTATATTTTATATTAATTTGTGTAGGTGCATTTGCACATAAAATGTATTATTGTAAAATATATAAATCAATAAATTTACAATGTATATATAAAATAATAAATATATCATCTATATATTCCTTTTTTTCCATTTTTATTTTTTTTATTTTTATTTTATTTTTTTTATTTATTTTATTTTTTATTTATTTTTATTTTTATTTTTTTTTTTTTTGACGAATGCTGATATATCAAATTTAGGCTACTATTCTTTCTCTATTTTCATTTATTATACCATTCTGCAAACAATATTCCTAACTGCCCAAGAACTCATTCCACGCCTTGAATATGACTCAATAATTCAGTTGACTCCACTTTTATTACACAAGCCAACTGCCATGCTCGATTACTACTCCGTATGATTGTAACTAAATGCAGTTGACTTTTAATTAAAAGTAAATGTTTTTGCTTTGTTTTATGTCCGAAAATAAACAGGCAGGCAGCCTAAGCAAATAGTAGTGTACGGCTTGGATCCATTTATCACTCGTCCGTTGCTAATCCTTTGGCCGTATTTCATGTTTTATGGCCAGCTAAGCAACTGCCGCCTAAGCCTTACATGCCAATGTTCCCTGTAGGACGATGTAATAGTATATCATGATGGTCCATAACGTGGGGGAGAGTTCCATGTCTCGGGAGTTTCTGGCTCCTTTCCACCCGAAGTTTACGGCAAAAGCAAATAATTCATCGATGGGTCTGCGTGTTGTGCAACTGTTACGAGTATTTTACACTCCACTCCGTCCCGTCCGACCATCCCACCATCGCTCCTTAATGCAGTGCCAACATCGTTACCATTCGACGACGTTATGTCTACAGACAAATTGCCATAACCATAATAGTTATGCCTGAGCGTGGGTGTAAGAAGTAGCAAATGCTGTCGAGCCCCATAAAAAGATGATTTCATAGACATTTACGCACTGGCCAACATTTCATCGCAATGTATGAAAAAATAATAATACAACATAATAATCATAACAATAATTGTTATATTGATGGAATGAAACGACTCTTCGGCTTCTGGTTTATGTGCATGTTAATGGCAGCAGATACTTCTGATGACTCCGCTGTCAACTAACTGAAGTGTGGTGAAGTGATGTGTAGTGAAGTTCCAAGGTTCTCATGTCGCAGTTTCTGCGCACTTCTTTCCTATGATTTACAATACCGGCAGACGGAGAGACTGCGACTCACACTCACATAAGAAAACAAACGTAATAATTATGTTAAAAATTATATGGCACTTCTCACCCCAGAGCGCGTTTTCTTTTGTTTGCTGGCAGAGTCCCAGCTCACAGCGCTAATCTGCAGATTTATATGCAGAGAAGTTGTTCAATAAAATCGTCTAAACCAGACCATAAACAAGGATATTTTATGCCCGCTTCCTGCCCATTTCTTGGCACATTTTACGCTGCCCAGGATTAGCATTGCGTCGTGTCTCTCTCTCTCTCTCTCTCTCTCTCCCTCTCTGTCATATGACGCACCATTGACCAAAGTCCACTGCAAAGTCCAGCGCACATTAAATATTTTCGCCTCAACCGGATCCACGCACAGAACTTTGCACGTTAATCCTTTGAGCAATTGCGTGGAAAAAATCAGCAAAGTTTTAAGCACTGCAAGAAGAAGAAGAAGGTGAGACGATTTTAAGATTGCATTCAAGTCTGTAAGCATCTTGAGAAATTTGTAGTTGAAATTTTAAAATATGTAAAAAATAATATATTAATTTGTAGTATTTAAAAATATATAACATAAAATATAAAAAAGTAAATAAAATACTTTTAAATAAGATTACAAAATAAAACAAATATTATTACCATAAATAAAAATATATAAATAAAATATATTACATATTTGTTTCATAATTATATAAAATATATGAAATAAATAAATATAATATAAAATATATATAAAATTTCATAAAAATTATATTAAAAATTTAAGAAAAATTCAATTATGAAAATATTAAAAAATTAAATAAAAAATATAAAATAAATATATATTAAAGAATATTATATTTTAAATAAAAAATATATCTTATTATTAAAAATAATTTTAAAATATTTAACAAGAAAATGAAATGAGTGTTGATAAATAATTATAAATTTTAGTAAAATATACAATTTTTCAAGAATACAAAATTGTAAATACATATATATATATTTTTTATTTTTAACAAAGCAATATGTTCTCCTTTATTCATATTCTTACGTATATTCTCAATGGCGTTAAACAAATAGAATTTCCTCCCCCTCTACATCCAGTTCATACCCATAGATGATATTTTGATACATTTATGAATCAACACGCATCAAGCTGTTAGCTCACCCTATGATTAGTCCTTAGCTCAAAGACTAATTATCTTAATGCCATTCAGATATAAAAGATACTCAAGCATCATCGTCAGTACACATCATAATTGCACATTTCGCAATGCCGAGCGCAATCACTTGTTTCAGATCTATAAGCGAGGCCATCTTATAAACATGTCAAAAAGGACACTTAAGGCAAATGCGTTCAAATGATAATTACGCACACAGAGACGGGCTAAAAGAATAACAACAATGGGATAAACATTATGCGAAACACAAAAATCCCAAGTACGACGGAATGAAGTGCCAACAACTATTAGAACGCACTTGGAAAGCTCGGCACTATCGAAGCCGAATCCGTAGCCCATTTCCCATATCCCATATCCCAATGCCAGCTGTAGCGAAATCCGGCTCGTCGCTACTGCTGCCTCAAGAGCAGGCAATAACACTAAAAAATTATGACCAAGCAGCGAGAGCGAAAAGAAATTTGGAAAACAAAAGCGCACAACTTGCCGGAATGGAGCCAAAGCTGTAAGCATTCATGAGGATTTAAACGTTTATTTATAAGAACCGAGTCGGAGTGGGTGGCTCTTCTCTTCTTATCGGAGGGTTGGTTGTATTTCGCTTTTGTTTCAAAGACTTAAAGTTGAATGCTTCATTGAATTGAATGTGATTGTGAATGTGAATGTGTGAGTGTGTGTGTGTGACTGATAAAATCAATAGAGTATGATTACAGCAACTATAGCAAGACTCACACATCGCACAACTGGCTTAAAGTCAAAGAGACGAATAATACGTATTTATACAGTGTATATCTCGACTGGCCTCACGGTGCTGTAATCGCAGCAGAGCACACACACACACACACACACACACACACTCACATATATATACATACATTTGTTTATCTTTCATTGCTTACTATTTGCTTGCCGGAACTGAACCTAAAAACCTGAGAGCTGCAACTGAACCTGAGCTTTTTCATTAGCCTAAAACTGATAACCGGCGGAAATGTAAGCAGCCGGCCAAATGAAGTTCTCTTTTTATATTTTGGCTAACGCTCAATTAACCCGAGGCGTTTTCTACTTAGCCAAACGAGTTGTGAGCTGTTGACTTGTTGTCTGACTCTTCTTTTTTTTTTTCCATCCTCTTTTTGGGTGGAAATATTGCAATTTCCTGTAAACTGGCTGCAAACAAAGTAAACATTAATCCATTTACAAGCACACAGGCTGTCCCTGGCAACCTCGAATTTCGTGGGGAGTGCGAGGGCGGGGTGGGGGGTGGTGGGGGACTAACGCTTAAGTGACGTGGTTTTAAAATTTGTCAATTAAATTAAGTGCAACCGCAGGCGGCATACGAATGAGTGAATGCCATCGCTCGCATCCACTTAGCTCATCTTGAACTATTCATAAACTGTGTTGATAGTTGGCTCAACAACTGTCTGTCGTTGCCTTCCCCTCCTGCTCCTGCTCCTGCTCCTACTCCTCCCAGAGACGTTTCGTCTGCCTCGCTCGCAATGAAGCTGTAAAGTCGTGTCGTATGTGCCCGGGCAACTTGTTTGCCGCTTAATTTAATTTGCTTTGGCATTTTGTCTTTTGGGAGCAACAACAACAAGAGAGAGAGAAAGAGAGAGAAAAGTGCTAAAGGAGTCAATGCTTTGACTTGAACTGAACTCACTTTGCTCGATTTATGAAATGCTCTGTAATTAACTATTTATGAATGCTCTTGAATGACTAAATGGGTTTAGACAAACAACCGAAGTTGTGTGGATCAGATTTTGAGTGCTTAGAAAAGTGCCATAAAATCTAGTGAGCATTGTTGGAAATTGGAAACTAACACTTGGGACTCGGTATTATGGAGCGTAAATGTTATTAAATCTTCTCTTTAGAAATATATATATTTTTATATATAAATGTCTAGATTTTATAGTATATATATATATTTAATTCACGCTGTATAGTCTTAATACATAATTAACTAGTTTTCCCTAGATTTTTACATAGTTTCTGCGAATTTATTTTGTCTCAAAACAGTAAATAGCAAAAGCCAAGCTTCATAGCATAAAGCATTGGTAAAGACCTTTATCTATCCATATCGCTATTTATATATATTTTTTCATATTTGAAAGAATTTCTCTTAAAACCAATGAAGCGTTTGCTCTATAAGACTTCTTGATTTTCAGATAAGATACAATATAATAAATATAATAAAATAAAATAAATATTCTAACCATCAAGAAAATATATATTTCTTCACTCTGCTAAAAGAAAACCCTTTCTTGATTTTCCATATTTAATAGTATTTATTGATATATTATATTATTAATATTTATTTTTTATTTAAAAAAAATAAATAATGATATTATACAATCAGCTATAATCAAAAAAAAAAAATAAATAAAATAAAATAAATAAATAAATAAATAAATAAAAAATAAATGATATAAAAACTAAAAATTAGTTATAGTAAAAAAATAAAAATAAATAAGAACTATAAATTCTATGCAAAGCTAGTTCCATAATCTGCTAAAAGCTGAACAGAACTTTAAACGAGAAAAATCTTGACAATAATATTGAATGCAAGTTTTTTATGAACTGTTTCATAAAACTCTTAAATAACTTCCTTCATTAATAGTCTCCACACAGCACGCTCACCCACACTAATCTGACAATAAACCCATAAACAGTCATTCAATATTATGTTATGGGCACTTAACTTAAAAATATATATGTGGAGGGCTCTACTTTGGTAATCCCAAGAACTGACTATCGATCAACAGTTGCTGATACTCGTAATCCGATAGCTCGATTGCAGCTATCACAGACTCGTTACAAGGGCTGACATCCATTGTTACAGGCAGACTATATCATTATTATTTTGTTGGCGTTCACGTTGCTCGAAAATATCATTTTTCAATTGTTTGACCATTTCAGAGCACAGACAATAGCACCTTGCCTTGCTAAGCGCGAAAAACCAATAAAAAATCATAATTAAAAACCGAATATGTTGCCCGGCGTCCAGCTGTGCGAAGGGACGCCACCAACTGCCACAACAGAGTTTCCAATTTTTGGCTTTGCAGTGAAGGAAAAACGTTTTCCCAATTTTTTTTTGTGTTCTTTATATTTTTTACAATTTGAAAAATGATACGAAACGTCATTATGTTATCGAGGCTGGCGGGTTGGGGTATTTGTTGGGCATTGACATTTATTTACAGTGTTCAACAATTGTAGACGGCAGGCATCCTTTTGTTGGGCAACAATTTGGCTGAAAGGATATGCCACGTTAATTGTGCCATTTTGTGGACAGTCGCAGCAGGACCAACCCCGACCCGCACACACACACACAGACACAGTAGCCAGCCAGTCAGTCAGCCCATCGATCATATTTCATGTGGTTCCTCTGACTTGCTTTGATTGCCAGCAGAGACCTACTCTCTCTACCTCTCTCTCCCTCTCTCTCTTGCTTTGTCCTACTGTTTTTTTTTTTTCACTTTCTGTCTATCTATTTATCTATTTTTTGCGTGGGCAACATTAAGACCCCTCTACGTAAAGGAAAAAATCCCAAAAAAAAGGGGTAGTCACATATCGAGGGTGTATGTTTTGTTCCATTGCTGAATGATGATGTATGACAACTGGACTGGACTCTGGGCTGTTGTCCTCTCTGTCTGTCTGTGTGCTACGGATTTTTCGATTTAGTTGCGCTTCATTTTTAATATTCTTATGCGATATTTTTCACTTTTCGCTGTGGCTCGACAATAATTTGGCCAGCAACAAAAAATAAAATATTGGCACTATCATCAATCAAACGACAACACATCATCAATTTCTATTGTTGTTCAATAGGTTTATGAATATTCATAGTTTTTTTTCCATTTACCATTGTATTTGCTTGTGGATCATATTTTATTTATGATATTTTTTAGTGTTGAGTCATGTTTTCAATGCAAAAATTGATTTTGCCAATTTGGCGAGAGGGTTAAACGAGACAGCTGTGTGTGTGTGTGTGTGTGTGTGTGTGTACAGTTGAGTAGAGTAGAACTAGAAGTTTTGGTTAAGGGTATTACGAATGCCTAAGAGCTGCAGCAGCAGCTCTTAACATAAGCTCATTAGGATAATTTGGGCCTGGCCCAATGTGCCATTACTAATTAGGCACCTGACCAAATCCACCTCGATCCACCGGCTGGCAATGCTTCCCACCATAACTGTCAGCGGGCGAGACCATAAAATATGAGCTGCTGAAAGTGGAACTCGGTACGCATCATAAACTGTGACAATAACAACAAACAACAAACGGCAAACGGCATTCGAAACTAATCCTGCGCTACCCATAGCCTCGACTGCACTTTGCTAACAAAACAGAGCTAAACAAAAACAGAAACAAAAACAAAAACAACAACAGAGCCGAGGACACACCCAAAATGCAACGATAATATTTTGACAGTCCAGTCAGCTCAGACATGTGCGAGGGGGGAGAGGGGGAGGGGGTGCCAGAGCGAGTTATGTTATCAGTTTGGGAAGACTTCGCGCCCCGTCCGTCCAGCATATTGAGCCACACACAGAGCCAATTAGCAGCACGCCTTGAGAAACGCACAGGTGGCACTGGCACAGGCTCGGCTAACCAAATTAGAATCAATTAAAGCCAGCTCACGATTGTTAGCCATGCGATAAGACGAAACAAAAAATGGGAAAAAAATGGGAAAAAGAAAACTCGACTGGTTAGGGCAGGCGTCGGAGCGTCTGATATGCGTGACAGCTGAAAATTATTTTGCATAATTTGAGCGTTCGTCATTGCGGCCAAATGAAAAGCCGCAAAACAGTCTGCTCGACGGTGAAAAACCCACACACACACACACACACAAATAAATAAATAGACCTCAACGACGCACATATTTAAAAACATAAAAATTAATGCGAAAATGCTGTACGCAAAAGCGAGCAACAATAAAAATACATAAATTCAATTAAATGTGACAAACGAATACGAATACGAAAAAAAAAAAACTCAAATTATTAAAAAATAAAAAAAAATAAAGGGGAAAAAAAGTTGAAATAAGAAAAAACCGCTGTGCATTAAATTAGTAAAAATGTAATAAAATGTTTGATGTAAATAATTAAAAAAATTTTTTTTTCTTTCGCTTTGGACGAACGAACTTTTTATAAATGTCAGCTCATCAAGAGCTTAAAACCTTTAATTGCAATGCTATCAATCAAATGGCAACAAGAGCTGTGAATATAGTTGAAGCAGAGTGAGTGGGGGAGGGGGAGATTATATAGCAAAGGAATTTGATCAATCAGGCATGGATAGTTCAATTAATTGAGCTTATGCGCTTAAAGAGATATGTTGTTAAGAAATATATTTTATATAGTATGAATTGTCAATTTTAGTTTAGTTTAGTATGAATTGTAAGAAAACAATTGTATATTATTTATTTAATGGTATTCAGAGTATATAAAGAGAAAAACTCTTGATAGTTTAGACCAAGAACAGCCGATAATCATTCTATATTTAATATTTAACAAGAGCTGTTGAGTGTCAATCAACATATTTTTTTTATCAAAAACAGTATTGAAATATAAGAACGCAAGATGACTATAAAACCTATTCCAAATGTCCTGCCATAAGCTCTAAAATATTATAGATTGCATTTTCGCTTTGAGAATCACCAAGACAAAGTGCAAATAAACGCTTTTGGTTTAAACTTAATAAATTTATTTAAATGTAGGCAACGAGAGTATTAACAAGTAAGAGTGCTCTAGTCGAGACTGCTCGACTAGGAGATACCCTGAACCCTCCAAACTGATATTCTAATCATTCTGCACTTCTTTTATGCACACATACATACACATGCCTCCACATGCACGCATAAGCTCGCGCTCTGCTAACTGCGCAGTAAGCAGCGACTGCGCTTAGGCTGCGCTGCAGTGTGGGCAATACTATGAGATTTTATTTGTTGAATAATTTCGTTTGTAGACGTATGATCTTAATGAAACTTTCAGAATGTATTCATAATGTATAAATGTGTGTACATTCCGAAGCACAAGTCTCTAGTATTTGAAATACGTTTTTTACGGATTGGGGGCGAAGGGGGCGTGGTATCCAATATCTGTAAATGACAAAATGTGTGTATCCATCGAATGTATATACACAACAAATCTGAACACTCTATGTTTAAAAGTGTTCAAATTAGGCTGAAAAAACAATAACAATTTATCGATTATCCTCGATAAAAAAGATATCGAATGAGTTATCGAAAAAATATGATAAACTCGTACTGCGTATGGTATACGCGAGTCTACATACAAAATTTCAGCTCTCTAGCTCTTGTAACTTCTGAGATCGACGCACTCATACGGACGGACGGACGGACGGACGGACGGACGGACAGACGGACAGGGCTATATCGACTCAGCTCATCGCCCTGATCAAGAATATATATACTTTATGGGGTCTGCGATGATTCCTTCTGCCTGTTACATACTTTTCACAAAACCATTATACCCTGATTTCCCATTTTCAATGGGTTCAGGGTATAAAAATATCTGCATATACATACTATATACTCTATATAGGTATATATATCTATACATATAATACATATACCCATTTATCACTCCATTGCTGCATTGATATCAATTAGTGAATAAAGAGAAGATGTCAAATAATATTCCTTACGAAATCCTTATGGAAATCCCCTTTACCCCTATTGTCTCTGCAAATGCCAGTTCACAAAACTTTTCACACGGTTTTCATTCATTCACGCGCCACGCCCTCTTCCGCCCATCAAACAGATTTCTGACTGTATGCAGCGCAATAAAAAAACAAGCACAAAGCTGTCTGACATTTCCGGCGTATCATACAATATGTTGCCAACAAGCAACAACAACAACAACAACTCTGGCATGCCAAATTACGGTAATTTGCACTTTTGGCCAGCGGTTTGCAAATAACGCGCCGCATTCTGTTCCCAATGCGGTCGCAACCGGCACTTAAACTGTCACACGTGTGCGGCATTGCGGTAATTATAAAGTCATCTTGACATAATCAGAAGTGACAATTACAGCCATTGGCCACAGGAAGCCAGGCCCATAGCCCATAGATTCCTGTCACATGCAAGCACTATGATTACGTACGACTGCGAAAAAGTCAATAGCATTATGTATATACATATATATTTCACTAATTTCTAGTTTGTTTGACTTGAGTCACGCGTCATTAGGTACTCCTCGTTGTGGTCAGGCGGCTCTAGTTCAGGTGACAACTGCATAAGGGTCTCTGCAGCTAATGATAGTGTATGAGTGAGTGTGTGTGTGTGTGTGTGTGTGTGTGTAATTGCCTTTGAGAGTGTGTGAAAATGAGATGCCCTGCATCGCGCCATCGATCAGTCAAGATGATTGAAGACAGACTGCAGCTAGGCTAGTCAAGTCATGACACTAATCCTGGCAAACAGCGTAAACAAACGATGGCAGGCAGCGGCGGGGGAAAAGGTGAGCTAGGGCAAGGTAAAAAAAAAAAAAAATTGATATGCAAATTTATTTAAGCCTGAACTAGGCGAAAGGCGAACGAAGCGTTAATTTCAATAAGCTGCTACGCAAACAGTTGCTGAAGCAGCAGCAGCAGCAGTCGCCTGAGAGATACTTTCTACAATGTAATACCTCAATAATCTCACCGGCACACACACGCACACACACACACACACACGGTTCTCGAGGGAGAGACAGAGGCCTGACAGTTATAAATCTCATTAAAAGGTTATTGACTGCAGCAAGGCAAGCGAGAACCACAAGGATTAAGAGGCAGAGAGAGAGAGAGAGAAAGAGAGAGAGCTACAGTTAGAGTGAGAGCTCTGCTGTCAGAGTAAAAGGTGCCCCAGGCACCCGTAAAAATTTTCTTTCTTTTTACGCTTCAATTAATACAAAAGTGTTTAATGGGCTCCGCTCGCAAGATGGCGAGAGAGAGAGCAGCAGCAGCAGTCGACGGCTTAGAGGTGGGCGTGGCAGGCACTTCTTGGACAACTTGACAGGCATGACAATGCAACTCGCAGCCAAAGGAGTATGGCCTGGTTAACCCTTAACCGCAGCAGGAAATGAAAGATGCAGAAAAAAATAATATAAATAAAAGAAATGATGAGATGAAATCTGTTTTGTCAATGGCAACTGGCCTCGCCTTGTGGAATTTATGCAAATTGAACCACGAAACGAAATTAATTTAGAAATGTGTCCACCCTCAAGTGTCGGGCATACATCAAAAGGAGCCGAGCACCACAAGTATGCTGTCTCTCTCTCTCTCTCTCTCTATGTTTACTGTGCTGGAGCTGGAGACTCCAACAACGGCTTTTGCAATTAGGAATGCACATCAAGTGCTAAAGAAATGCTGATAAAATGATATTATATTCAATAGAAAGAAATGCAAACTTCAAGAGTGCAATTCATTTGCAAAGGTATGCCATGGAAGTTATTTTTTCCATGGAGCGAGCAGCTGAGTTAAGATTAATTAATAAGATAGTCAGGCAAACAACATGAAAACATGGGTAAAGCTATAAGAGTCAAACAGTCAAGAGATTCTCAGACCCCCAACTTGCTTGAGTGATAAATTCAATGCAATATTGAAGAGTGCAATTAATTTTTATTAGTTTACTCAAGTAGGCAATAAATGGCTTTACAAATCACATTTGCTGGTTGAGTTTAGTTAAGTATTTAAAAAAAAAGTGGAAATGAGCGGATTTTAATTAATGAGCTACAAAGGAGTTATAAACATATAGAAAGCTGTAAGAGTCAAGAGAGTTGCAAGCGTTTAAAGCAATCAAAGTCCTCTTCCATTTCACTCATATATAAACATAAATATTAAATAATTGTCACTTTTTTTAGGAATATTAATTAGTTGACAGCAAAATCAGAAGCAAACGACAACACAGAGTTTAGGAATATATAAGAGTTACTCTTAGCATCAACATGCACCTGCTCCACACAAATTCTGAGCTGAGCCTCCGCCTCCGTCTCTGTCACATATGAAAGATCCCCAATGTTTTACCACAATGCCCAACCGCAAGCACAGGAAATAGATGCTGCACTTTGCCGATTAAAAACAAAGGCAAATGCATAAACTGGGAACATCAAAAAGCCAAAGAGCATAGAAAATCAACTTTAGCGAATGCAAATAAAGCGCCAGGACTCCGCGTAGCTCGAACTGAGTTGAGCTCAGCTGAGCTAAAGGGGCATACGCAACTCTTTTACGCATATTTACGCAGTTCCTTTGCTGGCATTTGGTTTTTGTTTTTGTTTTGCTTGCGTTTCTACTTTTTATTTCAATCGCAGAGCGGCGCATAATGCGGTCAATGAACCGCAACCGGCCAAAGGATGCAACAGGCACGAGAGGAGGCAACGTGTATCTGTTTGCAGCAGTTGTCAACTGCAAAGCACAACTAGAGAGAGGGGAGCAGAGATGCCTCTTTTTTCTTGCAAAAAAAAAAAACAAAAAAAAAAAGCAACCTCAACAGCTGCTAAAATGTGCGTAGCTATTGCCATTTCCTTAAGCCCGAAAGGGGGAACTACCCCTGTTTGACGCTGGGCCAAAGTGTTAAAAACAAAAGGAGTTGCGCCCATACCCCCCCGCAACGCGCAACGCGCAGCCCCGACAAATTATCATGTTGCATTGCGTGCCATCTATTTGCATTTTTTCACCTCCTCTCTCCCCCTCTCACTCTCTGTGCATTTAAATTTGTGGCCTAGCCTAGTCGTAGAGCTTAAATGCACACGCATTTATATGTATATAAATTTATATATACATATATATATAAATTGTGTGTAGTAAATACATTCATTGGGTAACATCTGCCGCTCCCATAAACATTAAAACGTGCCACGCACACTTTAACTAATATCTACATATAAATATATTTACATATACATATGTACGTATGTATGTATAATTGCAGCTCTGGGGCAAATTGAGTGCACGCAATGAGATTTTGACAGGCGGCCTGGCCCCTTCGGCATTAAAAGTGCGCTAAAATTGCGTAGTTTATGTCAGCAAGAAAAATGGCAGCAGGAGGCAGTTGGCAGGAGGCAGTAGGAGGCATGCCCAAGGAGGTACCAGTATCTGCCGCAATGTGGCAACATGTGGGTACTTATTTAAAATGCTTTTGCAACTGCAACTTGTGTTTAATTAAAATGTTGCTAATTTCACTTAATTTCTTGGCATTCAATTGTAACACTCTTCACGCATAAGTATGCGTGTGTGTGTGTAGCTGTCTATAAATATAGCTCTATCGTAACTAGATCTTAATAATGTGGTGAGTGGCAATTGCCTATTAAAGAACATAAAATATATAATTTATGGCAATTTCAATTGAGTAAGAAACTAGAAAAAAAGGGTTATATTTAGCAAGAGAAGGTTAAAGACTTTAAATGGCAAGAGAGTTACTTGAAGACAATTCTTGTAATTATTTATTGTAGATTTTAGCTAGAGAGTTGTAACAAAAGCTGATGAAATATTTGGCTTCATTTGATTAAACTCTGTATGATAAAGCTGTTATCCTAAATTTATCTAATGATTATATAGCTTAACAAAAGTAGCCACCAAGTCAGCAATCAATAGCAAAATCTATTCAATTAATATTTCTTTAATTCTTTTAAATATTATATTTTATAAAAATATATTAAATACATATGGTCTAAGAGTAAGTGTTTGCCACATAATTTAATTAGCTGCAGGAATATAGCTATAAGTCTTCCACTCTAATCTCAAGGCAACTAAATCGCTCTTTACATAAATCAGTACTACTTTCTCTGTCATTCTTGATTCTCCTCTGTCTGTCTATCTATCTCCATTACTATCTCTTTCTCTCTCTCTGTTAATGTCTTTACTTTAACTCTTTTTATCTGGCTGGGCTTATCTGTGTCGCCTTTCTTTATTCTTCACTTAAAGTCTCTATTTACAGTCTAACTATGTATCTTACTTCATCTCTCTCTGTCTGTCTTTATTCCTCTATGTCTTTGCTCATCTCTATTTTTCTCTCTCTCTCAATCAATCCCTCTCTATTAAAATCCCTACGCTCTTCCAATCTCTCTTGGTTCATCTATCTTTTTCACAGTCTCTCTTTCTATATCATTTCTTGTGCTCTCACCTCTACTGTCGGCCCTGTCTCTCTCTCTCTCTCTATCTTTCTCTCTCTCTCTCTCTCTCTCTCTCTATCTCTATCTTTCTCTCTCTCTCTCTCTATCTTTCTCTCTCTATCTTTCTCTCTCTCTCTCTCTCTCTCTCTCTCTCTCTCTCTATCTTTCTCTCTCTCTCACTCTCTCTCTCTCTCTCTCTCTCTCTCACACACTCTTCCTCTCACTCTCTCTGTCTCTGTTTTTCCCCTTCTTCATCTCACTCGTCCTGCTACTCACTTTAAAGTAACTCTCTGTCACTCCTTACATACCTGTCCCTATGTTTGCATAGTCCATGATTTTTGTCAACATATTGCACATGGCACACACACACACTTACGCACACAATTGCCCACAATCAAATAATAATAAAAACTAAGTCAGAGCCCACACCCAGTCGCAACTGTTATCAAATTAACGCTAATTAACAAATATTGTGAACCCAAATAACAACGGCAGCAACGCCAACAATTGAGGTCCTGCACAGTTCATAATTCACTTCATTACGATTACTAATGAAAACAATCAGCAGTAATTTCAGCAATGCCCAGAGCAAATCTACATAAAAATGTAGAAAAATAGAAAAACTACCCAGAAAAAAATGGTGCAGCAATTAAAGGCGACAACAAACAGCCCCCTGACCCAGGGTTGGCTAATGACAATGATGCAATGAATGGGCACTCGGCCAGAGGCCACAGAAATCAAAAGGCAGTCCCGCTGAGCTGTTGATTCGACATATAGCATATATATATGTATATAGGTACAGTTGCGTCTGTGAATTATGACCCGATTGGGAGCTGGGCCAAAGTTGAGGGGTTGATTTTTCTTGCCTTCGCTTTGCACACACACCTGAAAGTCATAACCTGTCTGGACTGTACACGCATATGGTCAGAGATAGATTATAATGGCCATATATATGTGCCCGAACGGTTATACATAACAATAATTTGGTAATTGCCAGAGACAATCGTAACATTTGTTTACCCCAAACGTCCCTTTCAGCGTTTCGATGCGTTCCTTGCGTGCGCTTTTCAATTTTGAGGGCAAGTTCTTTTTGGAAAATGTGCGGGTGAATGTGTGGGTGGGTCAACTGGATTTATGCTTTATGATATCAGTATACAAGGGATTCCTAACAAGTGCCCAAAATGTTTGTGTTTTATATGGAATACATATGTAGGGCAATTATGGCAAATTTTTGTTGAGTTTTCTGAATGATGTTTTGAGGTTGGGCATGAACACTTTGTTATAATTGGGATATTAAAATATATATAAAAAAAAATATCCTTATATTGCACACGTGCTAGATAATAATGCTAAAATACTGATAATTGAGGTGAGAGATAATTGAAGGCAAGAGTGGCTTGGCTGCTTAACCTTTGGCATTAGAGAGATATGGCTAAGATAGACGATGAGAAAGGAATGGAAACTACATAAAAATAGTAATATTAATAATTAAAAAATATTAAATAAAAATAAAAATAATAATAATAATAATTAAAATAATAATAAATAATGAATATAATATATAAAATAATATTTATACATTTATTACTATATAATAATATATAAAAATAATAATAATTAATTATAATAATAATATACATAGATAATATTAACTTTAACTCTTTAACTCTTTAACTCTTTCACTCTCTGCCTCTCTCACTCTCTCCCTCTCCCTCTCTCACTCCTTTCTCTCTCTCTCTTGGCTGCTTAACCTTTTGCCTCTGTCCATGTTAAACTAATGTCATTCCCATGAACTCGCTGTCGAAATTCTGCACGCTTTATCGTGCAAATTGCGCTCGAAATTCAGTGAAATTAGAAAGCGTATCGAAATGGCTGGTAAATGGAGTTTAACTTGCATTAGCGCTGTGTGACATTTCATCAAGATCGAGGGGCGGCCAGCGGCCCAGATTGAGATGAGTTTGCATCGCACGCGCAATTAAACAAACGCCGCTCGAGTCCCGTGGCCAGGGAGAGAGAGAAAGAGAGAGAGAGAGAGAGAGAGAGAGGGAGTGAGAGAGTTGCAGTGTGACAAATTTTCGAGTGTCAAGCAACGTTGAATTGCACAAGCCATTGAAGCGGCAAAACATGAGAGCAATCACAGATCGAGATACAGATACAGATACAGTGGCTCGGCGGCTCAGCGGCTCAGCGGCTCAGAGATACAGATAGAGCGGGGCGTGAGAACGTGAGGAGCGCGAAGTGAGTAATTAACGCGGCAGGCGGCTGCCTTTTGGACATTCGTCTAGGGTCCTTTCGAGACGGTGACGGTGACATATGCGGGTCGTCTTCTGACTCACCGGTGTGAGTATGGCTGTGTGAGTGTGTGTGTGTGTGTGTAAAGGGTGCGTTCAATTTACATGCTAAAAGCCGAGCGCTGCCTTTTTAATTGTTGCAACACGCACACGAAGAGCCAAACTTATCCGCATTTTGTTTGTTGTTATTTTGGCTTGCCGTGGTTTGCCTTTTCGCTTCGGGTCGGCGTGTGAAACAAAGAGGATGCGGATGGATGTGCACCCACCACCACCAGCACCACCACCACCACCGACGCCAAATTGACATCAAATGAACTGATCGCTAGCAACTATTTTACGGCACTTTCCCAAGTGGTTTCTCGTGTTCACCTCTCATTCGAGTGCAACACGTGAGCCGGGACAGCCAGGAAGAGAGAGAGAGATAGAGAGAGAGCGACTGTACCACACACGCCCTGCCCACCACCGCCTCACGCCCCGTTCGAGGGCTGTTTTTGGTTGTCAGTTGACATATTGTCAAGCGACGTCCACTAGCAGCAACAATTACACGTGTCCTTAGCCAGGCGACCGCAGTTGTAAATTATAATTTGCATATTTTTCTAATTAATCGCATGAAATTTTCATGAAATTTCTAATATGTACATTTATATCGCACAGCACACGCTCACACAGATAACATTTTGTTGGCATAATTAATAAAAGTCGCGTGCTCACACCCTGCAACGAGCATGTTGTCAAGATATGTGTGAAAATTTGGGTTATCTAAACTGGGCATGGGGTATATATTTATATATAAAGATAATGTAGAAAATGCCAAGTTGAAAGGGGGAAATTAAGGTTGGGTAAGAACTTCTTAGCTTAGCTAATCTTTTGAGTTTTGAGGTAAGGCCTGAGCTCAGTTTGCCTTAGTTTCTATATTTTTTAGGGTTGGGTTAAGATTTGATTTTAGCTTGCCTTCTATTATTCTTTATATTATCAGCTCTCTCATTTCATAAGCAAAATATTTATGATTTAATTCCCCTAATGTATTTCATTACATTACTTGATAATTGATGTACAAATTCCTAAATTAAAAGGGGAATTTCGACTAAAGGCAGCATCTTACAATATAACTTTTTTTTGCCAGTTAAAGAGTTCCTTAATTGTATACACAAGATTGCTGGGATTTGCCTCGCTTTTACGGATCTATCATTATCTATCATTATTTGGCAATTATTTATAAATATCATATAAAAAATGGCAAGCTAAAAATGGGAATTAAAGCTGGGTAAGACCTTCTTATAGTTCACCTTAATTCCAATATTCCTTCTCTTCTCTTCCCTTCAATCAGCTCTCTAATTTCATATGCAAGATGTTTATGATTTGTCTAGCTGACATTGCATAATTTTTCAATTATATATAAACAGAATATAAAAAATTCCTTAGCTTACCTAATACCATATTCCCTCGTTGACATTTAATCGGCTCTCTAATTTCATATGCAAGATATTTGGGATTTTCCTAGCTGCCTACTGATCTATCACATTGCATTATTTATCAATTAGAGTCCCGCATTCAATGTAAATGCTATACAATAGGCAATTGCCGCTTTATCCAACAAGGTAAACACACGATCTGTCGATCCCTCGATCCATCGATCCATCGATCGATCACAAGTTGTCGCAAAGAGCCGCTTACCCAATTTCACACCTAAGCATGGCAGAACGAGAGAGAAGCAGCGCGACTATAAGAGCAAACAGGTGCCAGCTCTACTCGGCCAGGTGTTCGTAACGAGGTTAAGTCATCAATAAACAAATGAGTCAGCCAGCAGTTCTCACAGTGCTTAGGCGTTCCGACTTGATGTAATTGAACAAAGTTTACATAGCCTCAAAAGCATTAGAAAGTTCCCACAGCACAGATATTGAGCTATTGCGAGGGTGAACGCGGAATCCCTCTAAAGAAAGAGAGTGAAGGAGAGAGAGAGAGACAGATTTTTTTCTTTGGAGCCCAGCCCGCTGCAATTTTAATCATTTACAATAACAAAAGGCCAGCTCCAAACAAAGAGCTGAACAGATTTTGATGCATTTGCAGCAGGTGAGGGTAGCGATTTCAATTAAATGTGACACAAAATGCGTTGACAAAGGCAACATATTGGGAAACAATTTCAAATTGCATTTGTCTGAGTGTGTGTGTCATGGGAAAATTGTGATACCTTTTCGATCTTCTTTACAATCACAACTCACCCAAAACTGCGTCGCACTTTACCCAAAACAAATTTTTGTATTAAACACACTTGAGCCACAGCAGCCACCCCGAGTAAAGCCCTCAAGTGTTTCTCTCGCTGGATATTCCAAAGTTTTGCAGGTGTGCCCGGGCTCAATACTGTTTGGTATCCTTGAACCAAAACACGGCACTCGGTCTCAGTGACTCGAGTTCGGGACTCTGGCATGCCAATACACTTAGCGTCGACAAGCGGGTCATGCAAATATGCTCAAGTGCGCTGTAGGGAGTTTAACACAATAAACAACATGAAGTGAGCGACCGACAGACCGGATTGGATTGGAGGGTTACCGAGCGCACAGTGGGAACTCTGCGCTAATGCCATGTGAATTGAACTGCAGGGGCAGTGTGAAGGAATGAATGGCAGAGAAGTATGCAAGAGATCGATCAGATATTGTTACGTTTTATGTGCCGCTTGAGCAGAGAGACGGTAGTCAAATTAAGAGCTGTTGACAATTTATATTGTGGAAATGGAATTTATAATATCTATATATGTAGATTTAGAGAATGAGAAACTATTATTAGAGCAACTCTTTAACTAAATAATTTTTAGTGCTTGAAGCAGCTGTTGTAAATGTTAAATTCTAGTCTAAATAATATAACTTGATTTTATCCAAGTCTAACCACTGTGCCACAGAGCTAAGAAGTTATGAGTCACGGCCAGGGCGAAGCACCACCAGCAGCAGCAGGAGCAGTACAAAACGAAGCTAGGGCTAGAGAAAAGCGCTTCGGGCTGAAAACTTTGCTTATGCATTACACATTTATTAAACATTAAGCGCTCACTTGATTTAAGGGTTGGGCGAGAACTCGATCGGCACGTTGATGTGCTCGATGATGACTATTGAACTTTAAAAACATGATGAAGTGCTCGCTGTGCCAAGACGTTGCTGTTGCTGTTGCTGCTTGTGAGCACAATGGACCTATCGAGGGAATGGATTGGATTGCAGCTGACAGTAGAAGAAGGAGTAGGAGTGGAGGAGCAGGAGCTGCAGCAGCAGCAGGAGCAGGAGCAGGCACAAGCTAACTGTTCTTGGGCACCCTCGGACTAATCACAAAGTGCATTTTACGCTCGCGGCAGTTGGTAAACAGAAACAACAGAAGAAGAAGAAGAAGTCCAGCTGAAGTCCATGCATACAATTTGAGCATTAGACGAGGAAAGTCGAAGCTCGAAGCGAGCTGTCTCAACTTTTCAGTTTTCTTTTCTTTTCACAACTTGAAGCAGCAGCAGTAGCAGCAGCAGCAAATACTACAAATAATCATAATAATAAAATGCCAAGTTGTACTTCCCCAACTCGTCTGCGTTTGATGAGTCATTTTGCTGCGTTGCGTTGCGCTGCTTTGCTTCTGGGTTTGAGTGAGAAAGGGGTTAATGCACTGCCACGCTGGTTGCCCCACAACGGCAACTGCGCCAAGGACTTGGGCAATAAATATAAAAATCTTTTGCTCTTCTATTATTGTTGTTGCTGTTGCTGCTTTTGTTTAGCATTCTCAGTTTGCCAGTTGCATTTTTAAACGTGTGCACCCGAGCCTCATCTGATTTAGTGGAAGAACATGAGAAAATAACTGCAGGAACGGCAGCAGCAGCAGGAGTAGCGATGCAATTCCATTTGCATAAGTGGAGTTCTTTTTATGCTCTTGGAGCAGGAGATATTTAAGGCAGCGAGAGGATGTTGATGAGACTGAAAACCGCTCTGCATATCGGCACGATATTGAGCAAACTTAGATCAAAGTAGAGAGAGAGATGTTTACACACTTAAAATTTGCCTAGACATGTCCAAAGCTCTATACAGAATCGTATAAGAGTGCAGCAGAAGCTAACTCACTTTTGCTAAGCAGTATAGTTTATATTGTACATATACATATGCTAGATGAGCGCAGCAGACGAGCTTGTGCATGTATTTGATCTCTCGATGGGCATTGCCCATTACCTGCAGCCACTATACGCTCTAAGAGTTCTTGAGCGCGCATGGGTCTATGCCGGATACTCACTTGACTTTGAGCGTTCGATTTTCAGCTATAAAAAGGCAAGCAAAGTGCGGCTCGTGTTCAGTCGTTCACCATCCGTTGATCCAGTAACAGCTGGCTGTTCCAGTGTGATATTTTTGGTAAATATTGAAAAGTTTAACAATATTCATAACATTTAAAAGTATTAATCAATTCTTGTGTTGTATTTGTACAATTCAAAATGAAGTTTGCATAATTATAGAAGAATTATTTGTAACACAAAATGGCATATTGCTGAAAATGTTTACAATAATTTAAATATAATTAATTATTTATTTAAATTATTAATAATTATTTAAAATATTGTAAACATTGTTCTATATTTACAAAAAATTCTTCTATAATTATGCAAAATTCAATTTAAATTGTGCAAATATTTATTATTCTTTTATGTTATATATTCTTACACATTAAATATTTATAATATTTTAAAATAATGTATACATATATAAGACATAAAAATTAATACCTTTACAAATAAATAATTATATTTATACATTATTATTAAATATATAATTTAATTATATTATTTAAATTTTAATCTATATAATTATATAAACATTATTTTTAACACGTAATATGTACAAGTATGTATATATAATAATATGTATAATATTTGAAAACAAAATTGTAAAATATGAAAAGTTGAGTATATAAAAACATTGTTAAACAATTTCTATGACATTATTTGTATGTGTATACATGTATGTTTATTTTGTATTAATTATTTTTAACATGTAATACTTAAAATTATGTATGTATAAAAATATGTATAATATTTAAAACAAACATTTTTATAATAATAAAAGTATAATATATAAAAACGTTGTTTAACAATTTCTATAACATTATTTACTTATATATATTTATTTTATATTAATTATTATTAAACAGTTATTTTTATATTTCTGAGACTATGTAAAATCACAAATATTATGTTTAGACTGAGAATAAAACAAATAATAAAAATTTTAACAAACTTATTATGCTATCTACATTCATACATTCTATTCCTCGCCCTCTGACCACCAAAGATTATCAACTCGAGCATGAAACGTATATACATTAAGTTCTGACCCCACTCTTGACCCACCCACACAAACCTATTAAAAAACAAATTTGCCCCGCCCACACAATTGGCCGTGCACAAGAATAGCCCCTAATAGAAGAAGTACACACAGTGGACCACTTAGCAAGTGCCCGTGACTGCAACAGCAATGGCCATAATAATAAGAGCACGCTCTTTTATGGCCTATGTCGGTGGAGTAGATGGGGAGGGGGGGACGGCCAGAGAGTTGGCAGAGATTACAAACGATTTGAATAAATTTGCAATAAAAAAGTAAATTCTATTTTTCTATTTCTATATATACATTATTATTCTTTTTTTTTTTGTGGAATTGTGGCGACAATAAAACAATTTTGTATGCCACAATAAGCGATGATTGCGCAGCCAATTGTCCAGTGTGCTAGAGGGCTGCATATTACAGCTGTAGTTCAAAGATTGCTTCCTGTGCAACATTGTGGCAGCAGCAGCAGCAGCCATTACAAGTGTCAAAACAACAATTTATTGTTTGTAATCATGTGTATCTATAATTGTGTGTGTGTGTGTGTGTGTGGGTGTGTGTGAAGCAGTTAATCAAATAAATATGGCGCCGGGCGCTTATTATTTTGGCTCAGCGGCTGCTGCGATAACATGGCCGAGCAAGCTTGCAACTTGCGCCTTTGATTTACTACAGCTGTAAGTCGAGTCTTCACACTTTGCCACGCACGGCGTATACTTAACAAATGTACATACATACATACATACATACATATCTCTGTTGGTGTTTGCCAGCAAGCAAAGCTAAAACCGCAAAGTCATAAAATTACTTTCGCGCATTATAAATTTATAGTTTGCTTTGGTTTTTGGCTGCGCTTGCCTTTTGGGGTTTGGGTGCCATCCAGTTTACTTTACACGCTCAAGCGTAAAAATTTATTATGCTTATAGCATAGGCATGGGGGAGGGGGGATGCCATCCAAGAGGGTTGTGTTGCAACAGCTGCTGCCTTGCTTCTGGCCGTCGCGGACATAAGTCATTTATATTGTAACAAATTGTGCGCGATTGGCGTTTCTTTGGCTGCTCAAAGACATCGCCAGACTCCAGATGGATGCCGAGTAAATGTTTTGTCTTCTGTTTGAACTTTCCAACTCTAACCGGAGGCTAAATGCCGTCTTGAGCCAACGACAAGGACAACGATGACAACTGACTTTTGCGGTCGCGCTTTAATGAAATGGAAGAAAATTCATAATTAAATGATATAGGGTTAAAATGCGAACAGATTTTTGCTGCTGATTATGATAAATTGTAAAATAAACTTAAAGCTAATTGAATGAAAACGTAAATGAAGGCAGATGCTGAGCTTTAACTGAATAATTTAATAATGCAAGTTCTAAGTTAGAATTTTATAAAAAGTTTAAATCATTCTAAAAATGTTGCTTGCATATTTATACTACTGATGCTTGATGCTTTCTTGAACCATGACAATTTTAAATTAGTGCTCTATAGAAGTTATTATACCCTGAACCCATTGAAAATGGGAAATCAGGGTATAATGGTTTTGTTAAAATGTATGTAACAGGCAGAAGGAGGCGTGGCAGACCCCACAAAGTATATATATTCTTGATCAGGGCGACGAGATAAGTTGATTTAGCCCTGTCCGTCTGTCTGTCCGTCCGTCCGTCCGTCCGTCCGTCCGTCCGTCCGTCCGTCCGTCCGTCCGTCCGTCCGTCCGTCTGTCCGTATGTTTGAACGCGTCGATTTCCGAAGATACAATAGCTAGAGACTTCAACTTTTTTTTAAAATGTCCGTATATAGCACGCGCATATCGAGTTTATCATATAATTTCGATAACTTGTCCGATTATTTTTTTATCGATGAAAAACCTTATCGAATGTCAATTATTAAATTATATCTCCTACATCTTTTGAGCTAGAGTCTCCAAATTTTAAACGTAGACTCATATATACTTTTTAGAATTTCGGTTTTTGTTATAATTCACCCCCCACCCCTATATCCACCCCCTCACCCTCACCTTTGTAAAATGCGTATTTCAAATACTAGAGACTTGAGATTCGGCACATACACGCATAGTAATGATATAATCACAATCTAAAAGTTTCATGAAGAACGTACGTCCACAAAAAAAGTTATTAAATAATTAAGTTTCAATGAGAAGCCCACACTGCAGCCCATGCGTGCGTGCCTATATGTGCCTATGTATGTGTGTGTGTGTTTCTTTTGTAAGCAAAAAGACGGGTTCAGGGGATTTCGTAGTCGAGCAGTCTCGACTAGAGCTTTCTTACTTGTTTTTAATTTATTTTTAAAATATTCATTATTAATAAAATAAGTCATATCTAGTGTAAAGTCCACTTCAGTCTCAGTTATAGACAAATAAAAATATATATTATATATATACAAAATATATTGAAAGGATATCTCAATTGGACAATCCTTTCAAATTTGAATACAAAATATATAGAAAGTATTTCTCAATTGGAAAATTCTTTCAAATATAAATTCCAATCGCCGTCTTCATTAGTTCATTTCAAGCAATAATTAGCCAACTATTTTCTTTTATTCATTTTAAATTCCGTTTCCCTTCTTTAGCCAACTCGAATTGCAGTTTAAACACTTGCAATCCGCTAATTAAATGTGAACAATGCGACAAGTAAATCAATATCCTGGACGCACACACAGCTCTATGCAGTTGTCCTTGATATCCCAGCACGCGCTGACATTTCTGAGCGCGCAGCATTTCGCCTTGACTTTGACCACCCCTTGCTGGGGATATATTTCGCTTCTTTATTTTTTTTCCGGCAGCTTTATCCTGCATTGTCCTTGGCGCCACGCCCGGCGAAATGCCAAGGACAGGATTACACGTCAATCGAAATCAAGGACAGCCAACGCCATATGAATGGGTGGATGGGTGGGTGAGCATGCGTACAATTTGTAACACTTGCCACTTGCCGTGGTCTATGGGTGGTTTGGTGGTTGGGTTCCTTTCGTTTTTGGCTACTACTTAAAAAATTCTTTATGCAAATTATTTGAGAACTGTTCGCTGCATAATTGCAGCCATAAATTCAGCAACTTGAACTGCGGTCGTTGTGTCATTAGAACTGATGCCCGCCTATTTGAGATTTCCTTTCGCCAAGCCGAGTGCCCAAACACCACACCCCCTCTGAGCTCAGCCACAGTAGACGTAATGTTTTTAATTTTTCCGTATCATTGCATTTTTCTATACGTATATATATATATTTCAGCCCCGCACTTGACACGGCGCGAAGGTGCAGAAGGAGATGGCCCCAGGTCCAGACCGCCCTTCAATTTCCATTACATTTGCAGCCAGAGAATCAGATTCAGCTGCGGCTGTGGCTATATCGCTATCGATGTCCTTTTGTGTGCTCTGTCATCTATTTGGGTCCTTTTAAGATTTGAAATTTATGCAAAGTACTCGTTGTCGCAGCCGTCGACTCAGCCGCACTCAGCGCAAATAATGAGCAAGCCCGCATTTCCTGCCACGTTTACGTTTTTATTTTCCTTGCCTTGCCTTGCCCTGCCTTTCTTTCTGTTTGCCCACCTCGAGCTCTATCTGTAGCTGTAGCTGTAGCTGTAACTGTGGTTGCGCTTTGCATCTGGGTGTGTGTCGAGTGCCCATGGAGTGGGTCACACTGAAGTGTCTATCGTCTACGACAACTTGATGTATCTCTTGCCATTGCTATTGCACTTTGCAAAATGGCAAAAGTTCCTGCTGATTTCACTGAGCATTTTGTAAGGGAAGGGACAGAAAAAGAGGGAGAGGGAGGGGGATAGAGAGTGGGAGAAGTAGGTCTGCTACTTTGATTTGAAAGTTTAATTGAAAATGAAGACTTGCAATCTGACTATGGATATTCCAAGTAATGTTCCCTTAAGCAGAGTTAATACAATTATTGACTAAGTACTGCTACTACTAATAATAATTTGTAGGTTTTTGTATGACTAATTTATATACATTATTTATTTCTTGTCAAATATTTGTTTAATAAAAAACTGATATTTTAACTATTTTTTAATATTTTCATTCAAATGTAATCCTTAATTTATTTTTATTTATAACTAATTTAGCTACCTGACAAGTAAAAAAAAAATATTAAAAAATCAATTAATCTATAGATATGTAGTTTGAAGCTTCAAAGATCGTATCTATTTATAAAACTATTTTTAGAAATTTTTTTAAATTATAAAAATAATAATAATTAAATTAAAACTAATTTGGCTACCTAACAAGTAAATAAATTATTAAAGAATAAATTTTTTGAAAAGACTTCATCTTCAGCAAAAAAATAAATAAATAAATGTACATTAAAAATAAGGTTTAATTTCTTAGGATACAATCTTAATTTGACACACAAGTGAATAAATAATAATAAATTTAATAAATTAAACAAAAAACCTTAGCAGCTAGAGCAAATATATGTAGCAAAACTCTTTCCACTGCCAAATCCCACTCGCTGGATAAAATCAACTGAACTGCTGCAAATATATAAACTTCTTGGAGAAAAATACAGAGACAATCTCTATTATCAAACGATATCTAAATAGTTTGTATAAATTTGCACAAGACTACAAAAGAATGCGATACGAAAGGAGAATGAAGACAAGCTGATTTGTCTCCTGTGGCAGCAGGAGTAGCAGCAGGAGCAGGAATAGCAGCTGCACTCGCAGCAAATAGTTTATTATTTTAATTTAGTTGAGCAGGTTTCTTTTTTTGGTCAAAGACGTTTCTTCAATGGAGTACAAGCTCTTTAGTTGGCAGCTTCTTAATTTTCGTGTATTTTGTTAGCATTTGAAAAGCATTTCCTTTTCCTTCTCTGGGCGCAATAAAACTTTTCGGGCCAAGAACTGCAATAAAAGAAAACTTATCTATGTATCTCTGGCTTGTGGTTTTCCAGTCCCCGTCCTGCCCCACTCCCCCCCTAGAAATGGCAAAAGTGCAGTGTCGGAAAAGAAAGAAAACTTTATGCCAGCTGATAAAGAGGCCAAGAAAGCGAGCCAGGCAGAAACTTGGTTTAAGACATTCAATTCGAATAATTTTCACAAGTTGCTTTGAGCAGAGGCGACGCCAACGGACTCTCAATTTGTTTTTGTGTGGGTGGTTGGGTGGTTGTACTGTTGTGGTTTCTGTTGGTGGTGTGGTTGTGACCACCGCATAAATTGCATATAATTGCTTTGGCTCTCGTTCGTCGGTTCTTCCTTGTGGCATTCACTTGGCATCGCATCGCATCTTAAGATTTATGCGCACATGCTACGCTTCTCTTTTTGCTTCTCGCTATTTATGCGCAATGATAAAATTTTTATTAAAACAAAAGCCGCATAAATTTTTCCACAAACCGTTTGTCCAGCTGCCCTTACACCGCCCGCTGTGAAGTTTTACTATTGAGATCCTCTACTTCTTCTGCTTCTCCTTGTATATGAATGGCATAATTAGATTTGATGCCCCGTGGTGGCCGTGTTGGTCAGCATTTGCTGTTGTTTGCCGTTCACACTTGGTAATCCGCTTTCGTATTGGCCATTTTATGACTTAATACGTTTTATTTCAACGCATTCCTTTGGCAGACGGACATAAATCTTGGCAACGACCCCGTGCATCATCACCAATTCAAATGTCCTGCTCCTTACGCTTGACCAGCTCCGGATCTTTCGTGACATTTGTTGCTCCATTGTCTACTTGCCATTGGCAGTCGCCACTGCTGCCGCTGCCGCTGCTCGCTTTATTATTGACCAGTTTGCTTGCATTATTATTACTCGCACACAATGCTGACAGTTGGCTATTGATTTATTAGCCTCTGCCTTCGCTCTTGCGGTTTGTCATCGCCTCCCCGAAGATTAAGGCATTGCCGGCGTGTCAAGGGTGATTGTTAAAGCGGTTAAGCTCTTACTGCAAGTTCATTGCATTTAATACTCTGTGAATTTCAATAGATATTCCCCATCGATTTCTTCATTTCAGATTTGCTGGTGGTTAGCAAACAAACTGAATTTGACTGCGAATGGAGCTCGTAAAATATTTCTTGACCTATGAACTAAGATTTTATTATTTCTGATTGCAATAGAAAAATGTGTTAATAGTAATTAAAATTTCAGTCTCTATAGACTAGCAAGAAATACCTTATATTTTGCATAAAGAATTATTAAAATGTTACTAAAATTATACTTTATACTTAGTAAAATATTACTTATTTTTTTAATTATAAATATACATTTAAATTCTTTATAATACAATTATAAACTTGCACTAGAAACCAAACTAAGAAAAACCACAGCAAAACCTAGAAATAATGTTCAGCTGGCGGCTGAGCTTAAATAAAAAACCATAAATAAGTTGGAATTCAAATTAAGAGAGGAAACAACCAGGGCAGCTCTCGGCGAACAGATGCCGTGCAAAAACGCTCGACCTTTTTGGGCAAAAATTGAGAAAACTTGCAACAGCCGTTGAGCAGAAACAGAGAGAGAGAGAGAAATAGAGACAACAGTCAACAGAAGCAAACAGTCGCCAGCGCAGTTAAAAGCAACAATAAAAACCGTTTGCAATGTTTGAGATAAAAATTAAAAGACGACGTCATTTAGCAACCGAAATGCTACCCCAAGCAACCAGCTACCAGCTCCCAGTGGAGCTCAATGTAGTCGCGTGTGTGTCGTCTGTAAATAGACATTAAAAGCTGTTTCAGCCTGGCCAAATGATGTTGTCCAGAACACGTTGACGTTCAAGTTGAGGTGTGCGTGTGTGTGTGGGTGAGTGGGATGATCCAGCTTCGACTTCTGCTAGCATTACCTCTGCCAAATCCAACCCCAACTCCAATTCCAGCTGAGCTACTGATTTCGTTTAATTTTATTTGCACGGCAAATGTAACTTTTATTGTTTTCGGTTTTGGACTTTGGTTTTATTTGGCCTTTTCTCTGGTTAAGTTCATTGCGGCAAATGCCTGCGAGGGTTTTTCTGCCCCCCCCCCCCACCCCCCACCCCCTCTGTCCTGGTGTCATAAATTCGATTTGTGTACGATAATTTAAGGCGCTTGGCATTGATGTTGGACTGATTAGATTGGAGCACGAAAATAGGCAGGAGCAGGAGCTGGAGCAGGACGCGAAGGTTTTAATTGTTCCCTCAACATCAGCGTCACCTCATCAGCGGCATTTACACGTAATGGCGAACGTTAAAGTGACTTTTGGGCAAATGGCATCGACTCTACTGGCCGACCATTAACTTGCATTTAATTGTGCACACTTTTATGACGAGTGCCAGCCAGCTCACTAAGCCAAGCCAGGCGCTCATGTGGCAGCGCCTTATCTTAGGGCATTTAACTGCAAGGCGGGAGGAGGCAGAGGCAGGGGCAACTTTATGTGCGGCTGCAGCTGAAGCTGTAAAACGAAACGTTACAGAACACCTCGAATGGACCGCTTGATGGCGCTGATTGAGATAAGCAACGGCAGTAGAGAGTTTAAGAGTTGGCAAATCCAGATGAGAAATGGCGAGAGAGTCTAGCTAAAACAGTTAATATTTGAACGCAGAAAGGGAGAATGGAATAGAAGAGTATAAACGAAGTTAAACGAAGTTATCATCCAAAAAGATATTCAATTTGAAATTCTGCTATGATATAAATTATGAAATGAAGAAACATAAATTTGGAATTACAGCTGAGTTAATGAGAATATGTAGAATATTTAATTATTTACTATAATTTATCTCAGAGTTGAGCGTAAGTGAGTTGAGCAAAGTTAAGATGGGTTGAGTTGACTTGAATTAAAGCAGATAAAATTTGCAATAAAAACTAAGAGAAAAGTATAGAACAAAAGAATGTTGAACGTATTTAATATTTATAATAAATAATATATAATTGTAGCAGAACTTTTTTTTAATAATTATTAATTATGTATATACATATATAATAATCATATATATGAATAAAATTTTTAAATATATCTGTCTACAACATTAGTTTCAATGCAGTGAAATGTTTATTTTCTTCCACTTTCTGCTCACCTCTCTCTACCGACCTTAAAGAGCTATAAAAATGTATATAAATAAATATATTAAATATGTTTGCTTGCCACAAATGGTAGCTTTCAGTTAATAAATACATTTCGTAAATACGCATTAAACTTAATATGTATCATAAAAGAGAACTTGCTTATAATATTTAAAATCTAGTTGAGCCTCTGGGCAATAACTTGATAAGAACTGCAGTTAAATTGTAAGTCAGCCCAGTCCCAGCTCAGTTCGGCAAACCTGCCCAATGCCAGAGACTACTGGCCTCACCGAGTAACGTGACCAGCAAAGCAATGCACAGATTTTGTATTTATTTCCATGCGCTGGCTAACAAAAGGAATCGCGCACTTTTATGACGGCGACATGCAACAAAATTGAATTTTATGAATACCTCGTTCTCCCTCAATCTCTATCTCTATCTCTTTCTCTGTGGATATTTATGAATTGTATTCTTCGCAACTTATAATAGCGCGATGAAAAAAAATTAAAAAGAAAAGGAGAAGCTCTTGGGGTGCCCAAACAACTGATGACAAGTAAAATGAAATTGAACATGACAACTGTAATGAAACTTGTTTCGAAAGCTGTGGGAAATCAAACCAGGCACAGTGGTGCGCAGGGTCGAAAATTATAAGAAAATACCTAATTACTAAAATATGTTAAAATAAATCAAATATTTTGTGCTATATTTATTTATAATATTTTAAGTGAATTTATTTTAATATATAATGCAATCTATTGTGAGTTTGCTTTGTTCCACTGTAGTGCTGCGTAAGAATGGCTTTTGAGTATTATAAAATATAAATAGATGAATTATAAAATATAAATGCTAATATTCTGTTCAACTACTCAACTTTCTCTTCTTTTCTCTTTCTCTCTCTGCTTTACTTTCTGAAATTGTCCTACCCAAATTACCTTTCATATATGTATATATATATATTGAACACATTCTCCCTCTAGTTTGCCCCACTGTGCGACCCCCCTTTCATTTGGCGGCTATTAAAAACGCCAAATGCGACATCTTTTCAATTCATTTGAAAAGCTTCGCGTAGAGCTCAGCTCCGCTTAGTTGCGCTGGCTCTACGTAATTTTTGGGGGCATTTAACTGCAAGGCAAACAATCGTAAGAAATGCTTTTATGTCCCAATGCATAGAATATATAATCCATATAAAAAATGTTTAAGACCTTTTTCGCCTAGCGTTCGTTCGGAAATTAATTTCGCTAACAATCGACGGCAGCGACGAGGCCAGGCATTAAAATTAAAATGTTTTTGGCTTAAAGCCCTGCCCAGGCGGACCGCACACGCACCACATAGACACACAACGACACCACTCCAAAGCTCAATGAAGCGCTTAACCATTAAAATCAATCAAAGCAAATTTATTAGGCAACATTGTCGAACATTTTATATCGAGCAGCGAAGTAGCCATAAAAAGAAAGAAGAGAACTCTGAGTAGAGACAGAGAGAGGCAATGAAAGAAATCAAATCAGCCAAAAACGATCCAAAAAATTATGACCGACTGTCGAAAGATAAACCCCTTGAAAGGAATTCAAGAGAGAATATTGTAGTCGGGTATTAGCGACTGCAGAATACTTATGCAGGATTTGTCACGCCCCCAATTATGATTTTTGTGAATATCAATAGAGCATATCAGTCGAGTCCAGTAGAAACTAAATAGTTTACGTTCATCTGAACAAAAACCAATATACCCACTTCACATTCATGCATGAGCATCAAAACTGTACAATCGTTCGCTATTATGAATATTACTATAGAGAGACTTTTCGTCCAACCACTGAGAAAAAAAACTCCAACTGCAAAAGCCATTCGGAATCAGTTGGTCATCTCGGATTTTTATGAACTTGCTTTCAATTGTTTGGCATCAGCTCAGATGCTTCTTCTTATTTCATGTTTTTACGGCTGGTAATTAAAATTCATTTGTCATACTTTGTAGCTGGGCAGACAATGAGCTCGCTTTGTTGAGCATTAAAATCAATTTAGCATAAATTCTGATCAACTTTGTAGCCAAGAAATTGTCAAAGTATATGCTAGTTTGAGGAATATGCCAGGGTTCACTGTAACAGTAGCGTCTGCCTGTCATGGCATTGATTTTTGCATACACAAATACATCCTGGTTGATAAATTTCACGGAACACGCCCCGTTTTTTTTTTTTTTTTTTTTTTTTGTAACCCTCGCGGCAAGCATGATTTTAATAATTTTAATGGCTTTGGCAATTTACAATTTTTGATAAATTCCTTTTTTTAAAACTCTCTCTCTCCATCTCTCTTTGTCAGCTTAAGCGTTCAAAGAGTTAATTTGATTGCGAAAATGTTTGCAACTGCGAGGTGCGTCAGGGCGCAGAACGAGCAGCGACAGTTGACGGCTGCGTGCAATCAATCATTTTATCAATGCACTGGCAAAAATGGCAATGGCAACAATTCCTTCATGTCCTTGCTCGTCCTTTTCCACTTCCACATCCACTTCCTCGACAGCCGTAATCAGCAAATTGTCTGCCCAGATCGTGACTTTGCCAAAAACAAATTTGCATATTTTTCTGATTTTTCTCGCAGTTGTGCGCAGTTGGCGCTAATGAATAGTATTTATATATGTATATAAATTTGTATATATGTACATATATTGCATGTCAGTTGACAAAAATGTCATATTTTATATACGTATGTATGTATATTGATAGCAATGTTGTTATGTGCTCAAAGTTTTTGGCAACATTTGGCAAAGCTTATATAAAAATTCTTAACTGGAATATCAATATATAAAGTTTCTTTTTAATAAAATGCATATTGAGTAAGAATTTCTCTTTAAATAATAAGCAGGCAGCATATGCTATTAAGAGAAAATTATTAAACTAAATTATAATATTTTTAAAATTAATGAATAGTATTTTTCAAAGTAATTTATTGAAAAATTAATAGAATAATTTTCAAACTTGTATGCGTATAATGTAGATTTCAACAATTATATATAAACTTGCAGTAGATGATATTATGATATGCAGATCAATAACTAATATTATGAAAAATAATAATATATAATATTTGTTTACTTGTGTTTATTTTTAATATTAAAATCAATAACTAATATAATAATAAATAATAATATATAATATTTGTTTACTTGTGTTTATTTTTAATATTAAAATCAATAACTAATATAATAATAAATAATAATATATAATATTTGTTTACTTGTGTTTATTTTTAATATTAAAATCAATAACTAATATAATAATAAATAATAATATATAATATTTTTTTATTTGCGTTTATTTTAATATTAAAATCAACAACTACTATTATGAAAAATAATAATATATAATATTTCTTTATTTGTGTTTATTTGTAATATTAAAATCAATAACTAATATAATAATAAATAATAATATATAGTATTCGTTTCGATTCGATTCTTTCCTTTCTAATTTTATACACTCAACTTCATTATGTTTTTCAACAAAAGAATTCCTGTCAAATCCTTTTGCTAATTTGCTTGCTTAGCAAAGATTACTAGCAAATAAATTGCCAGCTAATATTTGTCTATTATACTTATATGTCTGTATTTTTTGTATATATTTATTTTCTTTTGTATTCCATTTATTTATTTTTTTCTTTTAACTTGGCAATAATAATAGCTGACTCTTCTGTGTTGGCCAAAATGCAATGATTAATGAGTGAATTATGCGCGAATAAACAGCCAAAACAAGTTCAAAAAGGCAACTGCCAGCCAAACACCACACTCTACCTCCTAGATCACCTATACAAAATGTTCTTTGTCCTCAGTGAGTGTGTGTGTTGGTGTGTATTTGTGTGTATTTTGGTTGGCTGGTAACATGCCGGCAGCGTATTACCCAGCAACAGACGGCGGCCGCGTACGTAGTTCAAATGATTATGCACAGAAATGTGAGCAATTTTTTATGCACTGAACGAGAGAGAGGAATAGGAAAAGAGAGCGGGGGAGTGTGGCAGTGTGAGAGCGGGAAGTAGCTGTGTAGACATAGGAAAGGAAATTTTGCTATAACTACGATAGCAACAACCTTTTGACGTGCAACACGCGGCGTATGCGCAACGTTCGCCATAAATCTTGAATTGAACAAAGGCGGGAATGAGCTGAAGCGCTACACGGAACAGCTGCTGTCATACGCTGCAGGCGAAATACAACAACAACAACAACAAAAAGTTCTCATCTTTTATTTATTTTAGATTTTTAATAATCATTTCCTTTAGCTTTTGCAGGCAGCTGTAATTTTTTTCTATTTTAATTTTTTTTTAATTGCTGCTTTGCATTTTGTTTCATGTTTCAGCTGCGTCTGTCTGCTTCTTGTTTAACAATATTCACGTTATTTTCTCTTTTTTTTTTTTACCGTGCGCATTTTAATGAATTTGTTGTTAATATGTGTGTGAATATAGAGAGTATATATATGTATATATATATATATATTTAGCTATATATGTAAATGTGCATTTGTATATTTATGTTTTTAGCAGGCTCCACTGGCCACATGGCGCCAGTTCTCCACGCTCATCTGCATTGGGCACGCGCGACTCTTTTGTTGCTGACATTTGCCGTTGCTTTACGAAATTTGCGCTTCGCTGCTAATTAAAAATTTTGTTTCTATTTGCATATTTGTAGCGCATGAACCCAACGACTACATCTCGCCCTCTCTCCTCCTCTCTGTCTCTAGTCGAACGCCTGCATTTGAGCTCGGACAACGCCCGTTTGTTTGTTGTCTGTTGCAAGGTCCTTAAAAATGTTGCCCCACCCCCCCTTCTCGCAGTCAACGAAATTTGCTGCGCTTGTCCTTTGCCTTTACCGTTGCCACTCATGTCCAAGGGTAACTGTTTTTCAATGTCTGATTGAGCCCACAAGAACGAAATTTAATTAGCTTCAGCCTTAATGAGTGTGCGTAACTCATATTGCGACTAATTTAACCAACTAACTCGTAAGCCAACTGACCCTTGAACTGCTGCTGCTGCTGTTGCTGCTACAGACCCTGGCGGGTCTAATGACCTCTCTGATTGCGTCCAGGCAGGTCCTGCTCCTGCGAGACGTTGTCAACGCCTCGCTTAATAGTCCCGTTAGTTGCGCCTGTCAATACTGATGATAATAATAATGAACACACAGCTGCCATGTACGGCCCACCTGTGCGACACGCCCACCCACCTTTCCCCCCACCCCTCTCCCACCAGTGCACCTGTGTGGTTTGTAAAAGTTTTTGGCCCTGGCAACTGTCAGTTTGACAATTTACGTTTAATTTACAGTTGCGGTCAGTTTGACTGCATTCGCTTTGCCCAAAGTCAAGTGGCTGGGGTCAGTTTTAGATTAGTTTTTCATATCAAAACAACTATTCAATGTATATGTGTGTGTAATTAGCGTGTTTTATGACTGCGTTCGGTTTTCAACTCCTTGGGGCGCAATTAGCTCTCAGTTGGAAAGTTTTTTATTTCAATTTTACCACGGGGAGTTTTGATCGTGTTGAAACTATTATAAATGCAGTTTAATGAGTTTCTATAGCACTAAAATTGCTCGGATTTTACCTAGATCAAGTGGTAGCTTGTTGCCAATATTTTTTCACCTTTTTGAACTGATTTTGATGAGCAAATACTTTCATCAATTTGCCTGCTTTGATTTCGCCTAATTTTCTATACAATTAAATTCAATTTGTTTATTATACTCTAAACTTATTTATATATTCAATGCGTTTTGTTCCCGAATAAAAAATACTTAAAAACTAAATGAAAATAAAATATTTATAAAAAGAAAAGTTTAAAATATATATACAAGTACGTATTTTATTTTAAAAAATATAAATAAATAAACAAATAATTTAAATAAATATACAAATATTTTATTATAAAAAAAAAAAATAATAAATGAATGAATAAATAAAAATAATATATACAAATATTTTATTGTAAAAAAATAAATTAATAAAAAAAATTTAATAAATTACATTAAATATTTAAATAAATTTAAAGTGAAATAAATAAAACTTTTGAAAGTGAAATTTACCAAAGATTTATTATAAATTATTAATTTGAATGCAAATGAATTCTTAGAACTTATAGGTCTACTAATTATATTCACATTAAATATTTAGATTTTAGATTGAATTATTATTGAATTATTGATTGAATTATTTAGATTGTAAGATGATTTAAGATTGAATTATTTATTTATTATTTAATCATTTCAAATGAAACCTGCATGGCCAACAGATCTTACTCAGAAGCTGAATTTTATATGTCCCATTCGCTATGGTAGCTAAAAGCTAGAACCCGATAATCATTTTATTAACATGTGCAGCTAAGCGGCTTATAAATAAACCAATACCCCCGAAAGCGTGATATATTCAAAATTGGTAGAGCGACAGGCACGTATATATATATGTATATATTTCAGAGAGCTATGACGTCGCAATATTTAAACACCAACATATTCAAATCCGACTTTATGGCCAATGCAAATAAACCAAAGAGACAGAGAGAGAGAGAGAGGGAGGAACAGAGTGTGTGGGTATAGAGTCAAGTGGAATCTGGGCAAAGACTATGGAGAGAACACCCGTCGCCCTGGGACCCATAATAATAATTAAGCCGATAACACTCACAGATTTTGCACTTGCCAGCACTGAACATGGAATGGGGTGTACGTACGTATATGGCTTATAGACCGGGTGCGGTGTTAATGATAGTGCGGCGGACTGGCATACCTATAAAAAATGTCTGCAGCGAGTAAAATGTTTAATTGTTACACATATGCAAACAATAAGCCAAAGAGGCCAACAACCCCCAGACAGCCCTTAAAAAAAAAAAAAAAGAGAAACACGAAGTGAAAACAAAACCTAATGCGCTTATTGCGGGCTAACAAAAATTGCACGTGCTGTGTACCCAAAGAAAAAAAAAAAAAGAAAAGAGAGAATAGCAAAAGGCAAAAGGAAAACCCTCTGACTTGGCATTTTTAGTTAATTTTATGAAAATAGTCAACAACCGCCGGGACTAGTCGGGGTTAGTTTTAGGTCTTTAAGCCGCACGGAAATTTCGACACTTTGGGTGGGTTCTCATTTTTTTACGACTAAATGTAACAGATGTTAACATGAGGGATGCTAATCATCAAGGGCTCTGCTTGGCCTCTGCGTGCCTAGCTGCGAGTACAAAATAATGTTGTATCATGGCAATAAATAGTGTGATTAGGTGTTTCCAAACAGATCAGCGAGCTGCATGTAGTGCGAGTCTATTGTGTGTCGGAGGTCATTAATAATAATATTTGGAATCATGCATATAAGCATATAAGCACAGTTGTCTAAAGCGTGGAGTATGTTCAGATAAGTTTCAGTACGAAATGTATTTATTTTGTTATTTAGGATTATTAAAATACATATTCATATATATAGTATTTTAATATATGTAATAATTAATTTTATAAATTATACTACAATGCATATAATTATTAAAAGATTACAAAAATATGTATATGAAATACATTGTCTTTCTTTTAATTTATTATTTATTTAAATTATTATTTATAATTATTATTTATAATTATTATTATTAAAATTTGTAATACAAAATATGCATAATATCTACCAAAATGTATTCATTTATATTTTATTATATTACATAATAATTGTTTATTTTTTATATATTTATTAATATTAAAACATATTATAAATCTTTGAGAATATAATAAAAATAGTCCGCTTGATAAAATACTCTTAACTAAATTAATTTTAGTTTGGAAATAAATAAATAACTTTCTTTATCAAGTTCTGTTCCTAAGAAAATGCCTTGACATAACTAAATCCGAACAAGCAATGTTTTACAGAATGGTTAGTCATATGAACATAAAACTCTTTCCCAATAAATAATATAAATAATACAAATCTACACAAAGAAAACACCATGCCAGCTGGTTTAAACTCCCACGGCCAAAGCAGTTGCCAAAGCTGAGTTCGTTCCATTGTCTTATCAATTGTCTGGCGATCAAATGTTAGGCGCCATTAGCACATACTTTTAGCCCCAGCCGAGGCTAACAATAGGCGCTAATGTTGGTCAATTAATAAGCAGAGCGACGGCAAGAGCCTATGGAACAAGGAACTAGTAAATGAACGCCGGCACTTTGCGCTAATATTTCCTGCCTAGCGGCGCGATAATGATCAGGCAAAAGGATTGCTGCTGGGGTAGCGGAAGCGCACATTAGTTTGACTCGTACGAAATACATCATTGTGTCAGGAATGAATCCTTTTTAACTCACGCGTCGCTGCACCTGTCCCTGTCTCTCTCTAACTCTGTGTGTGCACGCCACGCCCACGCCAATTTGCGGGGCGTTTTTTGTCCATTCTTGGTGGAAAAGTCGGCCCAAACAAACGCTGACATGACATTCCATTAGCACACAATTTATCAAAGAAAACAGCGGTTGGCCAAGCGATTGGAGGGTCTGCCACTTGTTACCTTCGCTGGGTGATCTTATCGAGGCGCGCTTCCTTGAGGGAAATGCCTCACTCTCTCTCTCTCTCTCTCTCGGACAGTGGCCTGCATAATGCAAGGCAATTAGTCAAACTCGCTGACATTAATGTGCGCACTTTTGTGCATTTTGTAACAGCCAAAAAATGAACAAGTGAGAACAATTTATGGGGTATAAATGACTGCCCAATACCTGTTCATGACATGCATATAGCTATACTTAACAATTGATCTTTGGCAATATTGCATGCCTAGAATTTATGGGTGTACCGAATGTTGTTATTTTTTATTTGTGGAATATATATTGCAAAATCAGATTGAATATCAGCTGAGACATATTTATATATGAATTAATAAAAAATAATAATTATTATATTATATTTTATTTAAACAAAAGTCTACATGCGTACCTCTTGGTTTTTTGTTTATTAATTTTTTACTGGCTTATTTTTATTTATATATTAATTTTTTACATATTTTTAAATTTATTTATTTATTTATTCTTTTACTTTTTATTTTTATTTTATATATTTAATAATCATTATTATTATAGTTTATTTAAAAAAATGCTATCTATTTTTAAATTTTTATTTATTTATTAATTTTTTTTTTATTTATTTATTTAGCTATTATCTTGAAAACGTACCAAAACCCTTTTCTTATTTAGACAAATAGTGAATCTAATAGCTCTTAAATCTAGTCACAATTCCTGCTATATTCCATCCATAATACACACAAAACACACATCTAAACCAAACCAATATGCTCTCCTACACTCTAAAAGCAAGTATGCAAAAGGAATAAATAAAAAACTTTTTCACGTCAGCTCACCTCACCTCATTTTGCAGCTCAACGCCTTCACATAGACCTTCGTCAGCATAAATACATCTAAATATTCTTGAAAATTTATGCAACTGATCGTTGATAATTTTTAATTTGCTTCGCACCCTGGCTCAAGTCAGGTGCCAGCCCGGCTAGCGCCCAGTTAGTATGCTAATTTGAATGGCTGAGTTTTTTCTACGCCCTGTTTCTTTTTTTTTTTTATGGTCAGCCATGTGTCGAGCTGCGTTCCGGGCGTAATTAAGTGTTTAGGCTGCATCATTGGCCGGAACTGAGAAGTTTCGGGCGCTTAAATAGGCGTAAACTCCGACACTCCGACAGCAAACAGCTCAATTTGCATTTTGTACAACTTTCAATTTTGATGTCGGAAAATGAAACGTTCGCCAGTTGTAAAAATTTCAAAGGTTTACGATTTTTTAATAGTTGGCTCCTTGGCGCGATTTTTACGAGTTGTCGCATGGTGTATAAATACAGGTGCATTTGGCCAAGAGGGATTACGACAAACGAGACTGACTGTTGATTTAATTAGTTGCTGCTGCTGTGGCATAGGGATGGCTATAAAACAACCTATAGGTGTTCTAATTTATGATCAACATCTTATATAATTATTGTCAAATTGGTAGTAAAAATAATAGAAAGTTTTACGAGCGGAAGTAATATGTGAACTGTTTTACTAGAACTGAGTCTTGAGCTACCATTGACTTTAAAGTTGGTTTGTAAAAGTTCTTAAATTTCCAGTTCATTTATTGATATTTTAGAATCGTAAGGAAATACTGCATGAAGGTGATTATTCTTTACTAAATTTAGACTTAAATAACTCCTAACGCCTCCTCAAAAGTGCAAAATAATGAAACTTGGGCATTTATATAAATATTATTATAAAGTCAGTAGCTCTCGATGAATGTATTAATATGGTATATTAATTATTAATATGTATTATTATTATAAATATTAAAATTGTTAGATCTCTTATATGTAATTACTTATTTGTTCTTACTACAGAAGAAGAAGAAGATTTTATGATTTTTTATATTACATACTTGTAGTATTAGTGATGAACTAAATTATTTCAGCCTAAGGCTTACAGTTGTCAGTGCTTAATTTTCAATTTTATATAAACTTTAATGTCTAGAAAAAAAAAATAAATAAATTAGAGCCTGTCAATGCCAATGGTTACAGAGTTAAATAAGCTGCCATGATATCATCATATTCATAATCATGCTATCCCATATATACAGCCGTAAAGGTATATCAAATTCAAAACAATTTTCTTCCACAATTGTGCGTGAGGCACAGTTCTGCAATTGTATGTCCTGGCGGTGCTCAACAATAGATCAACAAATCTACGCCTTGACAATGACGACTACAAATCGGAAAACACGCCGCCAGGCGCGTGGACACGTGACCAACAACAACAACAACAACAACTTCTCTAGAGAAATGTGCGTAAGAGAAATGTCACTTCCGTCGGCTTAACACATTTAAACATGGTCGCTGCTTGGATGAGTGTCACCCTCCACGGACGGACGGACGGACGGACGGACGGGCGGTCTTCCATATAGATGGGCTACTTTCTAATTTATGTGCTGTCAATTCTTTTGTCATTGCGGACGCTGGATGCTGGAGGGAGAGAGAGAGAGAGTTGGGCGGGCAGGGCGTGGCATTCTCATCAAGTACGACGCCTGTTTGCCGGCCACACTTAATGAGACTTAAGAAAAATTATTTGCAATTAATAATTATGCTCATATTGTTTTCGGCCTAGCGGCTAAGCAGCATACCACACCCACACTCAATTAGAGCTTGAGAGAGAGAGAGAGAGAAGGAGAGAGAGAGGGAGGATTTCGATTTCGATTTGTATTGAGCTGATGTCGGAGCAACTTGTTATTGCAGTTTATTTAATGTTTGTCGCTTAATCACTCTGAAGTAGACTTATTTGTTGTCATTTGAAGTGTGCTGAGAATGGGCATTGATTGTACAAAAATATATCTGCTATGTCTATTGATTCTTAAGCGGGACACTGAGAAGGCTAAGAAAAATGTGATGCCTTTCAAATTCAGCAGAGCATTCAAAGCAATTCTATTTGTATATATATACATGTATTTGTGGATATTTCTGGCATTTCAAGTAGTTTTATTTATGTATATTTATATATTTCATTATTTTATTTTGTTTTATAATAATTTATAGTTTTTTTTTTTAATTATATTTAATTATTTATTTAGTTTTTGAAATTATTTATAACTTATCATTTCTTTTATTTAATTTTTATAATAATTTGTAAAAATTATATATAAATAATTATATTATACATAGTTATTTTTTTCATTTTTATAATTATAATTTATAAAAATTATATTTAAATATTTGTTTGATTTCTATAATAATCTTTAATTTATAATATTTATATATAATTATTTATTTAATATTTATAATAGTTTATAATTTTAAAAAATGATATATCATTATTTATTTAATTTGTATGATAATAAAATATGAAAATATTTATTTTGTATTATTTTAATAATATGTATATAAATTATAATATTGATATGTATTTTATTTATTTCATTTTTTAAATAATTTATAATTTATAAAAATTATATAGAGTTATTATTTAATTTGTAATGCAATAAAATATGAGAATATTTATTTATTATTTATTATTTTTATTATTTTATATAATATTTTTATAGATTAAGTGGAGTGTATTGGGTAAAAGAAAATTACCAACAAGTCAGGCGATTATAGAGCTATGTCTGTAACTTTGCTCAGTACTTAAACTGTAGCTCCAATATAATCAAATCGAACTACTATAGACACAATAATGTAATAAAGCTGAAGATATACCTTCTCTTTGCAGTCAACTGACATCAGCCTTAATTAGCAATTCGGCACGAGTTAATGACGATGCAGAACAAAAGGAATTCGTCGAATGTTTGCGACTCGCAGGCATTGCAAGAGCTGCTGCAACACAATGTTGACTATGTAGGCTGCTCCTACTCCTGCTCCGACTTCTGCTGCCCTCGTGATAATGTTAAATCAACATTATTTGGCCAGCCATGCATGCGTAATGCGTCTCGAAATTGCAGCCCGGGTGCGTAAAGTGGGTGTGGTTGTAGGCGTGAGGGAGGGGGCTGGTAAAGACAATTTGCGCCTCAGTTTGCAAAGTTTGCATTTAAATTAAACGAAAACGTAAAAGCCGGCCAAAGCCGTGATAAAACTTTAGCACTAGCCGTTGGCCCCAGCACCAGGAACACATTGTCTCGGCTTTTATGCATTTCCCATAAGGACACGAGTACTACGAGAGGACGGAGGACGGCTGGCAGTGCAGCTATAACAACAATGGCCGAACACTTGACTTGGGCTGTCATTCAAAGTGACAGGGAGCTCGGCTCTAACCACCTGATAGGCCACAAAATGTGCAACGCTCAACGTGTCCTGCGTTCAATCGACACTCGAAAGTCTATTTTCACAAAATTTCCATGTTTATTCAGCCACGCACACGAGGACTCTCTGCATGTGTGTGTGTGTGTGTGTGTGTTTACATAATTGTATATTGTATCTTGTAGTTTGCTTAGCGTCAAGTGCAAGGTAAATACGAGATATTTTACGCAAATTTACCAAGTGTTTACCCAGCGCTCACTGTGTTGGGCGGGGCTGTGGTTCGGCTCCACTGGGCACGGCCGCCTGTGCAATTGGAATTTATTGTAATTTGCATTTTAACGCTCAAATGCGTTTTTTGCGTGAATTAATCATGGCATTTAAAATAGCTGTAGCTGAAGTAGTCGTATTAGTAGTAGTGTATGACCAGAGCTGATAATTTGGTCTTTAAGGACAAGAGAAGAGAGAGGAGTGTAGTTTTTTCTCAATAAATTGAACATTTTTATAAAACTCTACTAAATGAGGAATATTATTTATACACATATTTATGTATAATTATAATTACATCACTAACTTTTTCTCGCTGCACTTGAATCAATTTCTTGTTAGAGTATTATAAAGTCGTTCCCTCTGCATACCTGCTCACACCACGCACAGCTCGCCATTTGAATAGCTCACGTATTTATTTAATTTGCTTAGTTTATTCAGGCAAAGTGTTTATAATGAAATGGGAGGAATGCGAATTGCATTGTTGACAACACAATACAAATAAGATAACTGTAAATTTTCTCTCAAGTAAAACTTAAAGCTGAATGCATGTAGAGATGATCGAATTTTAATTAAATTTATATACGGCATGGCATATTGGCTGCGGCTGGGCCGGAACTGTCCCGGCTTTGTCTCAATTTGCACGCAAATTGACCAAAGCATTAAAAAATAAAAAAGTAAATAAATAAATTAATATATCAATATACAAAGTGTATTGAATGGATTTTCAATCAAATTGAACAGAGTGAGAGTGAAAGAGATGGAGGGAGAGTGAACCGCCCGCTGCGTCCTGCCAGACGCACATAAAATTGACATGTTTCGAGGCGCCGAACAGATTCTATATAATTTCGCATGTAAAAAGAAAATTCTCAAACGAAAATCAGTTAAAACGTGTATTGCATAATGGGCGTGGCATGTGAGGAGGCGGCTGCTGCTGTTGCTGTTGCTGCCTTTTCAATGAACTCACGGCGCGACGAATTGTTGCTGTGGCTGTTGTTGTTGCTGTTGTCGCATGCAACAAATTGTTTCAATTAACTAAATTAAATTTACACTCCTGCAGCTTCGCCAGCGAACAACAATTGCACATATTGAATGCATTTTGCTGAACGTGACATGACACTGACAGATAGAAAATGAAAATGAAACGAAGAACCAACAGCAGCAGCAGCAGCAGCAGCAACAGTACAAAAAGTTACGCCCCCTGCCTCTACTGATTGCCAGTTGACGAAAATGAAATCCGAGATACTCGGGAGGCAAATGAAAATGGCAAACATGTTGCATGCGGAAAATGCTACGGAAAACACATTCATGACATGGAAATTTATAAAAATTAACTGCCAAGTATACGGCAAGTACAGTTTATAAGGGATGGTCAATGAAGAGGCTGTGCACTGAGCGAAATAAATGTAAATAATTAGTAACATATTATTTAGCTTAAGATAATTTTAAAAATATTCTAAATATATATAATATAAATAAAATGCAAATGAAAAAAAAAAATTAAATCAGTAATATCTAAATAAGTTAAATAATATAAAATCAAAATTAAATATGTAATATATAAATTAATTAAATAAATAAACAAATACATAAATATTTGTATACATATCTTAATGCAGACTTAGCATTCTCCCAGTGCACTTGATACATTGTAGCGACACGGCATCATTGTTCGTCAATATCAATTATGCGTTCAAATGAATATTGAAGTGTAGCCGCACGCCAGCCCAACTCAATGTCCGCCCACTCACAGCAACAACAGGCTTTCAGCCGAGAACAACACCACAAAAGCCACCGCTGGCCATCAACCAGGCACACCCACCAACCACCCACACACACACAGTCAGGGCAGGCGGGCTGCTCGGCTGCTGAGGATAGCTCATCAGCAGGCGCTGGCGAAAAATTGGCAATTGTACAAAAGTGTTAACACGGCGCCGCATCCTGCAGACTGACCACAGAACAGGCTGCCAGCCAGCCAGCCCGGCGGCCAGTCAGCCCGCTAGCCACGCAGCCGCCTTGGACACATCCATCAATGCCAACAGATTTAATCGCCATTTAAATTGTACGAACTCGAACTGAGAGCTGGGTGACGTTCACGACGACGGAGTGTGTGAGTCTGTGTGTGCGCTGCATTTACTTAAGCGTGTTATCAGCGTAAAATAAATCTCTATAGAATGGTCAGACAGCTGCTGTCTGGCCGCCCGCTCGACTAGCCTATCTGTTTAGTGTTTTCCAATCAGTGGCCCCGGGGCAAGCAGATTGGTCACGTGTCGGCGTCCTGGTCAATGGTCAGCAGTGAGTGTGACATGCGTCACATAATTGCAATAAATTAGAATTTGTTGAAGGCCGGCAACAATGTTGAATTGTATTGTTTGCTTAAATTCGCAGCCTGACTTAATTTACCTGCCTAGCATTATATGGATACAGCTACTATTCTCTAGTGAAAGGGGACTTACTTTGAAATTAATGTAGCATCTCGAACGGAAGCGCAAACAATTAAGATGTAGTAGCAAGATCTGCAATATAAATACATAAATTAATACAATGCAAAGCAAGCGACGAAAGGAAGTTATAATAATCAAATTTTACGATTTTCCTGCAAGTGCACGCGGCTGGAAATTATGCGTATTGCAAGACAATGCGTAGAACTCTCGGCCTCAATACAATTCCAATTTCAGTTCCACGTTGCTGCGCCCAAACAAGGAAACAGGGCGCGCCAATAACAGTAAAAACCAATTGCCAATCATTAGTTTTATAACACAAGACATTTTTCGTTGACTTTCGATCTGTGGGCCTTTTCTCCTTTTTCTCTCCTTTTTCTCTCCTTTTTTTTGCGTATTCCGGAATGAAAATTCATTTTCACTTGTCCCAGTCGAACATAAAAGCGTAGCGCAAGTCAATCACGAGCTCTGAAATTTGGTCAAAACGGAAATGTGGCGCAGTCGCAACGTAATTGTGGGTGGACACTGCTTCAAATTGGATGTCGAAAAGCCGTGTTGCCCTAGGAGTTACGACTTTCTACGAGGGCGATACAACAATTTGGCTATTGCGTCACAAGTGTTTTAGTTTAGCTTTTACTTTAATTTTCTCAAATTGTAGTAAGAACAGCAACTCATGCAAATGGAGCAGTTTCTTTTGAGATGGAACTTACATACAATAGTATATATCGGTAGTGTCTCTTATTGCAAAGGTTAAAAGTCTGCGATAGTTCGTGATGTTAATTGCACATTGCTGTATCGATATTTACATATGTTCGTATTGGAATTCGGCTGTTACGATTTTTAAAAGTAGGAGAATAGCCTAATTAATTGGCAATGAATTTCTAATTAAATGTGCTGCCACGCAGATCGCATTTTGTAAATTGATAAGAATTGCAGCAAATTAATCAAATAAATTCTTATTCTTAGCGAACAATTTAGTTATTTTAATTGAGCTTTCGCTATTGGTTCACAATAATATTACTATCGATACCTAGGTTCATTTTATTCATTCTCAGTGATCATAAGTCGTGATAGTGGTCGTGATCTCACTACCACTATCGATACTTATGAAGCTTGGCTTTCCAAACTTGCTTTCACACGTGAGCGATCATGTCAAAATATTTATGTAAATAACCAAAACTCGGAACAAATAATAATAATAATAGAAATAAATAAAAATGGATATGTGCCGTGCTTGTATGACCGAGTCTCATACTTTGGTGGATATATTTTGCGATCGGCCATTGGCTGATTATGAATTCAGTGTGGCGGAGATGCTCAACGAGCTGGTGGACTTTAAGATCGCTCGGGATGACAAGCTGCCTCAGAAGATTTGCGTCTCCTGTGGCTTAAATGCGCAAATCGCATTTCGATTCAAGCGCAGACTCCAGCAGAGCCATCAGTTGCTCTGCATGAAAGTAAGCGTGGAATATCCAGAGGATGTCACTGTGCTGGACATAGATACGGATGACGAAGTGAAGGACAATGAAGCTGAATCCAAATTGAATTTGAAACAAAGCAAGCCATATAAAAGGAAGATGACCAGCTGCGAGCGGTTGATCATGGAAAACTTAATCAATGAACGCGATCAAACAGATTCCACAACGTTGGATATTGCTGAGGCGGACTCTGGAGCGACTCATCGATATCCCCTGCGCCGATCCACACGGATGTCAAACCTCAACTATTGCGAGAATATCAGCAGTCCCGTCGCACTGCGCAGCAAGCTGCGTATGTTCAAGTGCGACAAGTGCTCAATATCGTTTAGTACATTTGATAACCTCATGAAACACCAAGAGTCCCATGTCGGAAAACGCAACTACAAATGTCTCCATTGCCCGAAGGCCTATCGCAAACAGTCGAAGCTGCAGAAACACATCAAGAGCCATAGCAACGAGCATCGTCACCTGTGTGGCCAGTGCTCCAGGGCCTTCAAGTGCAAGTCGGACCTGGACAAACACACTCTAGCCCACAGCGAGGAGCGCCCTTTCGTCTGTCCCCACTGCCAATTCACCTTCAAGACCTACTCTAACCTCTGTCGACATGTACGCAATCATATGGGTGAACGTTCGTTCCAGTGCGAGGATTGCAAAAAAACCTTCACCACCAAATGGAACTTAAAATGTCACATTAGTAAGCCCAATAGGTGTTTAGCTAAAAGGGAAAACTATTATAATGCAAATTTAAACATGCAGAATAGCTCGACTTAATTAGCCTAGAATTATTATTATACTACTTTTTGAAACAGCTCTTAAAGCTTAACGCAGCTGAAATAATTGATTTAAACTGCAAAATATTATTAATATTATTCACAAGTCTATAAATTTAATGTTTAATAAGTAATTACTCAGTCAAACTATTGATTGAGAATTATTATTTTAAAAACATTTTATGTTTTCATTGTTGACTTAATATAAGAAGAAAGACAAATGCTATTTTAAAATTTTTAATTAATAATAGAGCAAGAATGGATTATTATAATAGAAAAAATCTTGTGTGTTTTGTAATAATACGCACATAAATATTTACGTTAGCGAAATATTTCAGAAACACTAATTAGTATCATTGTTGAAAAATGTATTAAGCTTAAATGATTTGTTAAGTTTTGAACATTTTAAAAACAAATCTCAGCAAAATATGATAAAATCCTTTGTTAAATTTTGACAATATAAAAAAAAAAATCCCACCAATATATGATAAAAAAAAAAGTTAGTGAAATTGAAAAGCTCAGTTTGAAGCTTAAACTAGGTTTACTTTGTTATTTTATTATTATTTTATTTTATACTTTAAAGCTAGAAAAGCTACAGAAATCAGAAGTTAGACTTTATTTAAAAAAGAAACAATTGAAATAATTGTGGCCTTTTTAATTAAAATTTTATATATTTAAAAATTAAGTAAAATTTAATTAATGTTTAAGGGAAACGTAAAAAACTTAATATTTTAATTTGAAATGTCACTCAAATATGTATATAATCTAGAAACAATAATATGTATAGTATATACAAACATTACAGTTTGTAAACACAATTGAGCTAAACTGTTTATGGCTAAATTCGACTTCAAGATTTACTGAAATAGAGTAATATATACATTCGTTAATAATATAACAGATCACTGTCCAGCCTATCCTTAACGAATAGTCCTAATAACCAAGCAAAACCACATTAGGTTACCAAAAACGATTTGATTATCGAAACATTCATCGACATCTGAATGCCAATCAATCAAATTCGTGGCGTATACAAACGAGATTTGCGGAACCAAGGCCCGATATATATTCGTCATGCCAGGCTGGTTCTGGTTTGCACCCTTTGCTGCTCGGGTGTCACACACTCACATGTCAATTTGTGGATTGGGGGGGCCTTGGGCGAGCAAGACAACTTTCTTCTTGACAACGAGCTGCAACGCCCAATGTGTTAAACCTATCCATTAATATTAATAGTCTATTGCCGGTTAGCGGTGCGTGTTGTACGTGACTTTTTCGTAACCCTTTCCAAAGTCTCTTATCCACATATGTATGTACGTTTGTATACCTATGTATATCTTTGGCAAGCTTCGGAGTCGCTGTTAACCTTATCGTTTGATTTGTAGACATTTTATTGCTTTATTGCTGCATTCTTATGAAAAGCGCAGCGTTTTCTTTGATGGATTGTTTGAATCTTTGGCTCGACCCGGAGCTCGGTCGTACCTGAGGCCTCGACCCTGGGGAAAATCCGTCAGCAATTTTATGCTGGTAGACCACCGCACACGCAATTTGCCTTGGGAAACTTTTTCCTTTTGTCAAAATTCTTATTTTGATTGGCACTTAGCAGATCCGAAAAGGGGTGAGAAAACAAAACGAGATGTTGGTTATGGGAAAGTCTAATCAGCGTAGCGCTAAACTCTTCAAGACACGCAATGCTTGTGTAGGCTTTAAAGATCATTTTAGAAGAGTACTTCAGCTGGACGTTACCCTGTAATTTGCTGTCAATTAAAATATATAATATTTCTGGAAACGAGAATACCCTATTTCATCTACCCAAGAAAAAAGTTTGGCAGAACTATGAAAGTTACAATTTATTAAATTATGTAAATAGACTTTATACCGCTAAGTATTTGTTGAAAAAAGAAACACAACTTCGAACAGTAGTTAAATTTTATGTTATTCTTTTCTAAAGTATCTCAAGTAACCCAAAGACCATGGACAAATTATGCAAAAGGCAAAGTCCAGGGCGTAAACTCCACAGCGCTCTCTAAGCCACCAATAAATTACTAATACTCACCTCCTCGGCAAAGTTTTGCGCAAAAATATTAAATTTTACGAGCTTAATTTGTGTGTGTTCGTGCCGGGCTTAAGGACGGCTGTTGTCCTGGACAACAGGAGCTACGAAAACAATGTCAATTACAGCCCGATTGAAAAGTGGGCTGGCAAAAAGCTGTTGCTGTTGTTGTTGTTGTTGTTGCTGTTGTACTGGTAGATCACATAAACCAATTTTATTGGCGGAGCTACCGAAAAAGCCGACAACGTCGAGTACGACGTCGCTGACGATGCCATTGAACTAATCTCCTTAGCATTAGATGGCGAGCTCCTTGTCTCTATGCCCAACCTGAGGGTCTATTCATATTTCAAAAGGCAACTTTGCGCGACTCGAAAATGGCGTCATTAAACTTTACGATTCTCTCTCTCTGTGTGTGTGTGTGTTGGTGTTTCTGTTTGTGCGAGCCGTAAAGCATGCTCAGCTATTTTGTAATAAAGGGTATTTCGAGAGCATGCACTTTGAAATGCCCGTTATTGTTTTAATACCCTGTATAGTGTTCTAAAATGGCGGGTTAGCGTCTCATGGTTTCTGCATATGTGAGATGCAGAAATAGGCGTGGTAGACCCTATATAAACGAGGTTATGTATGGAATTAGTATTTTTTAGGATTCAGATGGATTAAATTGGACAATTTCCAGAAGGGTAAAATCAGACTGACTTTTCAGTCCAACTATTATATTTATTACATTATTTATATATACTTTTTATATATATTTATATTATTATTTATTATATTTGAAATTCTACCTACTTCCGCTCTCTATATATCTATCCATATTATTGATATTCGGTTTATGCGGCTCTCCACAATAGGGTATCTGGTTAGTCAATCAAAGACTTTGATATGTTATGCTGTTTAGAGGCCCAGACAAGTGCATCATAGATCTATAGGTCTTGTGTGTGTGTGTGCGGCTGTCGCTGTTGGTGCTAAAATCAACAAAAGTCAAGCCAAAAGATAAAGCGCGTATTTCGGGGGCTGCCGAAAACTTTGCATATTAAATGTCATTTGGTAAAGTGGAATTACGGACGCCCAGGCAAATGCTGTCACAGCAAATTATGTACGAAATGCGTCTGTCAAAGATGCGGATGCGGATGTGCAGGCGGATGCGTTGCATGCATTGAGCCATAAATGAAAACTAAACAAGATTTTGCTGCAAATTTTATGAGCTAATTTTAATGAAGTTGCACAAGAACCAGAACCAGAACCTGAAGAAGAAGAGCTGCAAATTTTTGATGAATGTCGACACGAAACAGACAAGTTTATAAATTATGCCAAAGCAGTTAAGAGGGTGCATGAAATACGAGATAGATGTGTGTGTCTGTGCATCTATGGGAGACAGACAGTCAAGTTTTTTGATTACGAATTCTCTAATTATAGCAAGTAAGAGTGCATTGGTAGGCAGTGCTCGACTAGCAGATACCCTTAACAAGAAAATAATCTGGGGCTTTAGACTGCTTGTATATAGACATGCACAAAAAACTATATAAGACGTAATATTTTTGACGTTAATAAACATATGTAAAAGGGTTTACGAATAAATACATTACTTTCATATGGTGTAAGCTTTATACAAATATATGTTTAAGATTTGGGGTCTCTCGCTTTTGTAGTTTTCGAGATCGCTGAGATCATATTCATGAATATATGGACCAAATTCATCACCCAGATCAAAATATATAGAACTTGACAAGTTACTATCTGCCTGCATAAAAACTATACACTTTCAATAAGAATTTCTTCTGGCTTCCAGGGTATAGACATATTTTTACTTTCATTATGAATACGATTGATTTTACAGGACTCTGCCGACCTTTGTCACGGTTGTTAGGACCACACAGCTCAAAAGGAACCAATTAGGGGCATCATTAGCGGTCGGTTTTTCTATTTTTTTGGTTGTATCAAACGTTCTAGATTTCATGCTCCATTAAAAGATCAAGTACAAATTCAATAGCTATTGAGAATCAGTTGGAGTCTAATTAAATTAGAAATCAAAAGAAACTTCACATGGAGCTCTCTACCCAAGTAGCACGATGAGCTGCCTACGCAGCCAAATGATGTGCCTAGGGACTACCTGAAGAGAATAGAACTCTAGCAATTGCTTGGGCTGCTTAGAAGCGTGACGAAATCCATTTGATGTTGAGCCGTGGCGAGAGAGTGTCAAATCAACATCATTATTCATTATCAAATAAATTACGAGATCTGTGGCGAGCCGAGGTCTTCGCTGAGATATTCCTATAATCGTATTTCATTAAATTGAACTTCTCGTTGTTTGAGAAGGGGTTCATATAATATGTTTTAACAAAGCAATCAATATCGCAGCCATAATTAAATAAAACTAATGATGCCACTGACAGAGTGCAATGGGGCCTAATGATCTAAGTCAGCTTGTGAGCGGCTAAGGTTATGCTTTCTTATCGCATTGGGCATTAGAAGATCTTTAGCAGTCAAATCATGAAAGTAGCTTTCATTAACTAAATTATTAGATTGGTAGAAAGAATGGTTATTTTGTGTGGTAGAAAAATGATATTGAGAGTGAGGTTATGTGTTAGGTTATAAACTTGATGAGATTTGTTAGAAATTGAGGTTATGGCTGATTTACAATTAGAAAGTGAGGGTGTACATATATGTAGCTAATCTGGGTTATAAATATATAATTAATAAAATAAATATTATATAGTTAGAAATACTCATTAATATTAAGGATATATTCTAATAAGTGCAGATATAAAGATTATACATTAACTAGAATTGTAACTATACAATAAGTAAGATTATGTGTGCTACTCCTTGAGTTTACAGTGTGCTAGAGAAATTTACACATACACAGGCAGATATACATACATACACACCCACACTTACACCGACTCATTCCCCTTGTTTCGGACAGGTTTTTATGTAGCGTAACAAAACGTTAATTTATAGCCAAAAACTGCTCAACTTTCTCTCTTTAGGCCTTCTGCTTGAGTCCGCCCAGTTTGGGAATTAAAAACAAATTAACACGCTACCAAAAAAATAGAAATGGAAGAAAAATTGTAGTAGAATTGGAGGAGTTTCTTGGTGGGTGCGTCGCTCGCTTTGCGTGTGTAGCCAAGTGAATTTTACAACTCCGTCGTCTTTTATCTAATTGAGTTTATGCATTTCTGTTGGGCTTCGCATCGGCTGGTTTGTCTTATTGTTAATGCGCTCGTAAAACATGCGCAAAAATTGAAAGCAATAAAACGCCGGCGGGCAAACACTGAAAATTAAAATAAACACATTAAACGAGATGGCTTCCAGGCGATAACAAGTGTAGGCGGCCGAAATACACACATGCCCCCCGCTCACACGTACAGCGACACAATAAATCAAACGAAGCGTAAAGCGTATTTTATACTCGGTTTATAATTTACATGCCATATTACATATGCACAGGTCCTGTAGCTAAACACAAATTTTAATGGCTTCTAGCGAGTAAATTGCATTTGAAAGTTTTAAGCTTTAATTAAACCTATCTATCGATGTCTGCTATGCGATTTTTAAATGTCGCTTAAAACATCGCTGAACTCGATTGTTGACATTCACAACGAACTTTCGTTAAGTTTGCATAATTAGCAAATTTAAGTTTTAAATACAATATTTTTATTTAACAGTATTCTACACAAAAAGACATGTTTTTATTATAATAAATCTTCATTATTATTAATGTGTAGAATTAATTTGCAATTCATAGTATACGATAGTTTTAATAAATATATTCATATATCGATAAGCTTGATCGCCGTCAATAAGACATTCGCATATAAGCAGAAACTTTTTGGCATTCGCCTCAAAACACCGACACGCATGACGCGTCAGTAAGTCTTATTGCGTATTATAAAATTAACGTGAAAAATGCAAAGCTGCTTTTGTGAAATGTGCTTTAAGATAGTGAATGTGTGCATTAAAACAAAACACATATTACGCAATAATCTGCCGTGCGCATCCATACCAATGCACGTGAGTCTTTATGCATTTTTACTCTGCCATTCAAACATACCGAACGCTTAACATTAAGAAGACAAACAGAACTACTCGAGCGTCAAGAGAAATATGTCATTACGAGAATTATGAAATAGCAGGGAAAAACACTTAGCAGTAAATGAAAAATTATACGTATGTTGACAACAGGACACGCCGCTAAGCAAACACACACACAAAGGCACACATATTGCGAGCAGGCCATAAATTAGCCCGCATGCAGGCATCAGGTGGGTACGCAATGATTGCAGGACAGCAGACAGATGGGCGCTGGAGGCAGCGAGTGGGTGTGAGCCGGGGGGCGTTGTATTCCCCCATAGACAAGTAGTTTCCGTCCGGGTAGGTGGTAAAAAATGCGTAGAGCGGTAGTTGCTGTCAAGTCATAAAACAAAGTGCTGTTGTGTGTCTACAAATGATTTGGCTTATTCGTGCAGAACAAATCGTACGTCATTTGTTGGGCCACTAAAAAGTTAAAGTTGGTCCTCTGGCTTTAGCTACTGCTCCTGCTCCTGCTGCGGCTACTGCCCCTCCCATTGCTCAGGCTGTGCACATTTCTATCTGTGAACAATTGCGCAATTAATGTTCGAGAATTATGTGCGTGACAGCCACACACAGAACAGACAGACAGACAAGACGTCGTCGCCGGCGTCACTGATAGAGCCATAAAAGGTTGCTTTCAATATCCAATGCACTGGGCTTTTCGTGCCACATTTTACGGCTTTACACATGAGCCATATTGCTGCTGTAGCCCCTCTCCTCCTCCTGCTAGTTTATGATCCATGCAGACAGCGCCTAAGTCGCCGCCGCTTTCCGCCCGATTCTCGCATGTGGCAATCGTCATTGGCATCGCTTTGCCAAAATGAAATCATAAATTTATAATTAATTTGCATATGCATGCATTTCTTCGCTCTATACGCACATCTATTGCCATGCCAAATTGGCATCATGGCTCAATTTTAATGGGCTTTTGGGGCTCGACATATAGAAATTGAAATTAATTTACGAGCGCTCAAAACTAATGAGTTTCCCCTTTTTATACACTGGAATGTATTGAGAATTAGAGTATTATGATTTAAGCTAAATATAATTATGATATATGCTTGATCAAGGATCGATTAAATCTAACTAAATTTGACTATTATGAGTTTTATATATAGATATAATGTTTTTGTTAATTACTTATGCAAAAATTGAGAACTCAGGGTATCTGCTAGTCGAATATTTCTCTCTAAACCACACTTACTTGTTATCTCTAATATCATTAAAATTGTTGGCCTCAATTTCAAGCATTTATGTGCATTTTATAGGGATTTTAATTATGCACAAAAATAGTTATATTTATGTCTTAAAAGGCAGTAAAACATAAATATCTTTTCGGTATGTGTATATCATTTAATATCATAGTATTACCTATACTAACTCCAATAATTTCGTTGATGCAGAAACGCAGAGCTATCGGAGATATAAAGCGGACTTGACAGTTGTCAAAAGTCGGCAACAAAACACGTCAAGTGCAGCTCCAGAGCTGAGAGCACTTTTATTGCTGTTCATTAATTTTAATGTTTGCGCAACCTGCGTGCAATTTCGAAGCCGAATTGAATTGAATTTGAAGTGGGCAACGTCGAGAGCTCGGGAACATCAGCTAAAGAGCTACTAAAATGCTACGTCTGGGCCGCACGATAAAGCCAGAAGCCAATGAAGCTAAGTGCGGTTATGAACCCTTTTCGCATTTGGCTAAAACAACAAAGGGCCAAAACCAAATGGAGCTGCACAAGGCGCTGACTAGATGGCTGGGTGTTTGACTGGCATTTGCGTATAGAGCTGAAGCTGAACAGCTTTAAGACTTTAAGCGTTAGTTCAATAAACCCGCTGGCCAAAACAAAACAATGGCCATGCATTTAGTCGAATTGATGTGCCGCACACATGCAACAAAAGCAACTGTCGCAATTAAAATGCAACGTTTATTTATTTGATTATTAGTAGTAATGCTAAATAACGACAATTATCGCTACAAATGCAATTGGCCACCCTCGAACGAGCAAGCGGACGATGCTGCTGCTGCCCGCATGTCGTTCCAGCAAATGGGACACATTTTCATATATCATCAATATATGTAGATCCCTAGCCAACATCCCCGGTACAGTTGTGCCACCTGAATCAGCAGGCCTCAATAACGCAATGTCTTGTCAGCGAGTACCTGTATCAATGTCAGCCCAAATATTCCAGCCCAGCAGCCCAACATATGTGCGTGTGCATTAGGAGGAGGAGAAGGAGGCGGAGGAGCTGGGGCGTTAAACTAATGTACGTTCGTCCATCTGTATGTCTAACTGTCTGGCTGTTTGTCCGTCCGTCTGTCCTGCGCGCATCCATGTAATTTGTTATCCAACAATTTATAATTGCATCAAAATATACACGCACCACATGCCAGCCCTCAGCCTGGGCCTGGGTCTGAACTAAGCTAGCTGAGATGCCGACGACTATTTGAAAAAAGAAAAAAAAAAATGTATTATGAAAGCAAACATACATGCTTCTGCTCGACACTCCACGCTCGACTCTTGTGGCTCCCCCCCTCTCTCTCTCTCTCTCCCTCTCTTTGGAACTGTCCGATACAATTTGATGCTATGTTTAACATTTTGTACATTTTTCGGTTGTGGTTGGCCCCTGCTTGTGCCGCCCTTGTTATTCCTGCTAGTTCTAATTTAATTTTTAGACTTGACTTGCGTCGGTGTTGCTTGCGCTTCACTTTTAGTTGATTTATGAATTTTGAAATCAATTTGACAACTAACTCGAAAGCCGAAAAGTGCACATTAGTTATGCTAGTTGCTATATTTGACTGGACATGAAATTTCTTAGATTTTCTATAGTAAATGGCTTAAAATTATATTATTGGAGCGAGCAGCTGCTAAGATTTGCCCGAAATTGCGCTTAAAAATTGTAAATTGTTTAAATATTATTGGTGAGGAGTTCTTAAGTTTTCCCATATTATATATGTGAATTCTCATGCTCTCCAAAATTGTAAAAATTTTATAAATGATATTATTGTAGCGTTGCTCGCAAGTTTTTTGCGATTCCCAGGAAATTGAACTTAAAAATTTGCTGATATTGCAACTATTTCTGTGCGTTATGCTCTTTGACGTTTACACGTTTTGACAGGCATTTAAAATCTATTTAAAATGCAACCCCGAGCTGAAAAATTGTTGCTATAAAAGAAATCCATCCACCCGCCATCAAAACAAACACAAAGCAATTCACTTAACTCCGGAACTTAGGCGCTACTTAAAAAATGCTCAAATCAAATCGAGATGTAAGCAGCAAATAATTTCAAGGCGTGACGAAACATGTTGAAATGCACAACTCGGTAACCGCCTCTGATCGACAGCAACTTGTGCGGAAACCAGCGGCCGGGACGCGTGCAGCACACTCAGCTCGACTGGCTCTCTCTCTCTCTGGTGCTCCGGCTGGTCTTGTACACGTTTTTCTACTCGCTGCCGTGGCGGGCGCCGCGCTCTGCTCAGCTCTGCTGTGCTCTTGATTTTTTTTTCCTTTCGTCTTTTTTGACAACTCAACTGACGCATTACCCAATGAGGGGGAGGCGGCGTGCTGTGGGTGTGGGTGCACGTTGCGCCTTTGGCTATGCCTGCCACAACTAGCACAAATGCAGCAACTCACACGGCGACATCATCAATCTAAAAAATGTTGAAAAATCTCAGTGGCTGAGGAGGGAGGGTCTCTGGTATTTGGTATTTTTAAAATGCATGTTAAATGTCCATGCCTTTCGCTTTTCAACTGGATATTTGATGGAGTGGCGGCGCTACGAAAGCATTTCATGGGAAAGTGTTATAATTCAAATGATTCGTTCAGTCATTGTAATTGATTTTTATAATCTGAGTGAAGGGTATGTTGTGGATTAGATTTAATTTTTACTATATCGCTGGCTTGTTGACCTGAAAACTCGAGATGCTTAATTAATAAGCGATTAAAACTCGTTGTCTCTGTGATTTATGTGTTTCTCATGACCTTAAAGAAATTAGAAATGTTATTAACGTAGCTTAAGAGAATCGTAAAGAAAGACAGTGGGATGGAGATCGAACAAGCAAAGGTAAGTTTACATTATTTCTCTCTGTACATTGCTTTAATAAAATCTCTATTCTTGTAGATTAACAATGGAACAAACTCTGGAGAGGAATTCTATGACCAATGGACGTAGGATATACATTTGAAGCAACCAAACAATAAGTATAAATAATATTTCTCTTGCTTGACATTTCATTAATAAAATATTCATACTTCTAGGTGATCCATGGAACAAGCTGGACTAGATATGGAAGCTATATCCCCCACTCAATGATTCGCCCAGCAAAACTAATTATAAAGCTGAACCACAAAGCAAGAATTTACCCAAAATGATTTTGGCACAACCGAAAAGCTGAAACCAGCAGCCGCAATCAACAGCGCAGGAATAAACGCTGCATAAAAAGCAGGCAGCAACGACAACAAGAACTGGTGGAAACCAACAAAACCACTCGACATGTCAACTGAAATAGAAATGGAGACGCCAGCACACGGATCCGTAGACAAGGTCTAACTTTTTGGCTGCTGCTGCTGGTTGGAGTGACATGAAAAGGACATGTCACACCGTATGCGCACATTAAGTGTAGCCACAATTTATCAAGCCGCATAAATCTAAATGGAGTCTGGGAGAGTTGGCAGTCGCTTGCATGGGCGCATCAAAAAGTCAAAAAGCTAATTTGCATTTAAAAGGACAGCAGCAAGAGCAGCAACCGAGCGGACCAACAATGATGCTGACGTAGCCGCCATCACAGCCATCGCCTGGCCATGCATGCAAAATATTTTAAGCAATATTTTCAATTTAATAAGCCAAGATAAATGAAGGGCAAAACAGGAGATGTGTGGGAGAAAGCACACAACAGGCGGCAAACGAGCCAAAATTTATATATATACATATAAATATATATATTTTGCTGTGTAGATTTGAGCACACACTCGGAGAGTGAGTTGGCATATGTGTGGCCCGTGTCCATGTGCTTATTTGCATAGTTTGGTATGCTTTGGCAATTTTTGTCAATATGCCATGCACTTCATCAAACTAGACGACTCTGGGACTTCAATGCTCTGCTGTGCTGCGTCGATAAGACCGTCTTTTGTGTGCCAACTCTTTGGTGGCTTATAGCTGAAAGATGAGATAAGTTAAATGACTTTGCATATTTAGTCACAATTCATGGGACACACTTTAAAATTGAATTTGGCTCTGATGCATAAATAAGCCGGCCGAGTATTCATAATATTATATTTTACAATTTATCAAGTACATAATTCGATTTGAGAGACTAAAAATCGCTTGAATTGTAAGCCTGATGCCATATAGATAGCCAGCTCTGGCAAATTAGCCTGTAATCAAATAAGTTAACGAGCAGTAAACAACTGACAATTGATGCATATAATTGCACTTGCTGACAAAACTCAACAATTGGCAAAATTTTCAAACCTAATTACGTTGCGACGACGACGACGAGGAGTTGTATGAATGCTCTTTGCTGGCATTTGCTTCCATTATTGTCGAATGACAATCTCAGAATCGCCGGAGTCATCCAATTGGAGTTTGAGTTTGAGGGCCAAGCTTGCGGTCGCAACTGAAATGCAATGGTGCGTGCCACGAATGGGTAGCCAATAGAGCAGAAAGCACAACTCAAGTGGCCACAGGACAGGACACAGTCCATAAGAAAATCGCTGAGGCGTAAAGTCATTTCGTAGGCGTCGACCAAGACAGGACACACACACATGCACACACACCTTAGTTGTATGCGCAAGGACCTCTACAGTGTATGACGGTGGCTGGCAATTTGATTTTTCAATCGCTGCTAATTAGCATTGAGTTCGAATGCCATTGACAATTTGTCAACCATGGCCAATATTATCGTTTCCCTGTACAGTTTGCGTAATAACTGTGATAATCACACCGATGACAACGATAATTTGCACACTCTCTTGTGTAGTTGCTGCAATTTGCTGTGCAAATTATTCATGAATTGTGAGTTTGGCCAACACGTGGCTTTAAAGGCTTTAAGACAACCCTTTCGGCCAAGTTGGCAGTCGTCTGGAAGCCTATTAACAAGTTACTCAGCCACGGCACCTTCTGCTGTCAAACCTTCGTGTGTGCTTTTTTCTGGTTTCTTTTCTCTTTCGTTTGCCTTTCGCCTGTGCAAATGACAGCTGTCAGTGGCATTTCACGTTCAGCCGGCAGGAGTAGCTCCTGTCAGGCTGACGGCCTGCCTGTTGCTTAACGTGGCTTTCGTCTGCCGTTTGGATTTTTGCACTTCTCAGCAATCGAGCTATGCGGACATCTTGATCAAATCAGTGTGACATATATGTATGTGTATATACATCTCTCTATTCATATGTACATGCCTATGAGACTGTATTTTCTTTGCTTCCTTCTTCTATTGGCACAATGCCATACAGTTGCAGCTCTAATTTCTGCCCCCACTTTTATGTGGCATCGCCCCCCGCTTTCGGAAACACAATGCCAAGTGCGAATGCAACAAATGTCATTAAAAACGTGACATAAAAAAATATTTTATACTTGCATCTATGGCAGAACTTAGTTCTCTTCATGTGCATGCATTTACCTCTACCCTGTGGACGTGTTGTGGGTGAAGTGGGGTCGTTTGATGATATATATATATAAACTGAAGCAAGGATATATTCTATTGAAATAGTTAAGTAGAGTTAATTGTAAAACTAAACTTTCTATTTATATGCTTTATGCTCATAGCATTGTTATTTTAGACTGGATTGTTAGTGTATAGATTCTATATTGGGATAGATCTAATTTTATTATACCATAAATCTACCTTCTTTACATATCACTAGAAATTGCTTCTTAAACTTCTTCTCCTTTTTGACCTCTCGGCTTCTAGGATATTTTACAGTCTTCCATTTGCTTATCTTAAGCATTTCTGTTGTAATGCATTTGGCTTCCTTGTGCAGCAGCTTCGCGAATATATATATATGTATGTATGAAATAAAAGCGCAAATGGCATTTCGCATGCGTTTTTAAGGTTGAGGTTTTGTTAGCTGAGGTTGAATGACCTAGGACAATAGATTTATGCTTGGGGTAGTTACACAGCTGCCCGCTGCGCTGATTAAGGGCGTTTGCTTCTTAAAGAAGGGTTATTACGACACAAGGCCCCTTTGTGCGTTCGCGCTTCTGTGGCCCATTTCGATTGCCTTCATTGCCAAGTATTGTGCTTCATTAAAGACGACGACGATGACGAGGACGACTGACTGTACCGATAGCCAATGCCGATGCCAATTTCCGAGCAATTTTCAAGCAATTTGACGTGCCAACCTGGACGCCCTAATGAGACCCGGTATTACTAGCAGTAAGTCCCTGCTATCATAACGAATTTCCCACGTAACAATGCCCCAAAGTGAAATACCGAGGCCAAATGATTGGCACAAGCCAAAGACGACGTCTGCTCATTGCCAGACGCCATCAACAGGCGGCGAACGTCTTCATCGTCTTTGGGTATTCCCGAATGCAACAGCGGCACATTAAGTCGACTGGCAAACAGCTGCAATTTGACTTGGCTTCTGCTTGCCGCATGCAGTTGGCTTTTCTGGCTGCATATTAAATATAACACAAAATGCATATTAAATGGCATAAGCCACATGAACAGCCAGCGCAAAGACCAAGCCAAGCCCCAAACCAAACCGAGACTCAATTTCAGTGGCAGTTTCTGTTTCGGTTTTAGTCAGGTGCTGCTCCTCCTCCTCCTTCTCGTCCTCCTCCTGCTGCTGCTGTTGCTGCAAGGCAAACAAGTAGATATAGCTTCGTATATACTGTACTCTTGGCGAATGCCAATTCCCAGCAGCTTAGCTGTAAAACCTTTAAGACTTGACGGAAACGCTGCGTGTTGTAAAATTTTATAAGTTTAGCATTTTGCCTGGCAGACTAAAGAGTTTCTTGGAAAGGTTCCGCTGTTTTTTTTTTTTCTTTCTTTTCTTGGCTGTAATTGAGCTACATTAAAATTTAATGGAATATACGAAAAGAGAACTGTAATATTTCTATATGTATATATTTCTTTGGCTATATTGATAATCTTTAGGAAGTTTTTCATGCAAAGGTTTCTCTTTTTCTTGCTTTCTTGAAAAGAACTCTAATATTTCTAGCCTTATATATGGATATACCAATCGTTCCCTCTCTCTCTTCTAAATAGAAACAGAATTTTAATATTTCTAGCCTTATATACATACAAATATATATATTTCTTTAGCTATATTCATTATCTTCCACTTCCTGCTTAATCTTCAGCAAATTTACGTACCAGCTACGCGATTAAACACAAACAACTTTTGCTTACTCCCAGCTGCAGAATTTCTCTGGCTCTTTTATTTGCTGGCTCAACTCCTTTGAAATAAAATCCACACCGTCTAATTAAACAAACTCGAAAAGTCGACGTGTAACCACCATAAATGAACATTAACTTGAAAATCATAAAAAGGAGTAAATGAAAAACTCTCGCCACGACTTCATCGTCATCGTCGTCGTCGTCGTCGTCTTTTATACATAAACAAAACTCAGACTCAAATTTCATAGCATAATAAATGGCGCGCACTACCGATGCAGAAGTTGCGCCCCACCGCCTCCTCCGGCCCACTCTGCAGCTCTCAGCCCGCTCTTCTCCTGGAGTGATGAAGTAATGAAAGTGTGCGCGCGTTGGCGAAAGAAAAATTACAATTCACGAGCGCAGCGCCAGTTATGAACTTTTTGACGTGCTAAATAATGCAGAGGAAAGTGCCCCAGGCTCTGGCCAGGGGCCAAGAGCCAAGAGCCAAGGGGTTTTTAGGAGTGCGGCAGCGTGTGGCACTTCTTCATTAACTCTGGCGGACGCCTGATGATGATGAATTTTATATAAAATGCTTAAATACCTGCAATTTAACTTTTGTCCATCCAACACCTTCCCCCTCTCTCACTCACTCTCTCTCTCTCTCTCTCTCTTGCCATTGGAAAACATTTCAATATGCAACAGCGCGTGTTTCTTTTAATTTAAATTGACTTCGCTCGGACTCCCAGCGGGCGCTTAAAACGCTCCAAACTAATCAAAAAGCCATAAAAAAACTTGTGTTTTCCCGAATACTTGTTTTAGTGGCTGCCAGAGAACAGAACTCTTAGGGGATTACTATGGTAGCCTGTACTTACTCAACTCGTTATTATTATAGACGGGTATGTGTTTACTGAGCTACACTGAAACTTGACTTGAAAACGGACTATGGCTTTAGAATTACTATATACAATATTTAGTTTAATTTGATAAGTATTTCTTTTACTAATATAAATTTTTTCTTTACGCAGCTCCGATTAGAGAGGGATTGGCTAACAGTGCATCGTTAAAAGGAATAAATATCATCTATTTATATGCTGGAGAATATCAGGGTAAGTTTTTATTTTATTTTTTATTTTCTAAATTGTTTTTTACATATTTTTAAAATTTATTTTTATTTTTTATTTATTTTCTTTTTAATTTGTATTATATTTTTAATTCAATTTTATTTCTATTTTGTATTTTATTTATATTTATTATTTTTATTTTGTATTTAATTTTATTTTTCATTTTTTAAATATATTTTCTTAAACTTAATTTCTACTTTTTATTTTATTTTTATTTTTAATTTAAAGATATATTATTGTATATCAAACGGAGAATATAAAATTTAAATCATATTAATATTAATTAATAATACATGTATATTTTCTTTCACACAGCTTTAATTATAAAAGGAGTAACTGCAAGTGCGTTCTTGAAAGCATTTAATATATTGCATCATCTACAATCTTCATCTACTATTTATGTGCTGAATAACATCTGAATTATCCAGGTAAGTTTTCTGCCTATCATATTGTTTTAATTTTTTCAGCTGTTGGTAAGTTCGTATTCTTTTATAAATATGTCAATATATATATTAATAAATTTTCCTTTACGCAGATAAGAGTGCAACGTGTTGTTCAATGTTTTTCAGCATATAAAATGCTGAAGAATATCTGAGTAAGCTGATAAGGATAAAAATGTGTCAATAACTCAGTTTCAATAGTTTTCTTTTGCTAATAAACATTTTTTCTTCACGCAGGTTCAATTCTACATGGAGTAATCAACAGTGCAACGTTAAAAGGATTAATAAATGTTTTTCAGCATATATTTATATGTTGAAGAATATCTGAGTAAGCTGATAAGGCTAAAAATGTGTCAATAATTGAGTTTCAATAGTTTTCTTTTGCTAATAAACATTATTTCTTCACGCAGGTTCAATTATACATGGAGTAATCAACAGTGCAACGTTAAAATGGTTAATAAATGTTTTTCAGCATATATTTATATGTTGAAGAATATCTGAGTAAGCTGATAAGGCTAAAAATGTGTCAATAATTCAGTTTCAATTGTTTTCTTTTGCTAATAAACATTCTTTTTCACACAGGTTCAATTCTACATGGAGTAATCAACAGTGCAACGTTATAAGGATTAATAAATATTTTTCAGCATATATTTATATGTTAAAGAATATATGAGTAAGCTGATAAGGCTAAAAATGTGTCAATAATTCAGTTTCAATAGTTTTCTTTTGCTAATAAACATTTTTTCTTCACGCAGGTTCAATTCTACATGGAGTAATCAACAGTGCAACGTTAAAATGATTAATAAATATTTTTCAGCATATATTTATATGTTAAAGAATATCTGAGTAAGCTGATAAGGCTAAAAATGTGTCAATAATTCAGTTTCAATTGTTTTCTTTTGCTAATAAACATTCTTTTTCACACAGGTTCAATTCTACATGGAGTAATCAACAGTTCAACGTTAAAATGGTTAATAAATGTTTTTCAGCATATATTTATATGTTGAAGAATATCTGAGTAAGCTGATAAGGCTAAAAATGTGTCAATAATTCAGTTTCAATTGTTTTCTTTTGCTAATAAACATTTTTTCTTCACGCAGGTTCAATTATAAAAGGAGTAATCAACAGTGCAACGTTATAAGGATTAATAAATATTTTTCAGCATATATTTATATGTTGAAGAATATCTGAGTAAGCTGATAAGGCTAAAAATGTGTCAATAATTCAGTTTCAATTGTTCAATTGTCAATTTGTTAGTAAACATTCTTTTTCACGCAGGTTCAATTATACATGGAGTAATCAACAGTGCAACGTTAAAATGGTTAATAAATGTTTTTCAGCATATATTTATATGTTGAAGAATATCTGAGTAAGCTGATAAGGCTAAAAATGTGTCAATAATTCAGTTTCAATTGTTTTCTTTTGCTAATAAACATTTTTTCATCACGCAGGTTCAATTATAAAAGGAGTAATCAACAGTGCATCGTTAAAAGGATTACAGCTGGACATTTATTTATATGCACATCAGGAATCTCTGAGTAAGTTGTCTCAATCTCATATTGCTCTTTGTTAATTACACTCTGGATGCATTCCAAATGGACGTCTATCTATATATATATGTATATATGAATGCATCTGTTGTAACTGAGAATCAGTGGTTGGCCCTTTGGCAAAAGAAGCTCCGTGCACTTAGCCAGACTGTCATTCCGACTGCATACACATAATTAATTAACGGCTGACAGCGCTACCAGCCAGATCCCATATCCAAATAAACCCAACCCATGCGCCGTACTTCTCGTGTTGCCCTTTAACTAACAGAAATGTCAAAAATGCAAGTGACAAGTGTGAAAAAAGGACGAGCATAAGTAGAAGAAGCAGAACGACACACGGCCAAGCGAGAAAGAAAAACAAAAGCCAAGTCAGGACACACGCTCTCATATGAGAGACAGCTGTGCTTGGATTCGGCTTGGGTTTGGGTTTGTTTGGGTAGTTGGGCTGGCTTTTGCTGGCTGGGAAAGCTTGTCTGTGAGTGGGGGGTGTGGGTGTGTATGGGTGTGCGTTGTCTGCTTGAAGACGTCGCGCATTCGTGCGCAGCAAAATAAATTGAAATTTTAAAATGTATGAAATTAATTTTTTGGCGCGCTTGGCTTGGAGTCGCTCCAACGCCTCGTCATGCTGATATCACATGATTATTTATCTTTTACGCACACTTAGACAACGGTCGACACATATGCAAACGTGCTTCTTGCTTCTTGGTCTGGTCCTCCTCGTCCTGGGCATGACACTTGCCAACACTTTGTCAAGTTTTTAGTATGTTGTCAGCTCTTTTTTTGTCTTAGCCCTTTTAAGCCATTTGTCAAACAGTTTACATGACGTCATCTGCAGGCGAAGGCTGCGTCGCTTGTGACTGTTGCTAAGTGTCTGCTTAATAAGGATATGGATGAGGGTGGGATAAGGGATATGTCATACGAGTTCATTTGCCTACTTGGTCAGCCGAAATCCTAGACTCAATTTGAGACAGCAATCATAGCAACCCGCTGTTGAGCTGCTGCTACAGGGTATTTACGATGCGATCTGTTGACAGGCTTCTGCCTTCGATGGTTGGTTTACACTTGTTATCTGGCCCCTAAGTGTCTTGCTCTGTGCTGGGCAAAATTTACATATAGATTAGCAAAAGGATAGCAAGGTTCGAGTGGAACGAGAGACACTTGATGGGCCGGCCTGGATGCACTTTGGCAAATGGCTAACCATCATCGAATATGAGAGTCGAGTTGAAATCGGAATGGGCATGGGCATGGGCGTGGGCGTCGGTGTGGGCATGGTCATGATGTCTGCAATGTGCATAAGTGGAAATCATTAAGTGCCGAGCGCATCTTGTAAACTGATGCGTAATCCTCGACTCAACCTCCTGGTCAATTGTTTTCCATTCGGACAGGCTGGCGCGCATTGTTGCCATATCCGTTTGGCTCTCGGCCAGGTTCTGTTTCTCTCTCTCTCTCATTCCCATTCTCATTCCCATTCTGCTTCTCCTGTTGCGTTGGCCTCTTCATTGTGAGCGCGTAAATCCCCTGACAACACTTTGCCTTCCACGTTATACAAAGAAAATTTTTGCAAAAAGCAGTCGAACAATCCTTGAACAATGCATGAAATAATTGCACAGCACTGTGAAAGTGTGTATGTGTGTGTGTGTGTTTGTGTGTGTATCTGTTGTGGAAAGTTGTGGTCCTTATAGAGCAAGAGCTGGGCACACAATGAACTTGTTGTTGCTGTTGCTGTTGCTGCTGACTGCTAGCTGATGGGCATTAAAACGCGGATGATGAGGCTTAAGTAGTTACACACAGCGGCACAATTGGGACTCTTTAGGTCTCGAGCCGAGGGGCTCAAGTGCTGCCGGTAGCATATGTGTGGAGTAAGGGATAGAGTCAGAGCCAAAGCCAGAGCCAGAGCGAGATCTAACGTTGTAACTGAAGGAAATTTCTTAATAACTTAAATTATAAAGCATGCAACAATATTGCGGAACAATAAATTAAAAGCCCCGATGAGAATAAGCTAATAGACATCTGTCTCAAATTCAAATTGCTAGGCAACCAAATGGATAGAGGCATATGATATGATATATGATTGCTTCTAGATTGTGTGGATGATTATGGGAAGTTATTGTTGTAGAACCTTGATTAGTAACTATATCTGGTTCACTCTTAGATATACTATACCAAAAATAATATTAAATTGTTTGACTCTTCCAGAATTCTGGTATAGAAGTAATCTCTCTTATGTTCATTTCCCTCTCAATCCCATTTAATCTTCCGCTCTTAATCTTTACTTCATTTGTCTTTAAAACTCTTGCAAATTTTTGAAAGTGTCAATGAACACTGAGAGCAAACTTTCCACTTCTCACCTTATCAAGGAAGACCTCGCTCACTCCCACACCTGTGCATGCTGGCAAAGCACATTAAAAGCAACAAATGCAATATGAAACAGACAGAGCAATAACAAAAGCAGGAGTCGGAGCAGGCGTAGAGCAGCAGTAGCAGAAGACAGGATCATTAACATAAAATTTTATGTTTATGGCAATGATGAAAAGTCTATACAACGGCTGTCCAAAATAAATAATTACCATTAACAGCAGTCAGCATATGAAAAGAGACAGAGTGAGTGAGAGTGTGAGAGTGAGTGTTGGAGTAAAGATTCCCTCTAGCAGCAGTTGGCATGGAGCAGTCATGTCAGCAGCCGCAACATTTTGTGTGACAATCGGGCTCGAGCCACGCCTCCTGATTGGGGGCCGAAAAGTATATAGCTCGCAGCTGTGGGGCAGGCAATGCCATTGGCATTTATCAAATGCCTGAGCCGAGCTGATTCGATAGGAGTGCCTGAGTGGGTGGATTGGGTGGCTTGGGTGGTTTGGTGTGGCGCGTGTTGTTTTAAACATTGGCATTCTTGTAATTACGTTTATACTCTTCACTCCGCTGTTAATTCAAATTTACGTTAATGGAAAATCATTACGCACAAATGTGTAAAGTGCACTTTTGCATTTCATTGCCGTCGACTGAGTATTCGCGCGTGTGTGTGTGTTTGTGCATCAGCTTTTGATATGCCGTGCGGCGCTTTTAATGCAACCTGCCAACTTGGCTGCTTCAAATTTTTAATGAGCTTCAAGTGCAGTTGTGCAGCTGCGGCAGCTGCTTATTGCTGATAAGCATGGCCAGAGCCAAGTTTTTGAACGCTGAGAGCTGGGAGCAGAGATGGAGCTGTAGGTGTATGTAGGTGTAGGGTATTGTATGTGTACATATATAGGAATATGCTCTTTGAGTAGACAAGATATTTGTATTAAGTCGCAGATGTCTTTGAACTGTTATCAGATGTCTAGATAAACCGATCTATTTTTAATATGGATAATACCTAAAATTCATTAGTCTTAAGTGTTTTATATATCTCATTTAACTGTGAACGAGTGAACTTTCTGTTTATATCAAACAAATCTTTATAAGGCATATATCTTTATACTCTTTCTCACTCGCTCTCACTCTTCCTGTGTCGTTCTCTGCCCCTCTCCCTCCCTCATTCCCTTTAAGCTATCATACCATCTGCACACACTATATAAATTGACATTTGCCTAAAGTTCTTAAAGTAATTCTCTCAACTGCAAGCTGAAACTTTTCCTTAGTATTTTTTGTTGTTGCCATTTCACACGCACAATTGTCCGTAATCGATATCCAGCGACCTTGAAAGCTTCTCATAATAGCCGCATAAAAAGCACGTGCTGTCAACTGTGTCAAATGCTTAGAGCTTGCCGCCCACGCACAAAGGCAATAGGGAGCGCTCCCTAAACGATTTTCATTGTCAAGGTCATACGCGCGCGGATGGGAAGGCAGCGACGCTTACAGCCGGCCGGCGTGTCCTTGAAACCCAATTCAGCACAGCTTTGGAGGAAGTAAATTTGTGTGTGGGTGTATGTCTGTGTGTGTGTGTGTGTGTGTGTATGGGAAATGGCAGCTACTTGGCCTTGGTACCGACATTGAAACATGGAGCGCCCCTAGCAACAAGCAACAAGCGGCAAAAAAAAGCTCGGTTGGCATTTTAAATATATACTAACTTTTAGTATGGCAACTATGATTTAGTTGTGAAGTTTGTGAATGTGTATAATGGAAGGCAACAGGAGTAGGAGATGCAGTTTAATTAAAATACTAAGTGCCTCAATCAGTGCAAGTTAAATATTCGCTTAAAAGGTTGTGATTTTATTTATAAACATTGTTCTTCTGTTAGCAATTTTTATTGTCCTCTTGAAACTGAACTCTTAAAATGTAAATTTGTTTTTTAGTAATTGGGAATATTCTATAAAATCGTTAAGTATGTATTATAGTATATTTATATTAATTTAAAAAATCTGTAAATATGTATTATAATATAATTATATTCATTTCAAGATTTTTTAGCGTATTTAATGATTGTTTTAATTTTATTATTATTTAATATATTTTATAGAATTCTAAATAATTGGTTTTTTTTTTTTTTTTTTTTACAAAGTGTATTAAATCTTCGTCGATATTTTCATCTATTCGCTTAAAATTGTTGCAAGTCGAAATGCCATTTACTTAAGTGTGTGGACTGCAAAAACTAGCAGGAAGTGGTTTATCATAATGGATGAGCCAGCTCTCGTTCTTTCACTGTGTTGCATAATGGGGGACTTCAAGGTCAGGCAGTTGGGGAATGTTTGCTTTTGCTCTGGAGCCGGAACTGTTTGTTTCAAGGCTAAATCTGGTTTGAGTTGGTTGTGCTGGACAAGTTGAAGGTTTGAGAAACAGCATCTTAAATGGGAAATAGAAAATTATCAAGAATTGATAAGAAAAGAGAGTTGCTCTTTAATGCCAGTTGTCTAGAGGAATTTAATTCGTTTTAATAAATATAAATTTCGATTAAATAAGGGATTTTATTCTTAAGGCTGTGAAGTTCGTTATTGTTTCCACTCTTTATTTAACATGGCAAAAGGAAATTCCTAAATATTTTTTAATATCTCTTCTTTAATGATATAGCTAATTTATACACTCTTCTACTTATTTCATAACAAAAACCTTATGCCTATCACAATCATTCCATATAAGTTCTAACAATGGGTGCTTGCCACTTTTCAAATGAGCAGAATGAATGAGCTGTTAAACGATATGAAAACACTGTTAAGAAATGGTAGAGAAATATGTATAAATCTCAAATTACATACATTCATATATAAAAAGTCTAATTATATAATATTATATTATTATAATAACACCACAAACCAAATTGACTCACAATTTCGAGCAACGAGGGGAACTTGCCAAACAATTGTTGATTCCCACTCATGCAAAGAGCTCGAACTGAATTCGAAGTTCGAAACGATTCCCCTCGTTTTAGTGGTTGCCCTCACAAGCCCATAGAGCACGCACAGTATAAAAGAATACCCCTAGTTCGAAAGTTGCTTTGGCTACCCTCTCAGTCGGTTGCTTACGTTACTTTACGTCGTAACGTAACACGCTCTTGTTTTTGTATGAGCTCGCTCGCTTGTTTGCGCTCTTGCTCTCCCGCTCGTTCGCGCTCTCTCTCTCTCTCTGTCTTTCTTTCTCAGTGCAGTTAACGCTCTCGCGGAAAGGTAACAAAGCCAAAGCCCAGCCGTGACTGTGACTTTTTTTTCTGGGGTGGCAAATGGGAACTGCGCCCGCTGCTTACCGTCGACTGCGTGTGGTGTGAGTGGCTGTGGTTGGTGGTTCAATTGGTTGGTTGTTGGCATAAACAAAGCACACACACTCCATCCACTATGCCACTACGAGTGTATGTGCTTGTGTGTGTGTGTGTGTTTGCCAAGGGGGGTGACATTTCGTTGAGCGAGCGCCGTGTTGCTTCCTAGGAAGCACGAACGACGTCGTCGTCGTTGTCGTTGTCGCTGGCAGCGCAGCAATTTGATAAAAGTGACTGCGGCAAGGATATTTACAGTCAGTCCACGCAGAACCTTTGAAAAGGCAGCATCAGACGCTAGAGCAGCACTCTCTCTCTCTCTTTATCGAAAACGGAAATATTATTTCACGTAAAAACCCAAATACTGAAAACGCAAAGTTTCCGTTTTGGCGCCAAACAAAGACAAGTTCTTGGGCGCATACAAAAGTGACAAACTGAAGTGAAAAAGTGCAATAAGTGACATTTATTTAAATTATTAAACTAAAAAAATTAAAAAACATTTATACAACAAAAAGCAATTTGAGCAATGGCAATCGCTTACTTTATACCCGATCAGGCGCAACTGTTGGCCAGAAGCAGGCAACAACAGGCCAGTGCGCAACAAGCAGGAGGCGGCGTCGGCTCCAGTCCAACGAATGCCAGGCCAAACGAGACCCGACAACAGCAGCAGCAACCACAACAACAAAGGCAACAACAAAGACAACAACGCAACGGCAGCTCACAGTTTCGCGCCAACATTTCAGTGCCGCTGGGCCGCGAACAGGGCGCCATGTCCATGTCGGAGTTTGGCTGCTGGGAGCTGTTGGCCCAGATCTTCTGCTACGCCTTGCGACTGTACAGCTACAATCCAGCACAGCGCCGGCCGACAGTCATACAGATCTCGTTCGAGATCAGCAGCAGCGGCGCAAGCGAGGCGGATGCAGATGGAGGAGCAACCGATGCGACTGGAGATGTGACAGATGCGAAGCAGCAGTAGATGTGGCCAAGAGAAGCAAAGACTAAACACAAACTGACTATTATTGTACAGTTAATTTTTTGGTGGCAGCTCAATCAAAGCGCATTGTGATTTTTCCGGATGAGGATGGAGACGAAGGAGTTGGATGGCTTTTTGAAAGGAGTTTTATTTTTGACTTTTTCTTTTCTTTTTTTTGTAAAGTTGAAAGTGCTAAATGTATTTTATATTTTTGTAGTATTTAAACGATTTTTAAGAAAATTCAAAATTCAAAAATTTGAAATTTGTCATCAATTTGCTGAAAGTGATATAATAATAATATTGGTACTTTTTGGTGTCCAAATTTTGTTTGGGTAGTAAGAGCGAGTGGATACGAAAGGTTGAGCATTTTGTATGCCTAAGTTTCAGAATGTCGTAAAGGTTTCGGGTTGTAATAGTTGGTTCAAATAGGCGTAGCAGCTGCATAAAAAACATATTCATTTCAATAATTTCATTTAAAGAAACGAATAAAAAATATATATATTATATATGTATATCATTCAACTAATTAGAATCTGTGTCTACAACTAAACAGTCGTCAAAACACTAAGCACACACTATCATACATATACACACACACACATAGTACATACTAAGTATATATACAACTAAATGTCAAATTTTAGCATTTCTACTAGAGTAAAAAATATATAAATGTATTCCAAACCCCCCCAAACCGAACAAAACTACAAATAATGATATTCTTACCGAACCAACAAATGTAACAAATGAAATACAACAAAGACAACAACTACATTGTACAAAATAGTTTATAAGCAGACAATTTTATATATATACAAAACAAAAACATTTAATGTGTGTCAATAAAAAAAAATTAAAAACTACAGTAAAACCGCCGAACCAAAAAGCAAAAATAAAAACTCAAAAGAATTAAAACAAATATAAAATACAAATTTCATATTTTAAGCAGTTTTGATACACTTACAAGAAACTAAAAGAATAAAAATATATAAATATAAAAATTTTAAGCATATTTTACGATTATTATTGACTTTAGCAAAATTACAAATATTTTTGTTTTTCTTTCGGACATTTTGTGTACGCAGCAAAAACAAAAAACGAGGAAAAAAGTAAAGAAGAATATTATTATAAATTAATCCAATGCTTACATGAAATAATGCAAGCCAATTACAACATTTTTATAAGACATTTGAAAATAAATACAATTTTATACAAAAACAATATTATCATAAAATGAAAACTGTTTTCATCATTTATTTATAAATAATTGGCTTTTGGGATTGAGCGAAATTTAATTACTTGCCGAAAAAGTAAACTTGGAGTTTTTGTTGTTTCTATTATTTTTAGAATTTATTTATTTTATTTTTCCTAATCTTTATGAAGACCTTGGTTATGAATAATTTAATTTTTCTTTTACTCATTTGTTAAGTAAATTTTAATAGCTAAACAATATTTATGTCCAGAATCAATTGAAAATGGGAAATTAGGGAATAATGGTTTTAGTTTTCATTTATCTATCTTGATTTAATTTTAAAATAATTTTATTTTAAAAATAAATCACATTCTATAAATATTTTGTATTATTTATATATTCGTGTATATAAAATTAAAATTAATTTTTTTAAAGGATTCTCTCATTTATTTATGGGATTCATTTTAAAATTTACATACGCTCTGAACTGTCTGAAATAAAGCCAAGCAAATGATAAATTCTCAGCTTTCACATATAATCATGCTCAAAAATAATTTGTTTATCTGCAACTATTTCATTTGGCACTTTTTGCATTCCGACACAGGCTGAGAGTTCATATTCATGTGTGTATAAATTTCTTGCCCCGGTAATAGCTGCTCACCTTCATAATAATCGGCTGGACATAATGAATTCTCATTGTAATACGAGAACGCTTCGTTCGTGACTCCAGGCAAAAATCTGTCCATAAGTGTTCCATTTGGGAAATGATTAAAATTATTGCCCTTGCCGTACGAATACTGATAATTGGTGATAAATTCTGTTTGATTGTGCATCGAATTCGTATTTTGGCAATAATCTTCATTTATATGCCATTGATCTGCATTAACATTCATGCTCTGATACCAGTGCTCATATGCAAGCTTCTCCATGTTTGAGGCACCATCTTGACTCTCTTGTGGATCATAGGCATCGAAACCAGCAGTATTACGATCTAAGTTGTTGTAGTTTCCTGCATTGCTCAGATTATTGTATTGAAACTCGCTTTGATTGGGTTGCGCCCAAGCATTGGCTTCAACTGCATAATTTTGATTAGCTGCCTCATTGCTGTTTATCAGACAATTGTTTTCATTCGAATAGCAGCCATGTAAATTAAGAGAACCACAATTTTCATAAAAAGCTGGGGATGGAGCATAGCTACGGTAACCGAATGCATCTTCGTAATTCTGTTTCTTACTCGGGTCTGGCGTTGAAACTGTGGGAAATGGGAATTATTAAAGGTATAGAAAAGAAGCTATTCCCAGCTCTTCACTTACACACATTGCCAACGAACTGTGAACCTTCGTTACTTTTGAAAGGAGTGGAAATAAATAAAATATATTGGAATTAATTATATAGAATTAGATTATTATATATCTACCCCTCCACACATATATCTGTTTGTACAGCTGATGCTGGAAATTGTTCTGTATATTCAGAAGCATTCGTATTATCTTCCACATCGTCTTGTTGGTTGGCAAACATTGAAGGACTGAGGTATTCTGTTTTCAAACTAGACTCCATCCCGTGGCTCTTTTAGATTATGCTACAAATGATGGCACAATTTAAAAAAGGAAATCTTTTGAGTTGAGAGTTATTTACCTAGGTGTGCTTTGACTTGACTAAATAAATTATAGCTCTAGACTCGTTTAAGAGTATTTATAATATTTTTTTCCCCAAAGTATAATAGGATAGAAGCAGAAGAGTTTCAGTGGCCAGCATTAAAATTGAAATTTTATTATATAAAGAGTCAGGCTTTTCTAAGATCTTTGATCTGCACTAACTGACCCGCTCAAACCCCTTGCTGATCTGCCTTAAAGAGACCTCCTGATTTCCTTATTAAATAAAACAAATCTCACCTTTGTTTGCCAGCTGCCACTGTCGTGTTATCTGTCTGTCCTGGGCAGGCTGTTAACCCTTTCGCTAGGCGGGCGCAACCCCTTCGCCCACATGCATTTACCGATGCTTATCGCAAAACCAATATGTCACCTTGAAGGGAAAACTGTTTTTGGCATGGCATATTTCTGTGGTGTCATGCCACAAGTTGCGGCAAGGGTTAAATTAAAAGGTTACGCCGCTTAAAAGCCACCGCAGTTCACACTCGCACACAGAGAGTTTCGTATAAAAATTGTGAAAGGCAAAACAAAGTCAACTGGGGAAATGCTCAAGTCATCGGGCTGTCGCCCCTAGAGAGCATAATTGTGACCCAAAATGCAACATCTGTGACAAACGATCGACGCTCGCTGATAACTCGGACAGTCGAAAATGTTTGTAGTTGATAATTATGCAAACATTTCGGGTCGCTAATTTGCCGCATTATCTTAATTTAAATCGCGCAAAAGCGCATTGAACATATTTAATTGTCGTGACATGACAACAAGCGACCTGGAAATTAGGGTCCTTCGGCGTCTGACCCAGCCTGGCCGGCTGGATGTCTGACTGGCTGGGCCCATTCCATATTCATAGGGTTAAGTGTTCAGTTTTTTTGTTTGGTTTTCGCGTGTGGCTTGATTTTTGGCAACGATAAGCGACTCGGAAATTGTAGGGTATGCAAATGCTAGCACTTTTAGTCGCGTGTCCTGCCCGTGCACAAGGTACAGGGATTGCCTGCCGCCAGGCCAGCCAATTATGTTCGGAATTCGAGAGTCAATTAATGATAAAATATTTGCAGTTAATTGAGAAATGCATGTTTTAAATTTCATTTTGTATATAATAAATCAAACAATTAAAGGGAATTGAATGGGATGAATGAATGAATGGAAAGAATATTTATGTATTAAATAATATTAAATAAATAATTTATATTGTATATTGTGTTTATTCAAGTATTAATTAATCGGGAAAAAAATAATACATACAATATTTATATTTATTTATAAGTTTACATTTATTTATCTATTTATTTACTTATTTATTTATATATTTTTTTTTTTAATTTTTAGTTGTTTATGTATTTAAAATAATTAAATAATTTAATTTATATATTAATAAATAATTTAAAATGTTTATTATTTTATATATATTTTTTTAAGGCTATTTATTTATTTATTTATTAATAAATTAATTAACTTATTTTTTAATTAATAAGTTATTAATTTTGTTATTTTTATTTGTTTATGTATTTAAAATAAATAAATAAATTATATTGTCTATTGTGTTTATACAAGTATTAATTAGTGGGGAAAAATAACACAAAGAATATTTAGATATATTTATTTATGTACTGAATTATTAATTAATTTTTGAATTTGATTGTTTACTTATTTATTCATATATTTATTTTTATTTTACTTACTTCTGACTATCAGATGAAAACAGAAGACTTAAATTTCTAAAGACCCCGTCATTATGCACCCTTTAAAAGAGTGTTTTGCATTCGCCTTAGCCAAAGCGAATCCATTGCCCCAAGTCTAAGCCAAAACAATAGGTATTATAATAATGGGTTTCTCGTATGGCCAAATGAGTCACTTGACTTGACTTGCGACTAAGTTGAAGCGGAACTTCGCATGCAGTTTGAGGCAAAAGCTAATTACAAGCGGTGGGTCTATTGATTTTTATTTTCTAGATTTTTGTTGTTGTTAGTGTTTGTTGTCGGGAAAGTACAGTAACCCAGGCACTTGTACGCCCCCGAGCCACAGCAGTGACCCAGTTTCTTGGCTTTAGCAAACAACGCCCCCAACGCAAATTGACGCAAAAACTGAAAGTGGAGCAAAAGTGAAACGCAATATGACCACAAACGAAGTTCTCTATATGGATAGAGCACATACGCAAGTCGGAAAAGGCAAATCAAATATCAAAGGCGAAGAAAACTTGACTGGGCAAATGGAACTGTGAACTGGTAGTTAGGAGTTGGTAGTTGGGGATCTCAATAGGTGGAGCCGAGTTAATTGTTTGTGGTGCTTAAAGAGAGGAGGAGGAGGAGGAGAGAGAGAGAGAGATTCAGAGTGAGTGAAGGCTTCTTCAGATAGCTAGATTGACATTTAGTGCTCAAGCCCTATCTTTTCATTAATCTTGTGATTCATTGCCCAGTATCCAGAGACTAGTTTCCCAGCGCTTAAACGTGTGTCAACACCCACAAAACCGCAGGCGGTCCCCAAAGCAAAATCTAAAAAACCAAAATATGTAATAGAAATAGAAATAGAAATAGAAACAAAAAGGAACTTACATATGCGTTTGCCACAAAATGCATTTGTAAAAAGTCTCCAAGTGTTTGGCCAAGGAAAATTAATGATTTATTTACGTCTGGCATTGGGGGCAACACCTTAAATTAGTTGAAAATAACCCAGGGTATACGGTCAATGGTTTATGAGTGGCCATAAAAAGAAGTCATTGGTAGACCGGCCCCGGAATATGATTAATTGCCGCCCCTCTCGCTGCAGTTGCACTTTGTATGCTGCTTCCCAAAAATTTGTTGCCACGTTCAACAATTGCGCTTCATTATCGGCGTTTGGCCAGCGACCAAAGCCAAAGCCGGGCCATCGACCATCGACCATCAACTGCAACGGCAACGGCAGTCAATTACTGACCAGTTGCCATAGACTCGCCGTCTGTTGTCTGTCCTCTCTGTCGCTGCCTCTCTTTTGCCCATTTTCATGAGTTTTCCTCTGGCTGGCAGCTCTCGTTTCATCGGGTGTTGTTGTCAATGTCCTGCTGCGCTATTATTTGTCTTGTGTCAGTGAGCTGGGCTCAGCTCTGGGTTCCACCTCCTTCTGGCCGTGTATAAATTGCTTTACGGCACTTTTGGGTCATTAACGAAATTGAAAATGCTTGACAAAGAGTTGAGTTGCGTTTGAGTAGATTCCAGTTTGAGTCTCTCTCTCTCCCACTTACTCTCTATTTCATTCTCTTTCTCTCTGTTCAGTTGATTGCAGCTGTTAGCTGCCGGCTTTGGCATTATATCAATGCCGCCTACTTTGGTAGTTGGCTAATCATTAGACACCAACAGAGCTGACGCTGTGTGAGCCGGAATGGCTGATGTTTACTACTACTCTAATTCTCATTCGAGCCCTCCATAAGAGATACTTTTAATTGAGAATTATTGGGATTATTATGATTTATCAATCAAATACATAAATAATAGCTGCACTATATCAGCATTATGATGAATTATTATTGATTATTGCTTATATACATTATTTTTGCTTTAATTATATTCTTGAATATTTATAAAAGTGTAATGATATTATTATTAAAATAAATAAGATATAAATATATTTTATAAATTTTATTTATTTTATTTTTAATTATTTATTTTTTTTAATTATATTTAAATGTATATTAATTTATTTATGTATTAATATTATTTTTATATATATAATTTGTATATATATAATTTTTATATTTCTGCTAAGAGTCATGAAAGTTTTTATTTTATTATTTCTTGTGCTTGCCTTAGCAATTTTAATATTAATTTTCTATTTTCACAGATTTTTATATAAGACACATAAAGAATATTAATTATTCTGTCGTTGAATATGCACAACTTATTTCAATTAATTTTGCTAGAGATTATTCTAAATTGTGTGTCTTTATCATAATCGTTCCACTATACATTATCGAATTTTATTTCTTATATATTTCACATATTTTCTCACCTATTTCGTTGACTTTTGCCATTTATTTACTATTTATATTTATTTCACATTTTTATCTATTTTTCTCTAGTTTTTATTTATTTGCTCTAGTTTTTATTTGCCACTATTATGACCCATAATATATTCAAAATCTACTCCCTTATCGCTTAACTTATTCCTCATCTTTTCTCACATATTTATTCGCTTTAGTTCCGCTCGCTCATTGCCTTTCTGACAGCCATGCATCATGGCATTTAGTCAGAACTTCCCAGGCTTTGCGCTCTTGACATTGATTAAGTAGCACTCATTGACCTCTGTCCAAGCACATTTATTGACAGGCTGACTTCGATTTGCATAGTCGGCCGTACTTTTTCCATCCCCCGCTCCTGCCGGTTGTCGCTTTGATCAGTGCCGAGTCGGACGCGTGTCAGTAGCATGCAAATTGGCCACACCCCTCACATGTCAATAAGGCAGCCCAATGCATATTAATAGATATGGCTATAGATAACGACAAATCGATTTGCACGGCCAACAAAAAAAAAAAAAGAAACAAAATTAATAAATTCGCTCAAAGTGACATAATTAAATAGCCCGACCAGCTGACCAGCTGACCAGTTGACCATTGTCCTTTGGCAACATCATCATAATGCTCATAATGAAGTGTAAATACTCGTCTATATAATCGGCTTTCAATAGTCGAGGCGGACAAACAAAGGTTCCTTCGGTGCCGAGCGTTTCGCATTGGAAAAAAGTCACGTGCCTGCTAATCCGTGCAGTGAAAGTTGTTTGGCCCTCTCCTGCTGTTGCCTGTGCCCGCAATTTGTTACGCTTTGATTTCAGTTGTTTCGAGTGAAAGGCGAACGCGTAAATCTCACACATGAGCTGACTGCCTGCTGCCTGACCTGGCTGTGTCTGCCTGCTCTTCCTCATTCCCATTCGCTCATTCTCTCATGCCCATTCACATCCTCATCTCTTGCTCCCTTTCTTATTGTAGTATTATTGTGGACAGCATTACCTACTTGAAGTAGCGCTGATTAAATTATCTCTAGGGTTAAAAGTGAGCCACGCTCGTGACGTAATTGTTAATAATGCTTGTACAAGAGAGTTGTTGTGTGTGTGTGTGCGTGTGTGTGTGACTTACTTGGGTGGCTTACTGGGCGTGTGTGTGACTCGATTAAGCTATTAAATTTCCATGCATGATCAACAAAGGGTTAAGAAAATCACTTAAATCAGCTGTGAGAAATTCAATAGAAACAAAAAATGATTGAAATTTAGGAGGAATTGGTTTTTGGAGTGATGAATATATAGGATTATGAATATATGAATGTATGAGTTGAATAATTGTTGGAAAATGGAATACATTTGCATTTATGAACTAATTTATTTATAAAGAATTTTATGATATAGTAAATTATTGTTAATAATATGTTTTTAAGTGGAATGAACATTAATCCATATTTTCCCGAGTTTGATAAATAGATTTAGAGAACGAAAATGTTATATTAGATTTTTTCTTTGCATAATATATTTATGTAGATAAAGAAAGAGAGTTATATAGAAATAAATAACAGAGATTTTGAATATTCCATAAGCAGAAATCAAAACAGCTCTTCCGACTCAGCTCTTAAGTTGACAGAGTTACGAAAAGCAAAGAAATCTCTTTTCAACAGACAGAACTTTTCTTCCTCACCCTTCTCTGATTTTCTGCTGTTCTTTTCCTTTATAAACTGCAGTTTTACTGCTAAAACTCTCTCACGCTGTTCGTCTGGGCAATCCTTTTTTTTTTTTTTCTTACACACTTCCACTACATAAATTCACTCAGAATTTCTACTTATTAGTTTATGGCCTCAAGTATTTACCCTTCGTGGAAGTGACTGCTTTGGGCGTTGCAAATGATGGCAAATTACACAGACCAACTGTGCGCTACGTAGAAGAAGGGTATTTACAGAAATTTGCAAACAATATTGATTTCAAAACGATCAAAATAAAAATTAATCAATGCACTTAAAAATGCTCGAGACATAAGTGCCAATTGTTACGCACAAAGCGAGAGGCAACAATTTAAAAATCAAAAAATCATAAAATGAAAACAGCCAGGGGAAAATCAATGACGTGGAAATGTCATTGGGATAGAGAGAGACAGAAAGACAGAGACTGAGGGGTTTTTCCTTCGAAAACCCTAACCCCTTTGGCGACTTTAAAGCACTTGAAAAGTCGACTAATTTATAACTTATGACCGAGTTGGTGCGGCGTGCATAAAAAACAATTTTCCATGCCACTACAAAGCGGAGCAAAAGCCAAAATTTGACATGAGTAGCGGCCGTTTAGCCGTTCACCCTCTCGCAGCGCTAAGCCCCGTAACCCTTTACCCGTAACCATACACACATGTGAGAATGTGTTTGTGTGTGTGTGTGCGCGCACTCTCCACATGTCAGCAAGCGAATTAATCGAAGAGAAATGATTTATTTAGCGCTTGGACGCAACGCTTCAGCGCGGTCCAGTCGCGCTTCACTTGAAAGGGTTGCGCCCAACCCAACCCTTACCCAAAAAAAAAAAAGTGAAGGTAACTTCTGCACCCAAATCAAATTTAAACTGTTTTCAAAACTGCATTCAACGAAGGTTCGACTCTGTTCATTGAGGGCATTTATTGGCTCTGCCCACTTCATATGCCGTCAAACAAAACCCTAAGGCCCAACCCCAAGTTGCAAAAACTTATATCAATTGCATTTTGGGTTGTTTTCAGCACATTTTTCTCTTGACTGTGTGAATTTCGCATTGCATTTCAATTTTTTATTACTTTATTTTTTTTTCTGTGAATTTCACACTGCATTTTTATGGTTTTGCGTCTTTCAAAATATTTATGACGGCGCGTTTTTTATATGTTTTCTTATAGATTTCGTTTCTTTTTTTTTATTCCACTTTTCCACTTTTATTTTATTGTTTTGATATATTTTGGGATTTGATTTTGACGTGTGCATTTTGATTGATTCGAAAGGGGGCTGCGTTAAATTGCAGTAAATTTGCAGCAATTAATAAAACACGAAACCATAAACATCCAAATACAAAATATCGAATGAGAATTGTGAGAATATTTTCTACATTTTATTTTATTTTATTTTGCAGCTGTGCAAGGGTTTGACTTTAGAGCATTGGGATTTGTGTAAGATTTATATGAGAATAGTTGTAGGCTTTCACAATGAAGATTAATATTATAAGAGATTTTTGAGTAAGTGGAGTATTTTCTATGGGCTTATATTTATGAAAATGGAATACATATAAATATGCCTACATTATGTTTAAATTAGCTATTATGATTTAGTTTTTATTTATAAAAACTAAAAAGTTGTGTTTAGTTGGGAATGACTATTGATTGTTAAAATAAATAATTGAATAAATTTGGAAAAATATAAAAGATAATATTCTCATTTGCTAGTTGAAATTTTATGTAAATGAGATAAATAATATATTTGTTACTAATTTTTCAAAGTACGTAAGCAAAACATATGGCTAAACTGTATGAGTACATTTGGGAGCTCAGACAAATAATATAAGTATAGGTGAGTCGTTCACCAGAATCTTGGGTACCTTTGCCTTTTGAGTTGTCGCGCTCAGTTGGTCTCGATTAGAATATACAGTTTAAGCTCAATATATATAAGAAAAGCGTATGGTTTAGTTGTCTGAATGCATAGAGTGTAAATGAAAGACTATTTTGTTTACAAGTGCAATCAGACTAGATGAGCAAAAGATCAACTTAACATATTAGAAGAGTGTTTGATATCTGTTCCGTATCATTCAGTCAATGTTTTCATTTTATTTATATATATTTCTTTTGCAAATAAATTTAATCAACACAAAATAAATACAAAATGAATAAATAAAAAATAAAAATAATAATATTAATTATAATAACAAATAAAAATATTTAAAAAATAAATAAAAGAAAAAATATTAAAATAAATACAAATAATTAAAAATAAATACAAATTGATAAAAAAAATAAAAATAATAATAATAATAATAAATAAATAAATAAATACAAATGGATAAATAAATTAATAATTTAATAACAGTTACAAAAACAGATAAATAAAATAATGACAATAATAAAATAAAAGAAAAATATAAATTAAAAAAAATTGATTTAAAAAATAAAAATAAATAAATTCAATAAAATTAAATAAAACTAAAAAATTAATGTAATAAAATTAAATAAAAAATAGTTAAATAATATTCATTAAAATACAAAAAAGTCATTAAAGAATACAGTAAACTAAAAAGTAATAAAAAGCTAAGAAAACGCCATAAATATATAAATTTAAATTCTCACATCAAAGTGCTCAAGTCAACTCTCTGTCTGCATTAGCTTTCGGTTTGTCTGCCTAGTCTACTAAACCTTGTAAGCCCAAAGAGCTTTGACTCTTGCAATATGTTTTTCTAATCTCTATAGCGAGTTGTAATCAGACAAATGCAATTATGAATAGAGGAGTATAAAGTTATATATGTTTTATATTCGACTTTCCCCCCAAACGTGTTTTCTATGAATCACAATTGAAATCACAACTAACCTTCAACTATATATTTCTCTCTGCACCTCTTTAAACTGCAATTGTGCCATACTTTCTGTAGCTGTGACGATTTAGCATTTGCCAAACCCTTTGCAACTTCATTCATTCAGTTTAAAGGTGCGACGCCGGAGCGTAACCGACGGGCGGCAGCAGCAGCTACTACTACTACATGCCGCAGTGAGGTCCGAAAATGGCATTTTAAAGAATCAATTGAGCGGCACTAATTGAAAGCGAGTCGGGATCGAGTTTTATCGGCTGCGTCGGCGGGCCAAAAATTGATTTTGACATTTATTTAGGCGCTAGCCGTGCATTGTGACAAAAATCTCTGACCCCGAGGCAGAGGCGCAACGAATTGCAATTGGATTGTCAGTCTGGCTGATAAATTGGCTCCAGCATAGAGCGAGGGGTAGGGGTAGGGGTAGTGGTAGGGGCAGCAGCAGTGGCAGGGATTGTGTTTACGATTTCCGCTGCCGTATATACTTTGTATAATTTGCCTGCGGCCAAAACTACTTTAAATAGGCCTAATGACATCCGTTCTAGTTGGCGCAGTAGCCAGAGAGAGAAAGAGAGGGAGAGAAAGAGAGAGTGTCTCAAATGTGGGTAGCCTTTTATTGTTTTCCACATCCTAATCAGAGATAGTTCATTGTCTGCGTAGCAAACAGGATGTGTGTGCGATTGTGTGTGTGTGGTTAAGGGTTGTCCGATATTGAGCACTGACCGAGGGGCTGCTCCACACACTCACGCACACACATGCTATTTGTTTGATGTGTCCACGTTATCAGTTTTTATGGCAGCAGCGATCAGAATTTACGATAAATGCTTTAAATTTTATACACCTAAGCACAAAAAGTTGAGGCATTGTTTTGTTAAGTGAGCATAGCCAACTTGATTTGTTAGAGATCATAAATTAACAACTTCAAAATAAAATAGATGACATCTCATATGTGAGTGTGTGTGTTGCGGGGGTTGTGCCTAGGGAAAATCTGCACCTGCAGGCATCTGGGAAGGGGTTTTCCTTTCATATAAACACACATCAGTTGAGTTAATGAGCAAATGCTTTTTGATTGCCCCAGCCTCATGCATGACTCTATTTGTTAGCAATTATATGGAAGAAGTTTTAGCAAAACTTGGCCAATTTAAAAACAATCATCAATCTCTGTCTGCAACTGTTAAAAGCGCATGCATTTAAATTAGACATTTAAGCTACTGCCACTGGGGGGACGAATTCAGGCAGCCAAACCAAAGTCTAAAGCTGCCTCGGTGCGCACAATGGTGTGAAAAGCAAAAAGCAAAAAAAAAGAGAGAAAGCGAAACTGTCGATACCTTCAGCAACAGACGTGCAACGCGCCCAGGAAACGCTTAATAGGATTTTCAACAATTTTTACTATTTTGCTGTGGCAACTACTGGTTACCCGTCAAACTCTTTTCTCTCCTTTTCTCTTTTTTTTTGTGAATTTTTCAAATAATTTTTTGCTGCCTTTTACAAGGGTTAGAAAAATACCAGCGCACCCTTTTGCTGGCTGTCGCATTGTGAATTCTTGTACACTCTCTTCTTTTTTGTTGGCAGGCAGGATATGGTATATTCTGTGTTGTATTCCTGTTTGGTTTCATGCACCGCATAACATTAAAATTCAGATTTTGATTGATCATCCAGTGTATGGGATGATTTTGCCAGCGCAGACTGGCTGGCTGTCTTTAAGGCGTTGTTTTACAACAGTGTTGAACAATTTACAAACAGCGTCTGATGGATCGGATTAGAATATATGTATATATGTATAAGGAATGCTTGAAGGTTTAACAGTTTCTTCAAGTTCAGTTTATGCTAATGTCGGCGTCACGCTAGCTAGACTTTCCCAGGCACATTTAAAAAAAAAAAAAACCAATATGCCAAAATACCTTTTCAACTGCTAAAAAAAAATAAACAGATAACCCTGTGGCATATTTAAATATTCATGAATTTTGGACGCGCCGCGCGGCGCACACAAATTCGATTAACAACAATGCATATTGATGGAATAATTGAGCAATTCTAATGAGCCGCAATAGACGGAGCAACAAATTGTGAACTGCCACAGAACCACAATATTTGCATTTGATTGACAACAAAGTTAATTGAGTGTGGAGCTGGGTGAGAATTTTACAATTTGCATATTAGCCAAAGAAAAAAAAAATCAAAATAAATAGAAATGAAAGAAGCTGAAATAAACATTTATTATATTTAACTATGATAGGGATTCCTAGAGGCAGAGGGAGAGGTAGATCGTAGCTACCCTAAACAGTGACTGATGAACTTTCGCCTAAATGTCATTTCAATGAATTTATAATTGGAAATTTTGTTATTTTTCCAGCTTTGCCTTAGAAAATTGAAATTTGCATACGAACTTTTTTTTATGCTTTGTATTTTTGCTTTTAATTAATGATTTGCTGCTGCTCTTTTATTTTGCGTATGTGTGAAGACAGCGCGAGTTTTTAGCTTAGATCATTAATCAGGACTTTAAGTAGCGCTTCCTTGCTGAACTCATTAACCCTTTTGTTCGCATTTGACATTTGGAAAGCGAAATAAAAAGTAGCAACAAAAAGTAACTTATATAAATATTTGCATTGCTACCGATTTCGACTTTTGTCTCATTGCAACTCTTTGAGAACACGTGAGAACTTTGCTGAACGACGCAAAAGGCACGTCGCGAAATCCTTATTAATGATCCTGATTTGAGACTTAGAGAGAGAGGGAGAGAGTGAGACCTTTGCAAGACTTTTAATTAGCTGGCATTTGACTTGTGTGGCGCAGCTGCCTAACCCCGATTTACCCAGCCGACCCGCTGTGCACTTTCACTGAAATCTTGAGCAAGCATCTCAGCTTACATATATATATATTCGTATATATAAGTTCTTATTGCCAGCATTTGCTATCTAGATGCACATTAAGTCAATAAGTGGGCAATAATACAAGCCAACACGTTGAAGTAGTAAAAAAAAGAAAAACCCTGCCGATGCCCATACCCAAACCCCGCCGCGGCAGAATTATGCCATATTTTGTAAATTGCTAAAAAGTTGCACAAAAAATTGGCAACGATAAACAACATTGTGAGGTACATTATGTCAGGCATAAGAATTATGGCTGATTGGCTGCGATAAGCTCTGAATTATGGGGGCAAAGTCAGCGGGCTGCAAACAAAAAGATGAAGAGGAAAAAAAAACTACGTAAGGCAGAGGGCTGAAACAAATAGAAAAGTCAAGGAAAGCATTTTCCTTTCATACAATAGTTGCGTCGATATGAATTGAAAGTGATATATCAAATATTCAAGTATATAATAAAAGGAGCAAAAGAAATATCAAGTATATTTAGATAAGACTATAACGTAAATTATTGGGTAATTTGAAGAAGTATGACTAGGCGAGACTGGGAACATAAGAGAACGAATTAAATATATAATAATATATCAAAATATATTTATTTTATATTTTTCTATAAATTTGGGCTTACAGTTTTAATATTTAAATATATAAAAAATGTTTATTATAATAAATATATCTTACCTGTATTATAGTTTAGTATAATTATTTAATTTATTAATAATTTTATTTATTAATATTAATATTATTTATTTATTTATTTATTTTTATTCATCCCAATTATCTACACTTTCAAATAAGTTTTCATTCCAATTTCAATATGAGATGACTCACCTTTTTCCTTCATTTAATAATAATTCCCAATTATAATGAAATTGTTACACTTAAAAAAGAAATACAACTCAGTTGTCTTATGCGGGAACAGCAATACCTTTTTATTGGGGTTAAGCTTAACTCCATCCGAGCTCAACCCCATCCGCAGAGCAGGAGTCACGCAAAAGTCAAAGCCAATAAGAAAAGCATAATTAATTGTTGTTTCGTAATGCGGTTGTGTGTCCAAACATCATTAATATCTATAAGATTTGACAATGTGCAAAGGCAGCGAACAGAATTTGTACCCCAATGCCGTGGCAGGACCCGCATAATACCCCTAGCAGGCCTCAAAGCCAATTTCAATTAAACGCGCGGATTAAAACATGGGCTAAACTCGAGCCGAGTTTCGCACTTTGTCTCGCAGACAAATTCGTTTATTTTATTTATTTATTTTTTTTTTTTGGGTCACTCACGCTTTATGCATATGTAATAGCAATGCGGCATCATTAATAAAAATCATAATAAAGGCGTGGCGAATGACGTCACGTTTTTGTGATTAGCATGGAGTCAGAGAGGATGGAAAGGATTGCCCAAGACTGTCGCTCTCTCACTCTCTCTGTCTTTCTCTGTGTGGGTTCTTGATAATTCTTATAATTAGTTTTCTTTTTTTCTAATCTACTTAGCTGGTCTTCAGGCAAGGCAGGTCTGTCTTCTGCTTGACTGACTTTGCTGATGGTTCTGTGACTTGGAAAGTGTGACAAATTTTTATTAATTAAAGAGCTGCCACAAATGAGATATCATTTGTTTAGAGAAAATTTGTCATATTAAAGGCAAAAATAATTAAAATTTAGGTAAAGCCAATGCGGTTTAAGAAAGTGTTTTGATAAAGGAGGGAAGACACTTTCATGGCAAAAAATATATATATGTACATATACTTATTTTATTTATTTAGATTCCATTAAATAGATTTTTTTCAGCTTTCGTTGTATTAATTCGTCTAAAAATTTAATTCAGCTGGAATTGTGAATCAAATGAAAGTTAATCTCAGCATATTTATTTTCTTAAGTCCATTATGGCTTCCTAAACATTTTTTTCGAAAAGGCGCTGCCTTTTACAATTTTATTATTCCCAAGTTTTTTTTTTTTATAAAAACATAATTTGATTTCTAAAACTGAGTCACACACTCAAAGTCAACAGATGTCTTTTGATATGACTCGGAAAGCCACAATATATTTTATTAAAATGCATCCCTTTTCTGAATTGTAATTGAATAAATTAGTTTTGGAAATGCGCGACATTTTTCCAACTCATTAAGTTCAACTTGAAAATACACTTGAGAGTCCTTTAAAATTGTATGTGTTTTTTTTAACTTAATTAAGTCAAAACTCTGTAGCACAAAATTGTATTTAATGAACCAAAAATAATACCAGAAAAACCACAAAAATTGTACGAAGGTAATAAATTTGTGGAACTAAGCGCGAAATTCTCTTTAACCCTAACAAATAAATCTTAAGGCAACAACTGCAAAGACATGCTGGAAAAAAAAAGAAGTCGAGGAACTTGGGTACATTAAATTAAATTGCTCAACAGTTTGTAATGCGGCACATTAGTGTCAAGCACTGACGAGAACCAGGACGAGAACGAGCCGAAAGGACTATCCGAAAGGACGAGCACGAAAGGGTTAGACTGGGACAACATTAACACGTTGTTGGGACAAGCCGCTGATAATGGCAGAGAACTGGCTGAAAATAATTTGTGAAATTTATAGACAGGACAGGACAGGACAGAGTGGTCCAGCATCATCGGGACTAAATGGGCCAACCCCCAGCCAGGGCTCTATGAATTTTTGGAGATTTATGTCAACACTTCTGAATGAGCATAATTAGTGGCGAGTTTTTCCGACCGGGCAAAAGAAAAAAACAATTTACATGCAATTTGTTGCGTTTAAATGCTTTTTATATGCAAATCGTGGTCAGCCGCGGCCAGGATGCTGAAAGCTGGAAGCTGTAGTAGAAGTAACCAAATTCCTATTTATGATTTTTAATGAGCTTGTTCGAGGTTTCTTTTGCTTCTTTTTTCTGTGATGATTGATGCCTGGGGATGCTGCTGAGCTGCTGAGCTGTGAGAGTGTGAAATTTGAATATTTATGACCAACGGTCATATATGGTGCGGAAATGTTTATGATCCCGTTGCATAAAATTATCCATATATGTACATATTTTTATGGAATTTCTCTATGCGCTTTTCTCAGCTGGCGTTAAACTTGTTTCTTAAGGCGGAAAATGTGCTGAATTATGTGAATTTCAAAGAGACATTTCTTTTAAATTGAGCACTTATGCAAATATGCCTGGGAAAGGCTGCAATTATTGGACAATGGTTGTTAAAGGGAGGGGGAATAATGAGGACAGTTTCGTTCTTTTATTGTTTTGAGTTGCTGTTGGTAGAAAAAGAAAGGGACTTTTAATGAGATTAAAGTGAAAATTGAATTTAGAGTTTAGTTTAATATTTATTATTATTTTATTAATATTTATTTAATAAGAGATAACTCTATTGAGCTGCTCTTTTGATTTATGCGAAAAAAAAAACAAAAATAAATATTATTTATTTGTAATAAATTATTTTAATAATATTTATTTAATAATAGATAATTCTATTGAGCTGCTCTAACGATTTATCAGAAATAGAACAAAAGTAAATATATATACCTCTTGGAGTGTAACAAATTGCTTAAAAGTAGAACACTTGAGTGAGAACAAGTTGCTATTACTTCATGGCAGCTACTCTTATTAGATACCAGCTTTTTCTCTCAAACATATTCAAATAAGAACTTAATAAAGAGCCTAGTCTGGCCCCTATTTAAATATATGTTTCTTAAACAACTTAAAGCTCTATTTAAACACTCGTAACTGCGAGTTCTTTTTAGCTGTTTCCGTTCTGAGGAAAGTTCAATAGACCTGGCTAATCGCTTTACCCCGACAATTTCCCTCTGTGTGTGTGTGTTTGGCTTAGCGCGCTGTCAATAACGCTTATGAGCTCTAATGACAATTCACATTTTTGGTTTTTATCGCGCGTCTGTCATCAATAAATTAACTCGATACAATGCAAAGGAACACGCGATTGAACCGCAGCGCAGCGCAGCCGACACAAATCACAAAACGCTCAAACGAGCTGCGATTTTTTATGGCCAATGCTTTAGTGGTACTGCCAATTGGCTATCGTCTTCGTCATCGTCGTCAGCGTTAGCGTCATTTCACCTTTGTGCTGGAATCGAATCGAATGCCAATGCACAGACAGACAAATGTCGCCGCACACGAAAAGTCAAAGTTAATTTAATTTCATTTTATTTATTTATTTATCCATCCAATGCATTGGCTGTCAAAGCGATTCCGCCAAGCGGTTCAATGCTTCGCATTTAACAACATTATTTAATATTGCCCGATCGACTGGCCATATTCTCCTACCCACCCATTCAGTCCGTCCAACAGTATCCAAAAACTATCCAGCTGCAGTCGCGCTCGAGACGGCGCTCCGTGACTTTTATGCGCAATTGCCAGCTAATGGCCCCAACAAACGTCAACGTCGCCGCTGCCTTCGTTTAACGTAACGTCATTCACATCATCATCATCAGCAGCATCATCATCTTACCATCTCCAGCTCCATCGTCATCGTCTTGTCAATGGGCTGCCGGCGGGCGAGTTGCATTTTTCACTTGACTGTCAACAGCAGCGCATAAAAGAAACTGCAAGCCAGAAGCGAAACGGGGTTGGCTTAAACAGTTTAGACATCTTTAGTTTAAACGTTATTAAGCTAAATTTTATAAAAGTTATTAAATTTAGCCAAACATTCTCTATGTATTAATCTTTATTTTTATCATATTTAAATATTTTTAAAATATTTAGATATTTAAAAAAAATATTTAGCAATTTTAAAAATATATTTGAAAGAAAATACATATTAAATTTATCAAATCTGATTCTTAAATTTATAAATCTCTATTTTATAATTTTATAAATGATGAGGTTTCTCTTTAAGCTCTCTTATTGATGGAGTATGACCAAAGCAATTGAAATTGATTAAATAGCCAATTTACTAGGTAAAAAAATCAGTACATAAACGTCTTTCTTAATTTCTTATGTAGGAATAGCAAAATAACTAAATTTTGCTATACTCCAAATATTTTTCAGCTCTTTCTAAGTTATTCTCTTAAATTTAGAATTTACTAGCTAATAATTTCGCTTGAGTCTTCATTTATATGACGGATGATAAAGTAGATTTCGCTTGGCTGAAAGTTGAAGATCTGTTAGGGTTTCTGAAATCTCTCTTCGTCTATATAGTCAACTGTTCTCTTCAGTTTCTGTAGAATCTCTCAAAGAGATAACTCCTAATAGCAATTTAATCAAACATTAAAGACCAAGAGTTGTTACTTCATTTATAATTTTCCTCGCAACTTCTTGAACTACCCAGCTAATGCTAGCCAATGTCAGTGGCAATGAATGCTTTTGGCCAAGATCCAAGCGACCTCGGCATTCATCAACGAGTGGGCGGCTGGGCGCGCATGGCCTTTCTGGACTACCTGTGTGCTGATTGAATGGCATTCGAGGGGCGTGGCAATGATTTTTGTGGTAATACAAAGACACACACACACACATATATATCAATCTCTATATATATTAAGATATATAGAGTGACTTGATAACCCAGCTGCGCTAATCTAATTTACTACTTAGCCAACTCGTTGGGCCAACTGTATTTTAGTTTAACGAGCGAGCAGCAGCAGCAGCAGCAGCAAAGTCATAAAATCTTAATATATGAAATTAAGCTGTCATAAATTTGCTTTAATGCGCTTTAATTTAATTGTCAGTGCGAGAATGCAATGAAAATAAAACTGCTTTAAGTAGCTGTGTGTGTGAGCAAAAGTGCAGCAGGTGTTGCCATCTATGCGAGACGCTGCCAAAAGTGTCGCCAAGAAAAGCACTAAAACGAGCCAAATAGTTGGGAAGTGCATTATCCGAGGCGCTGGGTGTGTGAGTAGATTATTAAAATATATTATACGAGTGGCAGCCGAGGCAGCCGTGGCAGAGCGTAGCACGTGCAGGCAAAATTCTAATTTGGTCGCATGAAAAATTGAATTTCTAATGACAGACAGACGCGCGTTCTAATTCTAATTAGAGCTGCACTCGAAACTTCATTAATAACCAAGTGCAAGTGGCATTAAATCAATTAATTTGAATAGTTGTGTCAACATTTCGAGCAATTTTTCAGTGGCCAAGAGGGGGAAACCCTTGACTGGAGATCTCCCTATCCCCCCTCTCTTTCTTTGCTAGTCTGTCGCAAGATTTATGGGGCCTAGCAAGTGGTGGGAGGGGCAGAGCAGGGCAGAGAGAGTGCACTGGCACGCTTCAGCGCTTGCAGCCTATAATTAAGTGTCAGCTATGGTTTTTGACTTTACAAATTCCAATCAGACATTGCCCAAAATTCCACTTGGATATTCTTGTCAGACCCGTGTTGCAGCCTGTCGCATGATTTATGATGACGAGCCACAAATTGTGGGCGGATTAACGTAGATCTGTGGTGTATTAATAGAAAAGATATGTATGATTTATATATGTATATATAATTAATTATATAAACATATATATAATATATTAATATATAAATATATTTTATTTGAGCAAAAGTCTTACCTTTCTTTCCTTATTGAACTCTGTTTAATTTTTTATTTATATTTATTTTTTACCAAATGAAATTAAGAAATACGATATTTATTCATTAGCTTCGTTTATTATTTTATTAATATTTTTAAGTATTTTTTTAGTACATTTAAAAAAATTATTGCAGCCAAATTAAAGACATTACGTTAAGGGGAAAAAGTTTGTGAGATTTTTGCACTAGTTTACAAAATAACTAAATACAATACAAATAGAAAATCTATACATACCCTGTAAATTGACAACTAACTGCAGTCATGCATGACTTTCAATCACTTTCTCACGTTGCTCTTGCAACGCAATGAATAATTTATTAATTAATCATAAAATAAACTTGACTTTGACTACAGAAACTTGTTGGACTGTGTTGGGCAGCTTTGTTGATTTTCTTGTAGTTTTATTGAAATTTTTACAACGCATTTGCTGCGCTTTTTGCTTCCTTCGTTGCTTTAGCTGCTACAGCACATGGTTGTCAGGTCAAGCAGAGGTAGAATTCGGCAAGATTAATGAACATTGATAAATCAAACAAATGGCCAACAAAAGCCAAGTCCAAAACATCCGTCAGTCAGTCAGCTCGTCAAAGAGGATGCTCGACAACTTTACCTGGTCATCTTTCAAAACAACAATGGACCATTGGGTGGCTGCTGCTGCGGCTGCGGCTGCTGCGGCAGCGTGGCGTTAATAATTCATCTTTCAATTAATTGCCATTTTGTTGTCATCGTGATCGTGATGCGCGTACCTAGCTAAACCCCTTGAAGAAGGTGCTCAGTCAACACCTTGACCAGCAGGGGCCAGCCAGACAGTTTGTCTGCCGAGTCGGCTGGACCAACTACTATTTTTGAAGTGCCAAGACGAATTTCAAGTTTTTTTCTCTCTCTTCTATATTGTTTTCTGTTGTGTGTTGTGCCTGTGCATACACGCATTAGATGATTAATCCTTTTCGGAGTCTGTCAGAGCAAGAGAGTTGCATTTCGGTGGCTTTTTCTGCGCAATTTGCTGTGATTAATTTTTGTGTGATTTTTATTATTATAGCTTCTCATTGTTCAACATTTGTGAGCTTAACAAATGGTCCAAGTTTACCAAAAGAAAACTGTTTCTAAAGCCAGGGTACATAGAAAGGTTAGGCCAAAGGTTTGTACTGCAATGTTACGGTTGTAGAGAGAGATTTGTTTCAATTCAATTTATTACAATAGGAAATTGACAAGAAATGGGGGAAGTTCTATTCTATAGAGCGAAATTTTGTTTTAAGACAAAGAAAGAAATTCTCCACATATAAATATTTATACTTATTCAGAAACTCTGAAGAGTTCACAATTTTGTATAAAATGATTAAGAGAGATAGTCCAAAGTTCAACTATGACAACTAGAGTAGAGACTCTTAGAGTTATAGAGAATTCTTTATCATATCTTGTTATTATATCAGTTAATTGCTTATTTTCAAGAGCAATCCGAAGTGAGTTTTGCTTTTAAGATCAAGATGTTGTCATCGCGCATCTGTTTGCCATCATTTTTGGCATTGACATTCTTTTAGCGGCTTAAATTGTCCAGTTTGTCATGAATCTGGAGTGTTATAAGCTTATTACACAATCAGATTCATAAATTCGTTGGCTGCTGAAGTACATAAAAAAAGGCTTTAAAAGCCATGAGACAATGCGATGAGGCAGACAGACAGACAGACGGGCAGACGGGGCAATTCATAAAAGAGATTCGACAAAGCCAATCATGCACTTGAACTTGATGCTGCCACATCAGAAAGAGAGAGGAGATAAAGCGAGAGAGATTCCTTGGCAAATCGTGCGTGGCGTACTGCAGTAACTGCGTCGACAAGAAGAGACAATCTGCATATTGACAGGCGGCTGTCAAAGCTTATTGTGAGCAATTTTTCCTCGAATCGACAATAGCAACAGCAGAGACGAGCAGGGCAAGGGACTTGTCTTTGTCAAAAGCAGCCACAGGAATGCTTTGACGAAATGCAATTTACAAAGCAGAGATCTGTGCAGCGAGATGCTCAGCTGCTCCGATTGCATCTGTCAATTGTCAGCGCTAACATATTTCGTAAGGTAATACCGCCCCGCCGCCCGCCCGTTCGACGAGGTAGCTCCACCTGATTCTATGGCATTGCTCAGCAGTACCAAATGTAATTTGTAGTGGCTCTAGTCTGTGCTGCAGCGGGAACAACATGTCGAAAAGTCAGACAAATGCAGTTTAACACTTGCCGCCGCCGTCGCCCAATCTCAGCCCCCAATGGCCGGGGAATAGGACGACAACCCTTGCCCTGCACCCGACAACAGCGGCTGCCTTCAATGTGGCGTGTAACTGAAACATGTAATCCAAACGCAATGGAACGCAGCCCGACAAACGGCAAACGACTGAACACTCGCGACTTACATACATATCCACAACACTCAAACGGAGCACAGCAGCAACACACATCAAAGTAAAAACTTTTTCTATATAAAAACACGGCAGGGGGTCTCGATTATTCTCAATGCTCAGCTAACATGGATTCTACACTCAAATTTTCCGTTGGGTCTAATCCAATTCGAATCGGCTTTGTGCTTAGCTAATTCTAGCGATTGAAACTAGTTAAAACTTAATGATGATGTGTTATTGTTACTAATTGTTTGATTTGGATGAGTTGCTTTGAGAGATTTTCTATGATAGTTATAAAGTTCTTTTAGATTAGAAATGTAATCAGAGTTGGGCTTTTAAATGAATTCTGCTCTGATTGATATGGGAAAGTTGGAAGGTAGAGATATAATTGAGATAAATCATATATATAACTAGGTAGATAAATATAGATATTTATAAAGACAATTATAAATATAGATGATGCTAAAGGTAAAACATATTTATATCATTCATTATGCATTCTCAATATATCTATATATGGTCAAATGCTTATAAATATAAATCAACTCATCAGCCAAGTAAAGTGTCTTTCATAGTCGGTGTTGCTCTGCTCAACACTTAAGTACTGGCTGTTGCCCTTTTCCTGTTTGCTGCTCATGTCAATGCGTGTGTCGCTCGCTTTCTTTCAATTGAATTTGGTTGGCTGGTGGGACCCCAACAACTATCAGTGCTTCAGCTGTGTTGTCTAGTGTTCTTCCTCTTTCTCTTATTTGATTTTTCATAGCTCTTTTGCTCCTATTTTGGGACGCTTCAAACGCTCGCCGCCTGCTCTGCCGCCTTTAATTAGCAGCGCGATTTATTTATTTATTTGTTTGAGGTTGGTTATCTTTCAATGCTGAAAAGTGACTTGCTCATTGGCTGCCCCGAAATTCCTTTTGTATTGAATTACAAATCACTTTTCTTCTGTTGTTGGTTGCTTCGTAGGTAACGCAAATTATTGAGAATTGTTTGTTCGATAAACACTATTCTAAAAGCAATTCAATGTCAGCCTCCGACCCCGAGATGTTTCCCATGTTTCTCCTTCTCGTCCTGCGCGCAACAGGAAGTTCCGGCACATAAAGCCCCACACTTTGCAACGCCTCGACAATGTGATTAAAATGTTGTTCGTTTTTGGGCAATAAATGTCCAATAAAAATATAATTATTACTCGCCGGCTGACCTGAACTGCACACCACACACCTACGAACACCCAGCCCACACTCGAGGGCATATCGGGGTAGTCGCTTTTGGGTTCTCGGACATTTTATCTTTTTTTATGTGCCCTCCGACTTATCTGTGTGGTTCATGTGTGTCCTGAGCCACTCCTGCACATAAATTTCATTAAGTGGATTTTTTGTGGCTCTCGCTCTCTCACTCGCTCACACATTTCCCCTGCTATCGCCTCTCTCTCTCTCTCTCTCTCTCTGGCTCATTCACATTGTTTTCCGACTGTTTCTTGTGGCACTTCCTGTGTGCTCAACCAAATTGTAATTTTATGTGAAAATTTGTTTATTAAGTAGCTTTGATAGTTTCGCTAGCTCTACCCGCTGGCCGTAGATCCATTTAATTTATTGTTTTAAGTGCATTTCAAGTGTTGTTTGGGTAATTAAATGGGTGTGGTTTGCCCATTAAATTGCGTTGCCTTAAGCTACGTGAATATATGTATATATATATAAATAAAGATGTATATATATTTATAGGCATTTGTCTTGATTTGTTTTCACTTGTAAATTTTCAAATATTCCTCATTTCCTTGTGGTGTCAACGTCGTCGCCTAAGCTCCCTCAGGCTGCAAATGATGTGTAAATGTGTGAGCGTCATCAGCATAAAGGCAAAAAAGTAGAAAAATACCCTCTACAAAAAATGAAATGAAAATCTAATTAATTATAAACATATTTCATTGTTTTTAAGCGCCCAGATAGAAATCCTAATAAGTCATTCGAAGACAGCAGCAAATGCGGGCGAACCTGCGGCAAGGGAGGGGAGCAGCAGCAGCAGCAGCAGCCCAACACACACGCAACTAAATTTATTTTAAAATTTGTACACTGTTTGTCTCTGCTCGATTTAATGCGCACTCATGTTGTGAAATGAGCATATTGGTTTTGTGGAATGTCCATATTGCTGTCTCTGTCTGTAACTGTCTCTCTCTCTCTCTCTCTCTCTCTCTCTCTCTCTCTGTCTGTCTATTTTAATGCTGCTAAAGCTGAAGGCTTGAAATTTTGAATATATATTTGTGGATCTAATGAAGTATTAGTATTTTCCCTTTACTTATACTAAAGGCGTGGCAAATCACTTTATAGTATAATAATAGTATTAAATAATTTTTGTAAGCCAGAGCGACAGAGGCATATTAAATAAAACGAAGTATTCCAATGTCTTGGGATATTTATATAAATGCACACGCCCATCCGTTTTGCTCCTCAATTTCATTTGCTTTGTGAATGAGTATAAAGCAGTCCATATAACTCGATAGCAAACGTTTTACTGCTGTTTTCTTTTTTTCACTCTTTGTCTTTGGCGCTAAAAATAACAAGAATAGGCGTCACCTTGGCAAATGTTTAGCCCCCTCAGCGGCCTCTCGAAAGGGGCGCAAATTTGAATGTGTGAAGCACTGGGATTTTGGGCAGGGGGCGGCATATTATCTGTGTTCCCCCAATGCTCCCCAGCAGCGTTTTAATGATCTAGACAGAGGTAAATGACACGCTAGCTGGCAAGTTCAGCTAATGCTTATCAAAATGTTGCAAATTGTATTTACTTTGGGCATAAATCAAAATAACCGATGATGTATATAAAACCCATTTATTAGCCGCAGAGAAAGGCGAGTGTACAAGGCGAGGGTCAGAGCGCAGCAAGTTGCCAAACCACTTGGCCAAATGCGTATATCAGGGCAAACCCTATCCTGATCTGAGCTGACCAAAACCGAAAAGGGTTACGCCATGGTCCAAGCTCATCCTCAAGTGTCAGTTTGCGGTCGTATTTCATTTCTTTTGGCAACTCGTTTTTGTTTTTGTTTCTCTTTGTTTGTGGTTCAGAGTGAAACTCGTCTTGAAGTGGCGTCCGATGGCATTTACATTTTTATTACAAACAAATTCGATGCGGTTACGAATGCGCCAATGCAAATATATTTAAAAAAAAAAAAAAAACAAGCAGAAGAGAAAGAGAAAAAATATATTCTCTCTACCCCCAAAAAAGGACTGACCAGCAGAGCAGGGGTTGGCAACCCGACTGGTCATACCCTAACCCCTTTTCAGACGTCCTGGAACTGTCAGTATGTATGTATGTGTGTGTGTGTGTATTTACAAATTACTTACGGTTAATAAATCATGCCGCATGTCAAAATAAATGCATAAATTTGCCAACTGTTTATCGAAATGGCCAAGAGTTACTCAATTGAATTGGTAAGCAGCAGCAGCAGCAGCAGTCCAGCAATTGGATTTGTTAAAGGCTTAAAAAGTTGGTCAAGTTCACAGAACAGAAGCACATTAGCTAAGCTGTAAGGCTTGTATATTGATTAATGCCCAGATCCTAAAGAGCATTTCAAGTTCGTTATCTAGCAAATTTTCTCTTCCCTTTGGAGGAGGGTGTCTTTCGAGCTGTCTGGCGGTCAGTGCTAAGCGTTTATAATTTTTCGATTTATAGTCACATTTAGCTGCCGATAACTAACCCACTGGACCAAGCAGAAGATTACAAAGAAAGTCAAGGCGAATGATTGATGACCAGGTTAAGAAGTGAAAGCATGTCACCCAAAGGAATAGCTGGGAAGCTGCTGTAAAAGGATGCTGCGAATGCTGCCAGCAAATTTGTAACAATAAAGCGCCTTTTGGGAGATTCGCAATGCCCAGCTGGAGCGAAAGGCAGGGAGAGAAAAGGGACAGAAACTTGAGGTTCAGGCAACTCGTTCTCAGAAATGGGATAAGCAGCCGGACTGAGTCGACCCAATGATTGATACCAAATAGTCCGAAATTACTCAATTAGTTGAGCATTAGCCGAGTCAAATCATCAAGTTTTGGTGGAGGACTGCCTAGAGTAGAAGAACTACGGCCTAATTGACCGTGGCAGCGTAAATCCAGTGGCCGGTTGCAACAATTAAGTAAACTGAATTGAGCGTCGACCGCAGAACCTCATTATAAACAATTTTCTTGCTTATCGCCACAAAACAGAGAAGTTCGAAATGCATTAGGCTGTGTGGTTGGTTGGGCCGCATCTCTGGTCCCGGTCATAACATTAGAGCCTCGCTAGACACTTTACCAAAATTGCCGCAAATCACGAACAAAAAATGGGTAGGAAAAAAAAAAACGAGGAAAATACCTCAACGTGAATTAGTCAAAGGCAAAGATGTTGAAGCCACAAATTGTTGAGAGAAAAAAGAAAAAAACTAAGTACCGCCGATAGAGTGGCTGGGGCATGGCTAGGCGACGCAGTGCCATTAACATATGAGCAATGCAACGGGCAGGAGGCGCATCAACTGATCCCAGATGAGCGTCGCGAGTCGCGACTCGTCGGCCTCTGTCTCTGCCAATGGCAATTAACTGGCGCTAGTATATGGCAGATGTCTGGGAGCATTTGAAGTGGAGGGAGCCGTGTTTAATGGACTTTGGCTAAGCTAACAACAAATATTGCCTCATCAGATCAATTTCCTTTACATAAAAACTCTTGCCTTGCTTCTGCTTCACACCTCTTTTTTCTTTCGGCTGGCTAATTTTGGGCACATTTTGCACCCAATTATATGTAAATTCAGCAACAATCAATGCCTGCTCGTTTACAGCTCATTATCTGTGTGCTGGCTGCCTTTCACCTACTGACCAAACCCCAAACCCGAGCCCCATTGGCAATCAGCACGCAAAACCCCAAGCTCAAACTCAATCCGGGCCAACTGAATATCCACAAAAATTACCATTTTGACCGCAGACAAATTAGTGTTATTAACACTTTTTTCCTCTCCAGCTCTCTCTCTCTCTCTCTCTGTCTCTCTCTCTCCTCTCGCTTTGTTGTTGCTGCACTTATTTATGGCATTTTTGGCAATGTCTGTTGCATTTTTCACGCTTCAGCCACGCGCAGTCGTCGAACAAATCCTCAGTCGTCATCACCTGGCCGAGAGTCGCCTCCGAGTGCCTTTTTAATGGCTGCGTGTAAAAATCTGCAACTGCAACACGCCCTGACCGCAGGTTTTAATATAAACAAAAAGCAACAACAACAACAACAACAACAAAAGAGCATATCGTTGCTGTTGTTGTTTGTTTGCTTGCCTGGTGTCAGGGCATTCTGTGAAAACAAACAACAATAATGCCGCATAATGCCAGCAATACCATGCCCCCAACCGCCCCGTCCTCCTCCAAAAATATATATACTCCACATCAACAGCAAAAGTCCCCCAACCCATCGGGTGAGCGAGAAAAAAATCCATTAAAAATGCGTTGCGTTTCGGTGTTATTTTTTTTTGTCTGCTTGATGATGGCTTTTTACATACTTTTTTTTTTTGGTTTTGCTTAAGAGGGCTAATTGATGAGTTTATTGCCAAAATGATATATTTATTTGGGGGTTAGAAATCAATTTTAAAAGATTAATTTCTCAAATTGGCTGTAAAGAAGATATTGTATTATTATTATATTTTTATTTTGTTTATATTATGATATAGCATTAAAAAGTAAACCATTTAAATTTTAATAAAAATTATAAATATAATTATTTAATAAAGATAAATAAATAAATTAATAAAGAATAAATGAAAAATAAAATAAATGAGAATATACAAAATAATACACATATATAAATAAATATATATAAATAAAATAAATATAGGAAAAATAACATTGACTAACTTAAAATTAATAAAGCAAAAAATAATAATAAATTTAAATTAAAAAAATTAAATAAAAACACATATAAATAAAATACTAAACCGAAACATAATACATATATTAAATAAAATGAATAAAATGTTGAAGGCAAAATACCACAATTCAATTTTTAAAAATAAATAAAAATATAATAATTAAAAATATATAAATTATAAAAAAATAAATAAAAAGCAAAAAATAAATTAAAAGTTAAATAACACATAAAAAAATAAAATATAAATAAAAATGCATAAAATTAGTTTATTTTTTATGGATAAATAAATTAAATTCCTTTTGCATTAAATATATGATTCTAAAACTTTTGTGTCTACCCCCGCTCTGAGCTCTTTTGTGTCTTTTGCATAATGCGTTAATACTAACCGGTAGCTGTTGCAAATGATTTTTTATTTATTTTTGGTCTTTTTTTTCTTTCGATTTTTTGCTGTTGCAATTTTCATAATATTGCCAAAGGCTGTTGTTTAAGCTGAGCAGAGTGCAGAGTGCATGCAGCGTGGCATCTACCGAACACGCATCCAATCCATCGTAGCTAATTAACTTAATTAGTTCATTTTAAAAGCGCCAACCACACGTCCACATAAATCAAAAGGACTGCCATGCCAGAGCCGACCTACTTAGCCATCGTCTCGGTTCAATTTTCGGGAATTCACTCTACACAAGCTCTAACCAATTGATGCTTGTTTACGCTGCTAATTGCAACTGTTGTCTGTCTGTCTGTTTTCAGTTTCAGTAGTCTCAAGTGTTTTGTCTCGGATTTTGCATACTCTCCCCTGCTCCCCACCCTGAATTGAGTGTATTTGGCCTGGGCTGTCATTGGCATAAAGCGCGACGCGAGAAGAGCTTTGCTAATTTGATGCCAAGCTCAAATTGAAATCTGGGCGAGTCACACTTGAGAGCGCCTTTGGCTGCGTTTGACACAGCAGCGCCAAAAATGCTAAACAAAGGTCGCCTTGTGGCAGTGTGGCATTGACAGTGGCAACATTTTCAAGTGTTTCTATTGTTGTTCTTATGCTGCTGCTTCATCTGTCACTTCTCAGTGTTGTTGTTGTTGTTGTTGTTGCTGCTGCTGTTGTTTTTGTCACACTAATTGCCAGGGCTCAGTCAATGTTTGTTTTTTATCGAAATGTTTGCGCTGAAAAAGATGTAAGTGGAAATGAATTTTACTTTTAAATTGTCATTACACTCACAGTGTTTGCCTAGAGCTGCCGGAATGAGTCATAAAGTGGAAGGAGTAAGAGCTATTAGAACTTGTCCATGTACAAAAGCAGCTGTGTCTGAAATAATACATAAATAAATGGTTTTACTGTGAAGTTAGATTTAATAAAAATATATAAATAAATATATGTAAAATATATTCAAACATATAAATATGAATAAAAAAAATATATAAAATATACAAAAAACAATATGTAATATATAAAATAATATATAAAAATAATATGTAAATAAATATAAATATATAAACAATAATATTTAAATATATATATATGTAAAATAAATTTAAACATATAAATATGAATAAAAAAAAATATATATAAAATATACAAAATAATATATAAATAAATATAAATATATAAACAAAAATATATATATAAATATTAAAAAAATATACATATAAATGTGTAAACAAATATTTTAATATATATGAAATTCTATATATAATTATATTTATTTAAAAAAAAAAAAAATATGTTTATTTAATTTTTTTATATTTATTTTATTGATTTTTCTTTATTCATGAATTGTGTTTTTCGTATAAAGTTTTAGTGACTAACTATTTTGACATAGACAATTATTTGAAGTAATGCATATATATATTATTATATATACATATAGACCAGGAAAAAACCCGTTAAAAAAAAGTTAAATATGCATGGTGACATTACGTTGCAGTTCGTAGAACTATAGCTGCGAATGTCAAGGATAATTGCACCAGAGGGTGACTAAGCGCCAGGTGGAAGCAATTCGAAAGGAGTAGTCGAAGCCCGCAAAGCGCTTAAGCCAGCAGGCAGACCGAACTTAGAGTAAGCCAGCAATTCACTAAACTATTTACCTTAATTTCCATTTCAAAGCGTATGTTCATTAAGCTGAGGAAAATTCAATGCGGGTGCGGGCCATAACCGAACGGGTTGGCCCACTAGTTCGAGTATGAGTGTGAGTGCGCTCTTAGCCAAGTCAAGCTAAAGGTTATTATCATAGTTTGCCACTCGAAGTTGCGCCAATTTATTTAATTGGTTTGCCGGAGTGACATTGGTAGCGCGTGTTTAATTGAGCATAAATTTCGCCACTCTTGTAAAACTATTAGGATAAATGGCCAAAAAGGGGGCCAGCCACAGCCCGTTGCGGAATGCGTCCAGAGTTTGTGGTGGGACTACCATAAAACTCTTTTAATTATGGCCATATTAAAAACTAAGAGGTATTTACAGTTAGCTGAGGGTGATTGGGTTTACAGGTTGACAATATTATGAGGTGCGTTTGGTTTGCTTAGTTAACTTGCTTTGCCTCAATGTGAGACTAAGAGATCTCTTGATCTCTTGATCTCTGATTGGTTATCGTTGCTTATCTTTAATTAAATATGTCATATCATTTGTATTAGCTAATGACCCCGCTCAATACAATCCAAAATCGAATTGCTATTCTGGCATTCAAATGCACAAATGCAGCTCATTTACTCTCTCAAAACTGTCGATGCTCGTTTTAAAGTTCTTAAAGTCCAAACCACATGAGCGTTCATCACAATATGCATAAAACGCAGCCCGACTCAAGTTTTCCGGCAATCATCATCATCATCATCGTCATCGTCATCGTCCATAAATGCGAATGCACTCAAGCATATAGCGCAATAAACACAGCGAACTCGAGATGACCACACAGTGCCCAGTGCCTGGCCAGGCAGCCCACAATGTGTCCAGCTTGTTGTGAATATATACTTATAAAAAAAAGAAGAGAAGAAGAAGAGACTGTATATATGTATAGAGGAAGGAACGTTCCACGCACACTTCTTTGCTCAATCAAATGGAAATAATTGTGCTGGACGACGGGCCCATCGTCGCATTGTGCCCACACTTGAGGCCTAGTTCCGATTGGAGTAGCGATGTCGGTAGGTCGCACTCGTTGAAGTGTTGATGCATCCAGGCAAAAACCTGGAGCGCATTGATGTGGTCTACGGCTCCGACTGCCAATGATTTCTTTATGCTCCTGTGGGAGCTGGGAGCCATTGTAAGTAGCCTGGACTTGGCCAATTAATTGGCTGCTGTGCCAGAGTTGAACAAAAGCATTTTGTGGTTAGTTAGTGGCAGGGATTAGACAAATGCCGCATAGGTGGTCTTGCTGGAATGAAGTTGAAATTAAACGTGCCTAAAGGTGAGCTACACCCCAAAAGAAATACTCTGTCTCTTTCTCTATCTGCCTCTCCCTCTCTGCTGCTCTAAGCACATTCGTCTTAACTGTAGAAATCTTTCCAAACAATTAAGTTCAGCTTCAGTTTCTTTGGCGAACCTAAAACCCTTTTGTCCGCCGAAACCCTTAGGAACTTAGCGCTCCGAAATGCCGGCACACTCGACTCAAGAAATGTACAAATGATACGAGGGGAGTTTCTAAAGGAATTCCTCAAGTACTTAGCCTCGCGCTCTTTTACAAGTTATGCAAATTTCAATTCACAAAAAAAAAATAAGAACGAACGAAAACAAAATTTGTTTAGCTACAACAGCAACAAGCACTTGGCAGTCTTTGGATAGTACACTTGCCGTGGGTACAGTTGTCACTCCAGTGCACGATTTGAATGCTCTAAACGGAACGGTAGGGCACCAATGCGCTGAAAAATATGCCGTACTTTTTTTTTTTTTCAACCGCTCCGTGCAGTTGTTACCCATGACAGATGGTCAGTTGGTAAGTCACATCAACCACCGCACTCATGTGCCGTTCCTCTGTACGTCCGTACGCCAGTCAGTCAGTCAGTCTCTCAGTTAGTCAGTCAGTTTGTCAGTCAAAGCAAATATGACAGTTCACTGTCGTCGTTCTCGTTCTCGTCGTGGTCGTCGTCGTCATCGTCATCATCGTCTCAAACTTTAACCCTCCATGGCATTTGGGGGTTGCTGGCTGAGTAGAGTACCCCTGCTACCGTCTGCTCGGCCTGCCTGGGTACAGTTTGTGCATTGATACTGTTGTGGTCGCTGTGCCGGCACTTGGCTGATGCGGCTGACAACAAGGGGCCATGCACAAGGTAGTAGACCCATATATATATATATATGTATATACACATCTATAGGTAGTATGTAGTAGTCATGTAGTCGCTCGACAGATAACGTTGTGTGAACGGGGCGGGGTAAGGGTAACCAAGGCCTACTACTACTACTACTACCCCTGATGAGGGTTGTGTTTTGTGTCTTGTTGTGTGTGGTGTGGTGCGGGATTTAAGCGTTAAGTGGTTATATTGAAAATATTGTATTTACATCAGTAGGTGATTATGCCTGTGTGTGTGTGTGTGTTATGGATGCATTGGACTCATCGCCCTTGCTTTGGGCTGATGACTCAGACTCGGTGGACTCGAGCTGGATATTGATAATTTCATTAAACTATTGAGCCAGATATTTAGCCGAGTGGTGTTTGTGTCTACACGTAATTGCTGCTGAAATTTTGGGATAAGTGAAAGGTGTATAAAGAGAGGGAGAGAGTATGAGAGAGAGAGAGAGTGGGTGGGTGAGTGAGTGAGTGGGTGGGCAGCTAAAGAGCAAGTGTTTTAGGGCTGATGCCAAAGTGGGTTTGGCTGCCTTGAAGTGTTTGCTTTAACAGCAAATCGCTGACTTTGATCGCTGCTAAGACTATAGACTAGAGATGCTTGACTTGTCTCTACTCCTTATCGGCTAGATAAACAAAAAAAAAGTCTGTAGAAGTTCATTAAGTGACCCGAGGTGCTGGCAACAATGGGCCAAACATGTGGAAGCCTCATAAAAAAGAAGTCGCGCGGGCAACCACAGTAAAAAAATGCGAAAAGGGGCCGCTTCACTGGGGTTCGTTGAGGCCAAAGGATATTAATGATTTTGCGCTTGAATTGCAATTGCAACGGGCAACGAGCAACAGCAACAATAGCGACAGCAATGTAATAACAATAACAATATATCCACACACACACACAAGCGCTGCGGTCAAGCTGTCAATTTTTCAAAAAGTGAACTACATAAAAAACATAACAAAAAGTAAGCGAAGCCCTCGGCCCAGCCACAGGGGGGTCCCTCTCAGGTTTTTTTTTTTTTTTGTGTGTGTGCCCACCCAAAGGCGCAGTGGAAGTTGCGTTGGCAACGCAATGACATGCAGTTTTTTGCATATCACTGCACTCGACGAGGTGCAGGGGATTTAGCTGAGAGGAAACCCTTGATATTTGATGTTGGGCCTTGGTCAGCTATCTCCCTCTCTCTCACTCTCTCGCTCTCTCTCTCTGTGCACTTTTGCATCCCTCAATTTGTTGCATTGTTGTAATTTTATGCACATTTGTGTTTGTTTGCCGAATGATTTGCAAAAAACGAAATTTGTTTTTCGGATATATGTATACAGATATATATATATATATACTATATACACTCTATAGTATTTCCTTCCTTTTTGTTGCATTTATGGGGGCGCTTGACGCGTTTTTTACGTTGAAATTAATTGAGTTTTTTCTAGTTGACTGCATTTTTAATGAAATCGTTAGTGGGCTGCATTTGCGTTTGCTTTGTCCAGCCAGCATCGAGTATTGCCGTGGAGATAATACCAAAGGGATTTAATGGCTGCTGATTTTTTGGGTTGAAATGTTGAATATTTGTCGTGCTATTTGTACAACTGCTGACTGAAGTTGTGAAGTGGCTTTTAGGCTGTGCCAAGAGTGTGGCCATTAGGCAAGAGCTTTGTTTGTTTGGCCTGGTACAAGCAAGGCCATAACTTGTAACTATAAAGCTGGAATAGCCAACCTGTCAAATCTAACAAAAGCCTTGGTGATAATATTATCCGAGGCACTTTAAAGAAATCCGAAAAAGAAAATAACTTCTAACAATTAAGAGAAGCAAAGAAATGTTGTAGTAATTATTTCGAGGAAATAAAAATCAAATGAACTACGACGACATTAAAGAGAGATCGTAAAGCGCGCCTTTTAGAGCCACATATGAGCACTTTATGCGGCTAAGCGACCCATTTATGAGGAATTGCCGGGGGGGAGTGGGGAGACAAAAGGCTGTAAACATGAATTTTAATAAAAATTGTATATCTACTTCTTCTTCTTCTTATTTTTAATGATTTATCTGTGAATGCTTTGTTGGTGTTTCGAAATTAGTGCAACATAATGAAACTGTTCCCAGGAAAGCTGTGGCGTCTATTCAATCAAAATGTGAACAACGTGTTCTTTATTGTTGTTGTCTTTAAAAACTTATAATTAATGTGAAAGGCCTTTTATCGCACCAACCTGATCTACATTTCTCAATTGCCATGATCCATAGCCGTTGGCTTTGGTTTGCTTGAAAAAGGTGCCATAAAACGGCATTGGACGATGCCTCGGCATTTACGGAATTTGAGTAATTTATTAGCTCGGGCTGCGTAGTTAATCTTGCTCAGTTTACTGATCATCAAATCAAATTGTGAACGCTCTGCGTGTTGGCATTTTTCATTTAAGCCTGGCCTAATGTCTTTCCAGAGTTCATTAGGCATAGGAAATTCCTTTAGCTTTTGTTGATAAAATTCCAATTATTGATTAGAAGAATTTTTTTGGAAGATGTTTAGAGTGACGAATGCATCGTTGAGAGTGTAAAACATTTTGATTTGTCTCTCAACACCACGTGCCGTGCATCAAGTAGTTTTTTAAATCAATCTCTAGAGGCTAGCCTCATACTGCTGCATCATGCGAAGACATTCACTTTAGTACTATATCCTACGCACCGCTGGCCCACGCAAAGTTCAGCCCAACACGTGGCTGGGTTCAGCGCATGCCACACTTCAGTTGACACGAAAGTCGAGTAAGATGGATGCTGGAGTGCCCCCAGCTACGCCATCCAGAGATGAAGATCGCTTATCGCAGCCATTACAAAAAATGACCCACAAAATTTGTGTTAAAATGTTTTTTTTTTGTATTGTTTTTCCTTATTTTGTAGTTTCTAATATGTTTCTGGAAAATGCGTTGCTGGTGAGTGCCACCCAGCACCACTCCTGGCTGTGCCACTAAAAAAATATCTTCAACTCGACGCGCAATTAAAACTTTTCATGCACATCAACTTTCACTCAAGCGAACCGTTTGCCCCGCGGCTCACACTGACTGACTGACTGACTGACAGTGGCAGCGGCAGCGGTTGCCCTTTGTGCAGAGGCAGCACGCCCCAACTGCAACTACTCGTCTTTGCAATCAGAAAATAATATTTTTCTAACACAACGACAGGCAATCAGCGGCGCGGCGTGCGTCCCCAGATGCAGCTCAAACAAATTTTCTGCTGAAAAAAAGAAGAAGAAGAGGAATATAAGAAGATCTTTGACAAAGATGATCTTGAAGGCAGCCAACAGAAGCAAAGGCAGGCAGCCTCATGCCACAAGTCAGTGGCAAGTGTCAAGTGCTTGCTGTGCGTGCGTATGCGTGTGTGTGTGTGTTGCTGCATGCTCTGTGTGTTTTTGGGTTTCATGCCACTTGCCACTTGCCACTCGGGCCCAAAATCGCTTGTGGTAAATCGCTGGCTGTTGGTTATTCATGTGTGTGACAACACTTGAGGCGCACTTGGGCCTGTCACACGCTCGCATATTAAATGTACCGCACCTAAATCGTTGTAGGCTACAGCATTCGAGTTGGAGTGGGGGAGAGGAAGGCATTGTGGGAGGGGGGACAGAGCGATACATATCTTAGTGCATTGAAAGCCATTCTACTACTAATCTATTACTACTACTACTACTACAACTTTGCATTGGTCAGGTGTTTAGTAAACAATTTCATACTATTGTATGCACTCATTAAATATTTAATCTTTGTCTTTTAATAAATTAATTAATTTAATTTTTTTATTTTTTACCTATAATATTTATTAATATGAGTTTAAATTTATTTTAAATAAGTTTATTTATTTTAAATAAAATGATTTATTTATATTTTATATACATTTTATTTATTTTTATAAATATTTAATATATGTTTAGATCCTAATGTTGGTCTTTATTTTTAATTTTAATATAATTTATTTGTATTTTATTTATTTATTTATTTTTTTTAGACCTAACATTTTTGTAGATTTTACATAATCAATTTTTCTTATTTCTTAAATATATTTAAGGTTTATTTAATCTAAAATTCTATCACAAAAAAAATTAACAAAGCTTTTGTTGGTGCAAAAACAGATATAAAATTAAATAAATTACAAACAAAACATACAAAATGTTGTATTTAAAATAATATTAAAAAATGAAAACTTGCTATTATATTTTAAAATATATATATTTAATTTAATTTCATAAAAAATGCAATTTAATAATTTAAATTGTGATGAAATGTTAGAACCTAAATAATTTATTCTTTTTAAATATTTATATATATATATTTTTTAAATTTATTTTGTAAGTAACATATTTTATAGTTTAAACTGCTATTTATAGTTATTTAATATTCAATGCATATACAATAGTTATTCTATACATTTGAGCTTCATCTGCTTGACTTAAATAAAAATGTGCACATTAAAATAAAAATTCTCTTAAATAGATTTCGATTCAACAATTATGTAGTGAGCAGCACTCTTGTATATAAATATTTATAGCTTGACAAGAAAAATAATATAACTGTATTAGAAATGATAACTACCCAACCAAAAAAGTATCGCCCTTGCCTAGTCCCTCAGTCAGTCAGTCAGTTTGAATAAAAAACTTCCAATGAAATCTCGAAATATTATGAATGCTTAAATGCATATTTAAATACATGCTAAGTATTCATTAATGATTATGGAAATATATGCATAATTCACACTGAATGCTAACCAAAAGCAAACTTCTAGCGGAAGAGCTTATGTTCTCACACATATATTAGGCGTGTTAAGAACCTTTTGGCTCAATCGTGTTTATATTTTGTTTACAGTTTTGAAATGCAACTAACAACAAATGTGTTGGCTCAACAAATCATGAGCATTTAGCTTTGAATAGCTCTATTTGCTGGCTCTTAAGCAGCAGTACCATTGTCATAGATAGATATACATGTGTATCCATTTTGTTGGGGCTTATTGTAATCTATAGCTGTTTAGCTAGCTGCTGTTTGTGCTCGTTCATTGTAAAACGTATGCGGAGCGAGTGAGGCTGACTCTGACTGCAACGACCCCATGCGGTCTATTAGCCTGCGCCAACACTATTTAGCCAAGCCAAGTCGCGGGGCTACAATAATGTGCCCATGATTATGCCGGGTGCAAAGAGCAAGGCAAGGCAACACAAGACAATATGAGACAAGAGGCAGCATGCAGCATGCAGCATCTACAGCCAGCAGTTGGCTGGCCTGGTCCGATCGTTTGTTTGTCTGTTCTCGCCTAATACAACAGCGCCGCTAATGCTGATGACGATGAACACGTGCAGCGACAACAAACAGAACAACAATAATAAGAGCAACAACAACAACAGCATTGGAGCACAGATCGTTTCGCATAAAGTGCAACTTTGATGACTCTGAACGTTTTATGACAAGATCATTGTAAGTGCCACGGCTGCTTGCCACCGCTGTCTGCCCCATTTGGACACACTGTGACCGCTGCCTTTTGACATACGCTGTGGCGTGCGCTGGTCCCATAACCATTTCTAGAGCTAATAACAGCAGCCCAACAATCATAATAAACTTTTCTATATTTCTTCTTCATTTTTTCATCTTTTTTTTTTTATGTTAAATATGATGCGCGGCCCCAAATCAACTTGTGCCGCTCGCCGCTCGCTGCCACATCTGGAGACACTTTGTTAATGGCAGCAGCAGCATCGGCCCATGTTGGTACCATGTTTGTTGTTAATGCTACTAAAAACAGTTTTTAAATGCAAATTAATGTGGTCTCCTCATCCGCCTTTTTATTTGAAGTGTTGACTGACGGGCAACTGCAGGTTATTTCTTTTCTCCTCCATCTCCATCTCCTTCTCATTCTGCTGCGCCCTCTCTAGAGATAGATCTTGGTGCTATATATGTTTATTTCTTGTTCTTGTCGATTGTTATCTTTATGAAATTTTCACTCGACTTAATTGCATGCATAGTTTTTAATGGCTCTTGAAATTGAATGGTTTATACACGACTCTTCAGTTGCAGTTGCAGCTGAGTTGAGCTGCTGGGGTGAACATTTCTGTTCCTAAAATAGCTCAAAAATATGATGAGATTTTGTATGCATTTTAGTGCTTATTAAATGCTCCTACAATACAATTGCCTATTCATGGCAGCAGTGTCGGCTCATATCAAATATTTATAGTGGCCCAAAAGACGTGCTTTATATCAAAAGCCATTCGAATCAGAGTCAGTGAACGCTCGCATTGCTATGTCTGTAAATTATTGCATATGCAAATAAAATATCCAAATAAATTGAAAACCGAATGGTATACATTTGAAAAAAACAAAATTCTGTATGCTTAAAAAAGCTTTTCGTGAGGAGCGAATCTTGAATACCCTTTCCTGTGAGAAGAGGTTAGTTAACAGAGCTCTGGGAGTACTATAAAAATAGTTTAAAAATTTGATATTTTTTATTACGAATTGGTATACTTTAAAAAAAATAATTCTAAGAATTTATTAATAAATATTTATTAAACCATTATTTAATTTACATGTTCCAGTAACAGTAACATAAATATATTATATTTATATTTCTTCTATTACAAAATTAAAGCAAAAATCTAAATACTCTAGCAAAATCTAAATGCTTTGGCCAAGACATGCAAATCAGTTTGCTGGCATTTCAGTTCATCTTTTCTTCCTCTATTTTCTTTTTTTGGCAAAGCCCATAAAAATCATTGAAGCGGCGCCAGGCTATAAAAGAATCACAATTTCCATTTGCCACCAAAGTACCAGAAATACAGCCAAGAGGAAGGAAGATCTTTGGCTCGTTGGTTTGTGCTTAAGCATGTTTAAGGCGGTTGCAAATGGGTGTGTTAGTGTGTGTGTGTTGTGTGTGTGATTAGCATACGATGTTGTGCTCGACACCCTTTTTCTTTTTTTTTTTTTTGGGCAACAAGGGGTTGCATATTGGGCTTATCAAGTGATTTTTATTTGTTACACAAGTCAACTCGTTGTTATTGTAATTCCGATAAGGGGTATTCCATTATTTTTTGCTTGTAATTTATATGTGAATTCACGCAATGTGTGTATGTATTTTTTTATTGATTGTGTAACGGGTAGCCGATTTTAAAATTGTTGACATTATGTCAGATAAGTGGAATTACGTGTTTTTATACGATTTGCATGTCTTGACGCTGTTGTGTATCGCTGCTGGGTCTATTTATATAGAGAGTATAGATGAAGAGTTGTAGATGAATGTATTTAATTATATGTTTACAAATTCAAAGCTAAAATTTTAATTTAAAGTAGTTTAAAGTTATTTGCTTGAAAGTAACTTCAGTTGCTACGCGGTGCCATCAATGTCAGCATTGCCAGCAAGTAGAGGGGCTCTCGTAAAATCTGGCAAATGCCATTTTTTAATTGAATTTTCATTACATTTCCGTTTGGCCGGGCGTAACATGCCACAAGCCATCGACTCCTGCAGCCGCCAGAAACAATTTAATATACGGAATCAGAGAGTCGAAATCAGCAGCCGGTAAGCTGCAAAAAAAAAAGAGAGAAAACATTTGCCAAAATATATATGTGTATAAATATTTATAAAAAAAAAAAAATCTGTTTCTTTTCTATTTTTTGTTTTTGCTTATTTTTGATTTTTTATGTGCAGTTGCGAATGGCGACACGAAAAGCCGCTTACGCTGCAGACCTTAAGCGGAAAAAGAGTTTGAGAGTTTGTGGAAGAGAGTTTTTGGTTTTTTACGATGATTAAAAGTTATCTTAATGTCAGCGCAAGGTTTATGACAATGTTGTCCTGTTGTGCTTTTTGCCTGCAACGAAAGAGACAGAGAGAGCGAGTGGGAGAGAGTGAGTGTGACATTAACGTCATTTGGCTGGTAATGAAATGTTTATTTTGAATGCTTTTAATTGCGTCTAGCAATGGCATCTTTAATGTCTGATGAAATGACAGTCTTTTTATGATAGCACTGCCAAAAGTGTGAACACAAACGTAGTTGGCAGCAGCAGGAGCAGGAGCCGGAGCAGCAGCAGGATTCGGTGGCAATGACAAATGCTTTGTGGACTTGTCTCCCACATGAATATCGACTGCAATTGCAATCCATTTACATAACTTTAGCAATTTTAGCCAAGTTGTATTTGAAAATGCACTTAGAGCAGCACACAGATGGAGATAGAGATAGAGAGAGAGATTGAGCCGGGCTGTCTAATATGCACAATCATGTCCTGCAATGCCCACACGCTTGCATCCTGCAACATGCTGCTGTAATCTGTCATACGTGTTGCCACACAGGGAGAGAGAGAGGGTGGATGAGTGAGTGAGTCAGAGCAGAGAGAATGCAAAGCCAATGAACGATAAACTTAATTATCCTGCTTAATTGTCGTCGTGAAGTAGTATGTGTGTGCCTGTCCGTGTCTCTCTCTTAGCCTTATGGATAGCCCTAATGCAGCATTATTAATTGCCTGCAAGTGTAAATTCAAAACCTGCAATGTAAATTACAAAATTACAAGAACAGCAACGGGGGAGCGACCGAAACGCACCCACAATATTTCGGCCAGGGCGCTGGGATTTTCCAATTAACTCAATTAGACATTTTCTTGTTGCATGCATTATTTAAAGAGCACGAGAAAATGTTCTCACAGTATCAGCAGCACAGTTTCATCCTTTCGATTTGAGTTAATGCAAATCTGTCTGCTTTTCGGTATTTGTCTTTGTGTTTATCCGAGTCGAGGCGAGGCAGCCGCATTTAAATTTCATTTGTTTGCATAACAAATTTTCCGCACGGTAAATTTTTATTGACAATTAAATTTTTGCCAAAGATAAAAAAAAATAGAAACTGAAAATAAAGGCAGCTAGCTACACCCAACTACACACACATTGAGGCGGTAAATTGAAATGCAAATATGCAAATTTTCGACAGTAGAAACAGTAGCCAAACAGGCAAACACACAAATTCTATATCCTTATGCCATGATATATACTTCCTCGTCTTTTATTTAGATTTTTGTTTCTCCTATTTTTTTCGCCATCAACAAACGAGCTGTTGACATATGCATAAATTGAGCGAGCTCGACGACGCCTCGAAGCATTTCCGGAAATCGCATATAATAAATGTTGGGAAAACGTTGAAATTATGAAAAGTTCACTGCGAAAACATAAGCCGACGCATCACATCATTTGCTGACTTAAAATAATAAGTTCGCCGCAGGGCAATCAAAACAAATCTGGATTTGAAATTCCTGCGGTCTAGTGCACCCTGCTGTTGGCTGCTCTTGTCCTTCCCACCTCCTGCCGCCCCATTTGCCCTGAGGTTAAGTGTGACTGACATGTGTATGGATTTCGCATAGACTTGTCTGGCCGTCGTTTTGGCAATCCTTTTGAGCAAACTCAGCTAAGCGTAAAATATTAAAAATTTGTGGCCAAAAAGCTGCGATATGTTTATAAGTATTCTCAGTGCGAACTCAAGTCGAAAAGCAGTTAGGCTATGACGTGTGTTGTAGTTGGTCTTGGTGTAAGATGAGAATGAAATGATCAGCATGCAGAGATAAACTTTTATTCAATTTTTAGCTATATAAATGGTTAAATGTAGATTTATATTCTCTTAATATAGTTTCGGTTTTTATTATAAATCACCTCCACCCATAAATCCACCCTCTCACCCTTAAATTTGAAAGTTTAATAAATATACCATCTGTCGAGTGTCATATCATTCAGCTTCTGTCATGCAGTCTCATCGCTTTTGGCTTCTGCCATGAATTCGCTAGCAGACCTAAATTAAGAGCATTTATATTCATGTGAATCATCTGATTATGTTTTCTATTTCATGAGTAATGAGGTTACATTATTATTAGGTCTTTGGAATTGGTGTACCTTCCCCAGAGTATTATAGCATTCAGCTTTTGTCAGGCAGCTCCTTAACTACATCTTAATAATAATAAATAATAAGTAATATCGAGAAATTTTTATATAAAGAGCATACCGTAAGCATAGTTAAACTCTTCTCTAGCACTTATTGCATGCACAAAATAAATCCAACAAATATTTCTCAGGTCTAATAAGTCAACTCTTGAATATCCCTCTATCGCACACGCACACAGACGCAGACACACAGAGTGCATTCGACTCTCAGTCCAGACTTGGCACTCGACACATCGTTTGACTGTTTTTAAGTGCCTTCCCTCAGCTGGCTCAAAGGCAACGCATTAGAGACAGTAAATTATATTAGAGACAAAAACGTATTGATTGGAGATTGGGCTCAGTTGGGCGAGAGGGCGGCTGCAAATGCATTTGGAGTTGTTTCAGTTGCTGCAGTTGCTGCTGCAGGTTTGACACCTTTGAAGTTCGAGTTGCCATACACTTTGTTGCATGCGTGGTGCACTGGGGGGCCGCAATGAGCGGGGCGGCACATAATGTGAAATAAATTGGATTATCCTTTGATTCATTCACAGTTTGTCGCCCAAACGACTGGGCACATAATTTATATGCTTTACATATTTCAAATGAGCCTCGCACCGGCAATCGACTTCGTTTCGTTGTTGCCTCATCGTGTTGCAAGCTGTGCTTGGCTTGGCTTGGCTTGCTGCAACTGCCAAATGGCCTGGTGGTTGGGTGGTCATTAATTTTCTTGGTGTCGCTCAAAGGAGGCGATAACAAGTTTTTAGCTGATTTGATTGCCGCCGTCTATGAGCAATAAGCTGGTTAGATTTACACAGACGTGTGTATGTGTGTGTGATGCACATGGCTTAAATTGCTTTTGCATTGAGATTTTCAGCCTTGATGGAGTGTTTCCCTGCCTGCAGATAATCATAAAAGCGATAATTTAGTTGACACACAATGTGTTACATATTCATTTATTTAGGCATTGCAGATAGTTTGCATGGGGCTGAATGGGTTGAATATGCCAGTGATATGTCTAGTATTAATTACTAAATTTAAGTCGGTGTAACCATTTAGTACATATACCTATATATAAAATGTAAATATATTATAGATAAATATGATATCAACTTGGACTTTATACTTATACTTATACATACTCCACCCCCTAATAAAATGACCTACCGCTAACATAGATGTTCCCAGTACCACATTTTAGCACCGTTCTTTTTTGCTGTTCCCACAACCAATGCAGGAGCAGAAGAAGAAGATTTGAGCAGAAGATCGAGTTGAGCTAAAATACCAATAGACATAGCTAAAGAGCCTATATATAGAGTTGCTCTGGTAGCGCACAGATCAGAGAGCTTATAGAGGCTCTCTGATTTTTCGTTTAATTTTCGTTTGATTTTCGCTGCTGCTTTAACTTTACCAAAAGCCCTAAGAAGTCCGTATTTAATACCAAATAAAATATTATGTAGTTTTAGCACTCATTAAATTTTAAAGTTTATATAAATATATATTGATTCTGCATATATATCTGTAAACTTTAAAGTATCTATAATATAATAATATAATAAAATATATTTAAATAATAATATAAATAAATATAAATTCAAATATGTATATCTCAGCATATTTCCCTTATTCCATTGCGTTCCTCTCCGCAGCGCCTTTTGCAGCTTAACTTTACTTAAACGGTTTCTCAGCTCTTTAATATGACTGCAAAAAGAGCAGATTTTACAAATAGCTTAGCTTAACTTTTCATAGAGATATTCTCACACACACACTCACACACACTCGCGTTGTCCACTAACACATGGTCATCGAGCCACAAGCCCGTAAATAGGGCTTAAAGCGCTTATCTCACTTTGTCTGTTTTTCTGCTGCTGCTGCTGCTGTTGTTGTTGTTGTTTTTTTTTCTTTCGCTTTGCTGGCCAAAGCTGAAAACATGGCACATAAAGCGACGTTTTTGTTGCCCTCTGTTGCTTTTGGCTGTTGTAGTTTTTATATTAAAATCTCGCAGACTGGACGAAGGTCTATTAAAAGCGTCTCCCACAAACACACACACACAGACAGACAGACAAAAAAAATGAAGCCAACTGCTTTACCTTTTGCGTAAATCCCAGTAGGAAATTAAAAGCCAAAATGAAGTCGAAAAGAAAAAAAGAAGCAACCAAATTTCGCTACGAAATTTATCGTCATATTTATAAAAGAGCAACGTAATGCAGTTGCTGCTGTCGCATCACCTTATTGACGATATATAAAGAGGGAGAGAGTGTGAGTGTGAGTGAGAGAGAAGATCAACAGGACAACGACTGCCAACTGGACAGTGATGACTGCATGACGCAGTCAGTCGCTGGTGTCATGTCCTCTGCCTCGTATTTGCTCAGCTCAGTAGAGTTCCGTGTTTCACTATAAAAGAAAGAGAGCGGGAGTGTGTCTGTGTGTGTGTGTGTGTGAGAGAGAGAGGGACAATTAAAACGACGCTGCCGGCTAAAGTCGCGACTTTCTGGACACGCCAACAAATGTCGCGCACAATTAATGAGTCTTTAGCGTTTTTAGTCGCGTTGCTCGAAAAATATGTTGATTGCTTTGAGCGACACGCAGCAGCAGCCATCCACCTGTTCATATTTGTTTATGTGAATATATTTATATATATATTGTATGAACCCAGACAAAGTCTGCTTGAATAGCTCCTTATTTAATATGCACAATTACTTTTATTTCTATATAGTATATTAGATCCAGACAATGTCTGCACAAATAACAAATAATTCCTGTGCACATTCTCGCTACTCCTTTGGCTACACTTGCGCAGCAGTGAGGTCGTCTTGGCTTTTATATGAAGCTTGTTATGGAGTCTATCATATCAACATGATGTCTATTGAAAATAAATTAAATGATTATTTATTTTATTAACTATTATTATTTAATTTGTATATATTTTTTTATTTATAGATTTTTATTTATTTATTTATTTTTATTTTTTGTTTATTTATTTTTTATTTATTTATTTTGTTTATTTTTATTTATTTTACTTTTATTTATTTATTAATTTTTTATTATAATTTTTTTTATTTATTTATTTTATTTTATTATTTTTTTAATTTTATTTATTTATTATTATTATTATTATTATTATTTTTTTTTTTATTTTATTTATTTATTATTATTATTATTATTATTATTTTTTTTTTTTTTGTTAAAAAGCAAATATTATTTTATTTTCCATATTCATAATTTTTCTGTTAGAAAGCAAATTTTATTTTATTTTATTTTTTTTTTTCGTTTTGTTAGAAAAGAAATTGAAATTTCACAAAATTCATAAGTCCAAGCTCACTTTATCTAAATTAATTTAAATTTATCTATATTAATTTGATTTCACTTAGAGTATCTACTAGTTAACTTTACCGCAATTCCAATTCACATTCTCATACACATTCGCATTCTCTCTGTCAGCAAAACCCAACAGCAACAACAACAAAAACAACAAAATGTCACATTTGGGGATGGCTAATCATAAAAAATATTAAGCGCTGATTTTGACGCGACATTTTTAACGTTCGAGCGTGCTAATGAGTTTTTGCCAAGTTGTGTCTGGTTCTTCTGCTTCTTCTATATATATATATATTCATTTTTTTTTTTTTTCGGCTACTGCCTGACGATGAATGGATGAGGTGAGCTTTCGGCTTACACTCCAATGTCTGCTGCCAATTCGTCCGCTTGTTAATTAGTTCTTCCGCTCAAAATGTATTTAATGCTTACGTGCCAAGTGCCACGCCCACAGTCGCCTTGACATGCGATTAATAAATAAATTGGCCGCGGCGCTTGCGTGCGAATATTTTGTTGTCGTCCTTAAATGCCTTGCGCTTCGTAATTTGTTTATGGGTTCATTTCCCAGCGGTCAATTGTTGGCTAGTCTGAGATTTTTTATTTTTTTTATTGCGCCAGCTCTTTGTCTTGTATGGAAATTTAATTCATATATATGTATATATTTTTTATATGGCATATGACTCTTGAATGGTGCTTCCTGTCGCGCCTTTTGTTGACTATTTAGTGGGAGAGAGGGAGAGGGAGAGGGAGAGGTAGAGCTTGAGCGTAAAAGACCTTTTCAATTAGCCAGCCGCACTTGAAATCCATTTCAGGCGTTAATTTTGGTTGGGCTGGCTGGAACAAAAACCGTTTAAGCTTCAATCGCTTGGCAAGTGACACTTTGGGCCAGCAACACCTTTGGCGACCCAAAAGGTATAGAACTCGGCTCTAGGAACCCATTCAATTGCCCGCTTTTAATTGAGCGCGCAGACGTGCGGCATTAAAAAACAAGCTTATAAAAAAAAAACAAAGTGTTGCGCTCATAATAATAAAATGAAAATACCCACTAAATATATATAGGTATATATCCATATATATAAAATAATGTTAATTTCGAGTAAAGTGCTTCAAATTGATTTCGAGCATAAAAAGGTGATAGAAAAAGAAGAAACGGGAACTTGATAAGCGAACATACCAGGAAATTAAGTTATAAACAAGTGAGAGGGCACTAGCAGAGACTGCTCGACTAGGAAATACCCTGAGTATTGAGTTAGGGTGATATTCTAATTCTCTTACGTTTCTTTGAACTTGTTTCAGAATGCTCGAACTTTGCTGGTTTAAGAGCTAAGCTTATAAAGGAAAGTAAATAGTCTTTTATTTATATCGATATTTTTTGTTTATCGACAATCGATTTCTATCGTAATGAAGGAAAATGACATCGCTTTGCTTAAAGTGTGTTTATTTATAATAGAGGAGTACAAATATACCCTGTAAGGTCCTTCATACGGACTGACAGACATTCAGAAGGATCCATAGGCAAACGGATCCATAGACAGATGAGACAAGATCAACTGAGCAAGTTCTGCTACGCCTCCTTCAGCTTGTTGTCACAAAACCAACATGCCCTCATTTACCCCTCTCAAAGACTGCCAGGGTATAAAAACGGAAACCCAATGCCACCATGGTAGTAGCACTTGGACTTTGATATCAACATTTTCACAGCCTACTCAAAAGTGAGCTACAAAACGCAACGGTAAAGCTAAAGTTAACTCTGAAATTCACATGCCTCTGAGTCAGCAATCAAATGAGAAGAAGATGAAGAAGCAGACCAAGAATCTCTGCTCAGAATTGTAACATGAAATTGATTAACAAAAATGACAAACATATCTTTTATATGTATCTCATTGTATGTGTTTTGTATCTTGTACCTTGTAGCTGCGTATCTTTGTATCTGAATCTCGAACTCTATATCATTTGGCTGCATCTGCTGCACGTCGCATTGCCATTAACTGCCTTTCACTCGCTCTGTGTCATCATAATTGACATTTGTTAATTGTATTTTCATCTGCAGCTCGAACAGACCAAAACTGAAAATTCCTATACAAAAATATGCTTGTTGTTGTTGGGGTCATAAAAGGCGTTTGTTCATGAAATTGTCAGTAATTCTCTTCTCTATAGTTTTTTTTATTACTCACTGAGGCCCGTTGACTAATCATTTTCAGTTGATCGTTTTGTTATTGGGCCTTGTCTGCCCGATGCCTATCTATAAATTGCCCAAAAAGCAAGACAAGAGAAGAAAAATCTGAAAACGTCAACGATGAGCGACGATCGATCAGTGAGTGGACCCAAAAGAATTGACTAAAACACAAAACTCGTCCTAATAATTGCTTACAATTTTCGGATTGTGAATGCAAATGGCATAATTGACCCGATTGAAGGGAACATCATTAATCAAAGTGTCGTTCACTGTTCACTGTCTTTGGTCAGTTGCATTCATTGTCTGCTGCAGCAACTGGAGGAAACATGATTTCCAGGATAATTGCCAAACAGTAGCTGCAACTGTCACTGAAAACATTTAAAGACTTTACTTGAGTTGACTTTAAAATCTCAGCTCTCTCTCCCACACTCGTCAAGGGGCAATTAATCAAACGACATTGTATGAAAATTAACATAAAATACGCCAAGCGCTAGACCAGAATTAAAATGCATTATGATAAAAGCGGCTAAGGCAGACTTATATATATAAATAATTATGTAGAGCACACAAAAGGCAAAAGTGTTAAAGCAAAAATCAACTCAAACCAGCTGCTGCTGCTGCTGCTGCTGCTGCTGCCTCTGGAGTAATCCATCAAAAGAGGCGACAAAACTTTACGCATTGTTAGCCAGCCAAAGGGTTAAAAAGTGCGCCAAGTGAGTTGGCCAGCCACTTCAGCTGACTTTTAAGCAAGTACAAGTCATATATATATATGTATACATAAATAATCTTATATATTTATGTATGTATTTCTGTTGCTTTTAAGCACTTATATTCAAAATGCGTAGCTTGTGGGTGGGCCAGTTCGGCGAAGGCACAGTTATTGACAGAGTGCCGTGTTTGGCGACTCCAAAGCAGCAAACAGCGAACAGTTGAGTCTAATTCTTGCCATTTAGCTGGCCGGGCACGTTTTGCATTTAGCGCGTAAAATAAATTTGCACAATTTGTGACAAGTGTTCGGGCAGACCACAAGCAGCAATAAACGAGTGCGAGGGAGAGAGAGAGACAGAAGCGTAGAGCTTGACAAAAATTGTATACTCTTACAGTTACTTTTACTATTTGATTACTAGATCTATGAGAGACTTGTTAGCTGTTGGGTTTGCTATTGCTTTTTAGTAACTATGTAGATTTCATTATAATCAAAATTAACTCTATTAACTATTTTCTTTTTAATAAAAATAAATAAATAAATAAATTACTTCTTAGTGATATAATAAATAAATTAATAAGCTATTGTAAAAAAAGAAATTAAAAAAAATTAAAAAAAAAAAAATAATGCTTTTAAGAGTTTTAAGTCTATTTGGTTTTGGTATTTTAATATATTTTTTTCAACAGTTGTGTGTAAATTGTATTTCTTTATTTTTTAAATTATGAAATTAAATAATATAAAAATTTAGCCTCTAGCTTCAAGCATAATAAAACAAATATGTATTTTAAAATTTTATTTATATTGTATATATATTATATCTTAATCTTATATGTATATATTATATTATAAATATATTTCAAATTTTATATACATTGTATATATAATATATCTTATATTATATAATTATATATAAAATTAAATATACATATATATTTTATTACACATTAAACATATCTCTCGGTACACTCGTTACACATGAAATGACATAGTTAAAATACCTCTTTACAAGTCTTAAGAAAAAAAATACACCCAAACAAGAAAAACTGCAAGCAGAGACAGCAAATTGACAACTTGTCGCAGACGCGAGGCAGTGCCAAAGGCGAAGGCGAAGGCGAAAGCTAAAGTCAAACAGTTAGTGGGCGTGGCAGAGAGGGGCATTGGGCAAGCGATGGGCGGCAGACAGGCAGGCCCTCTTGCAGCTTGTCTCTTTTGTTTCGGAGGCGTCACTCAGGGCAGCCCGCCGTCTAATTGTCATGCCAGCCAGCAACGCACTTCGACTTGGACACAACAGCGAAACGTGCGTGTGTAAACACACACACACACACAGAAGATATATATGTATATATATAATTTTTTTTTTGCTACTGATTTTTTCTTATTTTTCTACTCTCTGTCCATCAATTGACTTTATCTATTTGAACTCACATGTTAAAAATATCAATTTGTTGTCGACTTGGCTGCGGGCTTTGTTGCCATCTGACAGACACTTGGCTGGCACTTTGCTGTTGTTGTTGTTGTTGTTCTGTTGCAGTTGTTTCGCTTTACGAGTTGAGCCTAGCTCGAAGTGCAGCTGCTGCCAGATCTGCGCGAACTGCAGCTTTTGCCTCCTGGTGTGATTTATGGCCACTTTATGGCATAAATGTAGGTGCGGCCGCACATAAATCATCGTCCAAGCGCATTGCAGTAACTCGATACGCAGTCAATGCAATGTCTTAGAGGGGCAAGGGGAAGGCGATCGCTAATTTGCTTGACTGAAAAGTGTAAGAGAAATACATTTGTTATTATTTTTGTTTTTGGTTATAATTAGGAAGTAGACTTAAAGTGATTCATCATGCACTTCCTCTTTGGCATAAATCCAGGCCCAACACCTGTTATCCTTTGGCCAATTCCGTGTCCAGTCATCTAAGCCACTCATTGAAATCACTTAATTTTTTCCATTAGACACTCGAGCCCAATTATGCCCTGTCCGGCCCGGACCGATATAAGTGTGCCACCTGAGGGTTTGTGAATTGAAAGGGCAGTCAGCTGGCAGAGCGCTGGCCACGCCCTTACACCCACACGCACAGACACACACAGACACATGAATAATTCATGCTGCTACAAATCTGTTGTTGCATTAATGAGCTACGCTTCTTATTTACCATGATGCTGCAAAAATCAAAAAAATATCAACGGAAGGAGTGGAAAATGGGCGACAGAGACAGGTTTAATTAGAAGCAAAGTAAAGTAAAGTAAAGTGAAGTCAAGTCAAGTTAAATTGTCTTATCATAATTTCCCTCAACGATTTTACTCATTTTCCGATTTTTGCACTCTGCCAAATGCTAGGGAAATTGTTTAGTCATTCCATTGCTCAGCTCAGCTCAGCTCAGTTCGGCTTAGACATCAATCATAGCGCTTCGGACAGCAGCTGAGTTAATGGTCAGACGGCATAATGTGTTGGGTGTTTGCGTGTCCTTTCACGAGCTCGATGTGGGTGTGTCTGTGTGTGTGTGCATGTGTGTGTATCTGTGTGTTGGCTTACTGTATGAACAGTTGGACAAGTGCATGATTAATTATATGATTATCTATAAATTGGTTTTTGTGGCAAATGCCAGACAGGATTATACTTTCCCCTCATATAAAACTCATGCCTTGCATGAGTTTTGTTATTATTTTCGTTGCATACCTTAGGGCGTTTATCAGTCTTCAATGTTTGCTAAAAATTGATATAGGCATTATAATATTATATACAAAAATAATAGATATAATAATATAATAGATATATATAATAATAATAATTATATATAATATTATAGTTCACTGAACTTGTTAAATTAATAAATAATAATCAATTAATTAATAATAAAAAAATAATTAAAATAAAATATAATATAATATTAATATATAATATTAAGTACAAAAAAATTTAAATAAATAAAAACTGAAAAGAAAATACCAAATTGAAATCTAAAAAATAAAGTAAAACTAAATAAATAATAATATATAAAAAATTTAAATCGAATACAATAAAGTATAAATAAATAAATAATTAATACAAAAATATATAAAGAAAAGATAAAAGATTAAAATAAAGTTCAAAATAAATGAATACAAAAAAGAAAAAATACTACAGTACAAAAAAAATAAATAAATAAATGAACAAAAATAAATTACTTATTAATTATTAAAACTTAAATTTGAGTAACTTTTTTTTTTAATTAATAAAAAAATATATTAAATTATATGTATTTATTTAGTTTTTTAATTATGAAATTAAATAAATAAAATAAAATACAATTTTTAATTTTTAAAAATTTAATAAAATCAAATTCAAAATTAAAAAAAAGAAAAACTATAAAATTTTAAATAAAATTGACTAAAGAAAATAGTTATAGACTGGCTATATTTATAGTCTACTCAATTTCTAGATCTTTGCACATTCAGGCCAGCTCTTCGTGTGGAATTCTCAATAAAAATGACTTTCGCAATTTTATGACTCGCACTGTCGCCATAAATCGCTGGCAGTTCGTAAGATTTGCTCCCGATTTCAGCTGATTTGACCTATTTGTAAGTTGAGGTCAGATTTTAATAGTCTCGGCAGCACAGCTTGCATTCAATTAGCAAAGTTTTTATGACGCGCTTGGGCAATGCGCTAAATTTATCTAGAGATTTGTGTTGACATCTCCAATAAGCAGCTGGGATATTGATATTGAGCTTGGCGTGGGAAAGCTAATTGTAGGCATCTCTCATCTACCATCTCTCAAAAATCATGATATCAAAAGCAGAACGGCAGTTAGATCGGCTCATTACCGCCATGGGGAGTCGGCCGTTGGCTGCTGCTCGAATTGCAGCTAGACACGGAAGCCAATTAGAGTTGCCATCGAGAGTTGGTTCAATTGAATACACATACATACGTACGTACATAAGCTAGTCCAATTAGCGCTTGGATCATAAAATCCATAACACCAAACCCAAGTCGAAGCGGAGCCAACAACAACTAACTCAATCATTATGCAATTAGGCAACAGCCCAAAGGGCAACGGATCCCAATTTCATATCAATGGCTCCCTTACAGATAGTTGGAGATAGAGAGATAGAGATGAGGGCACACACATTAAATCACGCGACCCATTAATAAAATTGTTAAAGTTCTACGCAATGTGCCGCCTCGACATTTTAATGGCCAAACAGAAGTTTCAGAAAAATATTTAATCATTGTCGCTTGGCATCGTAGCCGGCCATAGATATGCCATAATTCGTTTGAAAACAATTTGTATGCTTTGATTTGATTTGTGGCAGCTCGCCACTTGCAGCTGCAGCTGCCTGTCTCTGTCTCTGTCTCTCCCTCTTCCTCTCTGTTTGTGGATGCCAGCAGACATCATTTTTATCACCCTGTTTGTGGGCCCATTAAACGGTTGTGTAAATTCCGAAAACAAATCAAATTTTAACAAAATTTCTTGAAGAAGACATTAAAAATTAGAGATACGCAATTGGAGTATTAAAGTTGATTATTGTTGTTGTTGTTTTTAGTTTTTCTTGGCGTTGAGGTCAAGTGAATTGACTAACTAAGTTGACCTATTGAATGGGGATAATAAAGGGGGAGTCAAGTGTTTTTTATTTTTATTTATATTTTTAGTTAGTCTAAGCAAAGCAAAACAAAGTAAAAGCTTAGCTTAATACTCGATTTTTAGTATATAATATATTTATATATATTTATTCTAATTATATATATTTATTATAATTATATATATTTATTATATATATATCTACGGTTTTTTTTTATTTATTTATTTTTTAATTTTTATTTAATATTTAAAAATTTTGTGTATTTTAGATATATTTCGGCTTTTCCGCATTTTATATACGTGTGAATTAGATATATTTCCATTAAGTATTTAAATAAAGTTATCGCATTTCATATTTTGCGCCCTCAACATATCTTGTCCATCATAATAGAAGAGAAGTTCTTCAACCTCTTAGCACATTTTGTTGCAACTGTACCAAGTTGCAGTTGGAGTTGTCGCAACTCTGCCGCAACATCTTTGATTGACAATTGTGCAACAGAGTGTGCCATACGCCTGCCAAGGGGGACGCATGTGCTTTTGGAATTGCAGGACTTATCAGGGCAGAGCATCATATAATGTCATGCCTGACATGAGCTGGCAGCAGAGCAGCAGAGCCGCAGAGGCCCCCAAACTGTCACTTGCTGTTAGCTGCCTTTGACACCGAAGCATTATTTTTCATTTGTATGCATAGAAATCTGTTGAAACGGGGCGCACGCGCATTGTCCTACCCCAAGTTTGGGGCGGCAGCCAACATGTGTTGCATATTACTTGGAAAATGCCTCAAATAGTTGCAGTCACTCGCACAGATGTTTTGGCAGCAGGCGAGCGAGTGACCTGGGTGAAAACTAATGCCCAGCTAAAGTGACGTTTTCATTTTTTCGGAAAATCCCCCAGTCGACTTAGTGCGCTGTCGACGGCTCGACATTGGCTATTTTTAACCACGTGGCAGGCGCGTGTGGCAGGCGGTCGACCCCCGAAACCGATCCGAGCCGAACTAAACCGAGCCGAAGTGCTGGGCGGGCGGGCCCCCCATTTGCCGCCCTCGTGAATGAATTTATAAATAAATTCAGAGATCACGGGCCGCCACTTCTGGGGAAATCCATCTGTGAATAAGTCGAATATATGTAAATGTCTCCTGCTGAGTTTTTCTCTGTGCACTTTTTTTTGTTGTTGTTTTTGTTTTCCTCTAACATTTCGTGACTTTTCTCACTTTTTTTTCTTGTCTCAGTTGTTTGTAAATTTGTTGAATAAATGCTTTATTATCAGCGCCCAAAAATTGTTGGGGTGTCTTGATAGGCCGCTGATGGCTGTTGGCTTCTAATGAAGCCTGTCTAGCTGTCATCGGCACGAAATTGATTTATTTTAGCTATAGCAGAAGAAGAAGCAGCAGCAGCAGGAGGAGGAGTTTGTAATCTGAGCTCAGTTCAAAGTTCTAGTTGTTCGCTTTCAAAGACCTTTATTGCTAGTTAAAATAAAATATTAGATAAATGAATGTAGTATATACCCAGCTCCTAACTCTGACGATCCTCGATCTTCACAAGCATTATGAATCCGCCCACATTCTTGCCACCGGTAAAGAACGTTATGATCGCCTTGACCATGCCGCGTGGCACCTGCTCGGGCCAGTCCTGTGTGTTGAACAGCACGCTTTTGATATAGTACTCGCCCTTGGGTATGGGGCAGGTGTCCTCGCCGACGAGTGGAAAATTCGTAGTCTCCCCGTCGCTGACCGACGGCTGCACGAACTGCACATAGAACTTTTTGAAGCACTCGCAAATGCTGGTCTGTGGCACATCGAAGACCATGCGCTTGAAGTCGCCATCGTTGTTGGGACTGGAGTAGAGCTCCACAGAGACCTTGAAGTCATCGTTGTCCATGTCGCCCAGAAACGAGAAGGAGCCGTTGATTGCACGCTCCCGTCCAATTGTCTTCAGATTGTCGAAAAGAACAAGTGTCTCCGAGTCGCCCTCAAACGGCTCCAACTGCTCATTGCTGACCACATAGGCTTGCTCGCCCTGCTCGAAAGGACATAGCAATGGAGATCAGACAACTCAGTTGGTATTGCAATTAATTCATATTTACCGCAATGTGATGCACCAGCTGGGCAACTATCAAAACGATTGCCCACTTCATTTTGAGCTCGGATCGCACAGTAGCCAATCGTGACAATTGCCCGCTCTATTTATCCAGCAGCCCCGGGGTCTATTTACGGCACGCGATATTCATGTTCTCTATCCCATGCTGTTTCCAGCAATCAGTTTCGTGTTTGTCGATCTTGTCGCAGCATGTTAAATTAGCTACAAAGTTGTTAATTATATTATATTTTACTTTTTAGTATTTTGCCTTTGGCTGATATTTATATTTTCAGCTATTTTAATAAGTCATAAATTATTAGCTTTACATCTGTGATCGCATTTTTGTTGTCCCTGGCAGCGTGATCGATTCATGTTGATCAGCAAAGGGCAAAGGCTTGAAATAGTTGATGTACTTGCCCTTTGTTGATATATTGACTAAAAATAAGTCACGTAAATCTATTTTAGGCAGCCAATATAATATATTTTACGTTGATGAAGCCTATGCTTGAAATTTTATAAATTTATTATAATATTTTATTTTTATTAATTATTTATAATATTATATATATTTTTATTACTCTTTTTTTATTGTTATTTATTATTTTCGGTTATGCCCGTAGTTTCAGTATTTTTTTTTTTAATTAAAATTATTTTGTATGATATATATATTTTGCCAAATGCCGCAGTCGAACTTAGATATATTTATCTGTTAAATTTATAAACTTAATACCAACTTGAATTTCGCTAAATATCATTTAACATACTTTTCTTTTTATAGACTACATTTTCATACTGTCTCATCTAATCACGTTCACATAATCAATCGAAAATCGACTTTCAATTCGGTCAGCCCACAAGATTTCGTTTATGTAAATCTCTTATGCAAATACACAGCCCAATTAACGCCTTAGAACGTGCCAGAGTTTATTGCGCAAAAAGGCAGCCAATTGATTTATGCAAAATGAGTTGGAAGTAACGGCACTATCTGGTTGGTAGCCGCAGTGTCTGAGCCAAATAGGCGCGAGCAGCGAATTGAACCTCACGTCGAGAACACCCACAGAGCCAGATTCGACAAGACCTCGAAAATCAATCAACCTCGATTTTTATAGTTATACATTGTGTGGTTTGTCCCCCCCACTTGCCCCTCTTCCCCCTCCTTAAAGGTAAAGCAGAAAAAAGAAACTCGAAAAAATCTTAATAATAAATTGCTGTGATTTAATCAATTGTAGCAGGTGTTTTTACAACTGCACGCAGTGCCCCAAAACAAAAACAAAAAAAACAACAAAAGCAAAATAAAAACTGGTTGAGTCTTTGGCTCTCTGGTTGCTCTTGTGGGCTGTTGTTTGATTTGCGCAAATTAGCGCGCGCAAAGACACAAAAAAAAAAGAGCGAACCCGAGACAAACCTGCTGCACAGACAGCCCACAATAAGCCAGGGCGGCAGCAACAGCAGCAACATGTTGCACACACACACACACACAGGCAAGGTTCACACATTGAATTTGAAATGTGTAGCACTAAAAATCCGCATTTAATGCACTAACCCAACGATGACAATCTTCGATCTTGCCTTTGCCATAAACTAGAACCCACACACAATTATCGAGAGGCAGAGGCATTAGCTGGTGTGCAGAGAGGAGAGAGGGTGTGCAAATCGAACTAAATGGGCGCAAATGCGATTTATAATGCAATGTTATTTCCGCTAAGTATTCCCTCTTTCTTCAATTTATTTCCTCTACGTAATTCCTCTACGTAATACCAATACGTAATACCTCTACGTAATACCTTTACGTAATTCCTCTACGCGCTGCGCTGACCCCCAACAGCAGACCTGGACGACTGAAGAAATGCTGCAGCTGCTGCCCTCTATATATAGGGCCACTTTTACTCAAGCACTGTCTCTTTCAAAGGTTGAGCCCGACGGCAGGTAGAGCTCGTTGCAGTCGAGCTTCAAGTGAGCAAGGGGAACGCTCTCTGCTGCTGCGAGCATTCTAGCTTCGTTTTACCTAAATACAAATACCAAATGAATACTGCTGCATAGACATAGACAACTTTAATGATCTTCTGCACTTCTTCTCTGCCTGCTTTTACTTTTTCTCAAGTCGAGCTTCAAGTGACCAATGGGAACGCTCTCTGCTGCTTCAATAATTTGTTCAGGGTATTTGCTAGTCGAGCGGACACGACTTGAGCTTTCATACTTGTTTACACAGCAAATTAATTAATATATCTGCCAAATATTGTTATACTCATTTAAGGAAACTTTAAAAACTTGCAGTTTCATAAATTTATAATATAAATGTTTTTTATGTAGACATCTTGTTCGACTAATGTTGCAATGCTTTAATTTTTGATTGATATTATTATTTTATATATTAACATTTATCAATCAAATGAACGCAGGTAGGCAACAAATCGTGTACCCAAATGTCTCATATCTCACGTACAACGCCTCAGGTGCATATGTTTATAGCACACATACATACATACGTATTTAAGCTATGGTCTCTCGGCTGGCATCGTCGAGTGGGTCGCAGCCAGAAACCGCAGTGGGGCAGCCAATTATGCCATTTGCCCCAAAAATAAAGAAAAGAAACATATATAGAAATATACATGCATATACATATATGTACATATATTTAATGTGTATGTATTTATGTATGTGTGTATGTAAATGTGCAATGGCACTGTTGGTGGATCAGGTCGGCAGGTCCGTTGCGCATGCGCACCGCATGACGTCCAATAAAATTAAGCGCGTGTTGCATGTTGTCGTTGTTGCAGTTGCTGCTGCTTTAGTTGTTGTTGTTGTTGTTGCTGGCCACTTGACCAACAAACGAAACAACACGTACAAAGTTTGACGCGTGACGTGCTTGCTTAGCTCATTAGTTACACTAGACAACAAAGGACAACAATTGCATTGAACATTCAAATTGCCTTATTATATATTATAAATATTTGTTTGTTTTTCTATTTACCAATATGAACACAAATATAAATATACAAAATTAATTTTTATGTATTTGTATATAATTTAAAAATTCATTTAGATTTTTATGTATATTAAAATATTCATATTTCGTTTTATTTATATTTTTATATCTACTGATAATTAATATATACATATATAATTATTGATATATACTTTTTATGTTTACTTATAATCATTTTTTAAAATTTATTTTTATATATATTTGGTATTTAAAAGTATTAATTAACTTTTGTTTTATTCATTGTTTTTTTTTTAATTTTAATTTAAATAATATTTAATATTATTTGTCTTCACAAATAAAACATTTAATTGCATAAATATATACTTATTACCAGCACTTTATTAATATATTTATATATATATTTAAATTAGTAGTGTTTTTTTTTTTTCGCTCTATTAAATATGAATTTGCATTTAAATATTTATCGATATTAATAAAAATAATCGTTGCATTTTGATTGCTGCACTTAATGCTCAACTGTGATGCCTTGTGTAATTTGTGGCTGCCACTTGTGGCACGAACACACCGCCTCGTACACCACCAACACAAGGGCAACAACTTTCGTATTAGGCCAATGCGCCAACAACAACAACAACAGCAATAATAATCTTTTTTTTTTTTGTGAAGTTGGAGTCGAAGTTGCCGTTGGAAGCCGCGGAAGCCGCTTGCGCCTGTGTAGGAAGCTTTTTTTTTAGTGTGTGTGGCGAGCCTTTTAACATTTATGCCAAGTGGCAATAGCACCACCCCGCCGCCAGTGCCCCCCCAACACCCCCTCATGGAGTGCGCTCCATTGCAGTTAATTTTCGCAACGACGCAATAGACGTTCGCTGCGCAGCTCCCACGCGGCGCAGCTGGTTTAACAACCTGCCGACGCGTCGCGGCAGCCGCCTTATCACCTGCCCCAGCCGCTGCATCGCCAGCGAGCCAGCCAGCCAGCTGTTTTTATTTATCTTATATATATATATATACGTGTGTATATATATTTAATAATATATTTATTTCTGCGCAGCTTGTTTTGGTTTCTCGCTGCAAAAGTTTTTGGCGCGCAAAATTTCTGGTTTCGTAATGTTTATCGTTTTTATTTTTTATTTTGTATCTCTTTTTTTATTTATTTTGGGCTGTGGCTAGGCGTGGGCCAGCTTCAGTTCGTTCGTAAGCGCGCGCTCAATCAAAATTGCTTTTAATTAATTGAAATACGTTACCTTAATTGCATAGTAATTAAATGTTTGATTTATTTTACTAGCCTAGCTAGCGAGCTGTGCTCTGTTCCCTCTCCAGGCTAGCTGCTCGCACGACCTGTTATCCAGCCACTCTCCATTGGGCTGGCTTAGAGCCAATGATGCTTATGCTAATGTCTGTTATTTAAGATCGGTGAATTGCTAATATGATTTCGTAATATGCATTCTTATTAGCTGAAAGCATTCGCTTGAGTGGACAAGTCAAGTATTATTTTATGTCGTGAGGGAACTATAAAGTTGTGCAGCTTTATAGATTGTTTTACATATTTTATAATAAGAGTGTGCTCTAGAGGCGAGAGTGCTCGACTGTGTTTGACGTATTCCAAATACTCCTACTGCCTTATTTATATCTTAAAGAATTTCTAAAACCAAAATGTTGTATATAAAAGGGAAATATATATACTTATAAATTTTATTTTATTTTTTTTTTTTTAATTTTGTATATAAAAAGAAAAATATATATATATGAATTAAAATATATATATATATATTTTTTTTTTATTGTTAATTTTGTATATAAAAATATAAATATATATATTTTTAATGCTAACTATCAATATTTATTTTTAGAATTATCTTATTTTGCTGCTAAACAAAATTTATGAAGAAAAAAAAATTAATAGCAATATTTTTTTAAGTATTTATATTAATAAAAGAAAAAAAATAAATATATTAAATAATAAATAATGAAAAAAATTATAATGATAATAATAAAAAATATTATTATTTGTATTCTGTATCTTAAAAGGATTTCGTTTGCTGTTAGAAAAAATTGCTAAAGAAAAGTTTTAGCATTGTTTTTATATTTTTATATATTTATATATATATATAAATAAATTCTTAATTATATCTATTCTTATAGAATATATTTATATATTCCAGAATGACATACCACAAACGTTCTCTATAATAGAACGATCCCAAAAGTATGCTTCTCAAAATTTCCGAGTGGGCCCTTGTCTATTTGCCTCTGCAAAGATTTGGTAATTAATTAATGCACCTGTGATCGGCACAGCTTTTGATAAACATATTTTCGCTTAAGCACTTGTTAATAAATTGCATTTCATATTTTTTGCTGTCCATTGATTGGGGCCTTTGTGGCGTTTCTGCGAAATTGCCTTCAGTTGGATTGGACCGTCTCTATATCGTCTTTATATGCATTTATGGCGGCCTGCGTCTATATTTAGTTATCGCAGTGGCTACAATAAAAAAATCAACTAATTGCCATGTGTACATCGTTTATCCTTGATCTTCAATGGTTCATTAACTCCAATGGCGACGATAGCAGCGATCAACAAAGCCAACCAGCTGGACAGCAGCAGCAACAACAATGCTGTGGAGCGTATTTAATACAATTAACTCGGTACGTTTATAAGATTAACCTCGGACAGAGCAAGAGAGAGAGAGAGAGAAGGAGAGAGACAAGATCATGCTGAGCCTGCGCGGCGCAGATTAACAATCAATTAAAATTGACAACCAAGCAGCAGTGGGCAACCAGAGGCAAGTGCAGAGCACTCTGGAGTGCATTTAGAGCAATCATAGCATAGGGGGTCGGTCTGTCTGATGGTAAAGGAAACTAATTATAAAGGCTGCATAAAAGGCGCCATTTAGACCCCGACGACACGCAATAATTACGCCCAATTAATAGCAATAACTTTGCAAATTAGATAATTTGGGGTCCCGAGTATTAAAAAAAAAGAGAGAAAAAACTGCTGCAGCATCTGCATGTGCTGCACGCGAGGCAGCAACATCATGTGGGTAATCAGACGGCGTGGCAGGAGCAGGTTGTCCAGAGCTGAGTAAACCAGTTACTGCTTCCCACTTCACTCCCCTCCACTTTGCTATGCAAACAATAGAAGTAACTAAAGTGCAACTATTAGTTACTATATAATTTTCAATTATGGCTAGAGTTTTTCCTCATAGAATAAATAACCTTTCGACTTTGACATATATATAAATATACATCTTTGCATTCGCTCGAGCAGAAGAGATGGCAGCAGTTCCATAGTTAACCACTTGACTAACCATAACCCCTGCAGGCAGCTAACTCCACTTCTGAACTTGAGCAATTTATCAAAAGCAACACGCCAGGCCAAGGCAAGGCAAAGGCAAAGGCAGAGGCAGCTAAGCAGTCGCTCAAGAAGCAGCACAAACCATTGCCGGCAGCTGAGTGGAGTCTAGTATTACATAAGCAAAGTCAACAGCAGCGGGCTTATCTAGTGGCCCAGCTGCAAAGATCAACGAAATGGCACAAGATCAGAGCGAGAGTCGGAGTTGGAGTCGGAGTCTCAGCTGGGCAGCAGCTGGCAAAAGGCGGCGGCACTGTACCAAGAGGATAGCAAGTGGGCCGCACTGGGCCAACCTTGCAACAGCAACAGCTGCAACAGCAACAGCAGCAGCAACTTCTTGGGGCTGGCACGCGCTTAGCACAAGTCCAGCTCGCAATGTTTGTTTGAGTGAACGACCAGAGCTGAAGCTGGAGCAGCAGCAGCCAAACAGTAGCTCATTGTGTGTCTCTCTCTCTCTCTCTCGCCCCGCCTTCGGTTGGTGAGCGAGTTTTATCATCGAGCATGGCAATTGATTTGTTTGTGGCCATTGGGCAAGTGACAGGCTCATTCCAATCAGGCTCGCACACGCCTCCAATTAGAGTCTAAACGACAATTGTACTTTTAACCCAATTTACTATGCGCATTGCTTTGTTTTCTCACTGCCTTTAACAATAAATCTGAATTTGTGTAAAGCTTTTGAAAGTCGCCTCTGTACGCTCTATGCTCATTGCCCATGCCCATGCTCATTGCTCTGTGTCCCGCTACCCCATCTGGGCAACTGTTTCGTTTGTCTGTCTATCTGTCTGTCAGTCCTCCTCTCCGAAACTCAGCTCAATTCAAGTCGCGAGCCTCCAGAGTTTCCGTCGCCTTATAGCTAACTGCTGGCAGTGTCTGCTGCATACTCTAACAGAAATTGAAAGCACATTATTATAATTAATTAATTATGGATATTTGAGTTTTTATTAAATATACATTTCGATTATTATCTCAAAACTAGAATTCTTGGGTAGACAATTGTATAAATAGGTTACACAGATCATTAATATTTTATTTATGTCTTAAATATATTTTGTTTTTTGTCTGGGAAATGGAATTCTTACGAAGACCATCCAACCTCTTTCGATCTTGCAAAGAGCATCTATAGTTCGTCTAATATTTCATGTATGTATTTCTTCGTTCTTGTTTATGTATTTGATTATTTGCTTAAATCTTTATCGCTGGGGCTGCTTGCATCGCCTCCCTCATTCGTATGCAGGCAACGTACGCTGTCGTTTGCATCCACATGCGAGCTACAAAGAGGGAGAGGGAGAGGGAGAGAGAAAGATCGAGGAACCAAGAAGGAGCGTAAGAGTGAGTGAAAGAGTGAGAGAGAGAGATACTCGATGCCAGTTGAGTTGAAGTCGGAGCTAGTGGGGCGTTGTGTTCAGATCCATTAAGGCAATGACCTGTTTTCATATCATTTTTTTTTTTTTTTCATATATGCATACATACATATATGTGTGTTGCTGCTTTGTTGTTGTTTTGTCTCGCTCCCTCGCATTTGGCACCGTGTGGCGTAGGCGTGTGCAGCAGGCAGGCGACTGCGACGTCCTCTGCTCTCTGCCGGCAGAGGGTTAGGCACACGCAATCGGATCGGTCGGACGGTCGGTCGCTCGATCCGTCAGTCTGTCCTCCTCGACATCGACGTCGTCGTCGTCGTCGTCGCATGTGTCCATGTTGCAAGTTGATAGTAAAAATTATGATGATTCTTGCCCCAACCAACAACTGCCTTCAACTGGTCAAACGAGTTTTTTTTTTTCGTTGTTGTTGTTGTTGTTTTTGTTTTTTTTTTTTTCTTATACTCTGTGGCCTGTGCATATTTATCTTTGCGTTGTCGTTGCCTCCACTTCATTAGGTCTTTAATTTTGTATCGACTGGAAGCGCGTATCAAAACACAGAAAAGGCAGCCTGGTCTCTTTTATTTTTTTCCTACATCTTCTCTGTTTTTTTACGTTTTTTGCAGTTGTACGAGTCTCCTCGATACTCGCAACGTGAAAAAAAGCCTTTGGCGCGTAAAATCTTTTGGGTTCATTAGAACGTTGAACGTTCAGCGTTTCTTGTCGTTGGATAAGCCTGGCCTGAGCTCCATAGCACGAATCGAGCCTGTGCCTCAGTCTCAGTCTCAGCTTGTGCCTGTGCCTGTGCCTGTGCCTGACCATGGGCATGGGCTCATGCGCAATCAAGTCGTTTCTCTGGCGCTGTCAGTTTGACAGAACATCTGCGGTTTAATCTGGTTTCGGATGTGCCGGCCGGATTGTGCTCTTCTCTATCTCTAGCCAGCTACAGTTGGGTACAGTACGAGCGTAGGTGCCTTGCGTTGGCTCTGCTCCAGCCATTGCAAAAGTTCTTGTGGTTTTTGTATAGCTTGTCTTGCCATGTCTAGTTAATCAGCGTGACAATTGTAACAACCAGAAATGAGCTAAGTAAAGGCTGTACTTCTTGCCAGCGAACTTCTTCCACATATATTCATCAACGGCAAAAACCACTATCAATTTTTATTGGGCATAGCTGACGATGTTCGAATAGCCTGGTAGAGTTGGTTAACTTGGAGGAAAGAAATGTGGCTCTCAGGGAGTTTTAACTGATGAATCCTTATGAATAGGTGAATGGAATAGGTTAGTCGGAAAATGTTGATCTTTTGGCTAATCCTTAGTCCTCAATAAAAACTATATAAATCTTTTTAATGTATTATTTTTATGGTGCATAGATCTATCTTATTGATTATACATTGCTCATAATACTTTTCTAAGACAAAATCGTCAATAAATGTTGCAGTGTGTAAGACTTTACTTATTATATTATATTATTTTAATTATAATATTATATTATATTATATTATATTATATTATATTATGATTATTATTATTTATTTATATTACAAACAATATTATTATTTTTATTATTATTATTTATTTATTTATATTACAATAAAAAATATTACTGATTTTATTATTATTACATTGTTATATTATTTAAAATTTTCGTTGACTTATTTTACTTTTAATAAAATTTTTTAAATTGTATTTAACAAGTTTTCTGTTAATTTTGTCAACGTAAAATATATATTTCTTTTTATTTATTTATTTTTTTTTTATTTTATAATAATAAATATTATGAATGCTCATGAATTCAAAATTTAAAATTAAAATAAATGTAATGTTAAATATATATTAATAATAACAAGTAAGAAGGGTCTAGTCGAGGCTGGAGATACCCTGAACCCTCCAAGCTGATATTCAAATCATTCTGAGGGGACCTCCCCTGGGTAGCTGCCTGACAAAAGCTGAATGCTATATCACTCAATAATATATATTATATAATTTCGTTTGTAGACGTACAATCTTAATGAAACTTTCAGAATGTAATAATAATGTGTAAATGTGTGTACACTCCAAAGCACAAGTCTCTAGTACATTTCCTTCCAGGGGATTTCCCCGCCCAGGGGATTTCCCCTAGGCAGCTGCCTGACAAAAGCTGAATGCTATATCACTCAATAATATATATTATATAATTTCGTTTGTAGACGTACAATCTTAATGAAACTTTCAGAATGTAATAATAATGTGTAAATGTGTGTACACTCCAAAGCACAAGTCTCTAGTACATTTCCTTCCAGGGGATTTCCCCGCCCAGGGGATTTCCCCTAGGCAGCTGCCTGACAAAAGCTGAATGCTATATCACTCAATAATATATATTATATAATTTCGTTTGTAGACGTACAATCTTAATGAAACTTTCAGAATGTAATAATAATGTGTAAATGTGTGTACACTCCAAAGCACAAGTCTCTAGTACATTTCCTTCCAGGGGATTTCCCCGCCCAGGGGATTTCCCCTAGGCAGCTGCCTGACAAAAGCTGAATGCTATATCACTCAATAATATATATTATATAATTTCGTTTGTAGACGTACAATCTTAATGAAACTTTCAGAATGTAATAATAATGTGTAAATGTGTGTACACTCCAAAGCACTAGTCTCTAGTACATTTCCTTCCAGGGGATTTCCCCGCCCAGGGGATTTCCCTAGGCAGCTGCCTGACAAAAGCTGAATGCTATATCACTCAATAATATATATTATATAATTTCGTTTGTAGACGTACAATCTTAATGAAACTTTCAGAATGTAATAATAATGTGTAAATGTGTGTACACTCCAAAGCACAAGTCTCTAGTACATTTCCTTCCAGGGGATTTCTCCGCCCAGGGGATTTCCCCTAGGCAGCTGCCTGACAAAAGCTGAATGCTATATCACTCAATAATATATATTATATAATTTCGTTTGTAGACGTACGATCTTAATGAAACTTTCAGAATGTAATAATAATGTGTAAATATGTGTACACTTCAAAGCACAAGTCTCTAGTAATTGATACTCGTTTTTTTTTTTCAAATTGTTGGCGAAAGGGGCGTGGTATCCGAAATCTGTAAATTACAAAATGTGTATATTCGTAAATTGCATATACACAGTAAATCTGAAGTCTCTATATTTAATAGTGTTCAACTTAGGCTGAAAAAACAATATAAATTTATCGAGTATCCCAGGGGATTTCCCATGGGCAGCTGCCTGACAAAAGCTGAATGCTATATCACTCAATAACAGGGCTATATCGACTCAACTCGTCGCCCTGATCAAGAATATATATACTTTGTGGGGTCTGCCACGCCTCCTTCTGCCCGTTACATACTTTACACAAAACCATTATACCCTGATTTGGCATTTTCAATGGGTTCAGGGTATAAAAATAATAATAATCTATTTTATATAATTTATTATTTAATTAACTAAACTAATATAAATGATAATAAATTCTGCTGAGTTGATTTTGGCCTTTAAATAATATTCTTATGCATTTTCAGATCTGTTTCTGGACCTGGACCTGGACCTGATGGTTTATCTGCCGTTTGCTGTGTGCGCAAGGTAAAAGTCTTTCTATTTACGTAGCTATCCACAATCTATGGCTCTATGGGCTGTGTGCCTGGCCATTATTCATATCTTTTATTTGTGCATTTGTGCATTTGTTTGCTTTGGCTGCCGTTGACTTTGTCGTTTCGTTTCGTTTGTTTGGCTACTTAGATTTCCCAGAGTCAATATTGATCTGTTACTTAGCTATGCTCATATCGCTCTTGGTTATGCACAACCTTGACCATATAATTACTGCACTCAGGGTCAGCGGAGTATTCTAATTATTTAGCGAAACGATTCGCGAGTTGCATCGCATTGCCATCGCCATCCTTGAAAAACAAATGGAAATCTGTTTTTTTTTTATAGAGAACTCGTGCATAGCTTCAAATCAAAGTTGGCTCTAATGGGCCACACCCCCGGCGGGCATTACTACTTCATCAGCCAGCGGCCAATAGTCGTTAATAATAATCAATGCAAGCCAAAGTTTAAACGTTGACCACAATGCAAATATTGGCGATCATTTTAATCACCATTCATTTTACATAAATTGATCTGGCAGTTGTGGGTGCAACTGAGACCTAGCGAGAGGGTTAGGGGGGAGGTGGACTGGGCCTGTACCTTTTGGGCAATCATATTTCCATAACGGTGCGACCGCATCCAAGCGTCAATATCTACTACTACTCTCTGGCCCCCAGAGCACAGTGTACATACATACATATAACATGCGGGTCGACTCTGCACAGCACGACAAATGAATCACGCAGCGAATTGGGTTGAGGCAGCGAATGGTGCTGGCTAGTGGTGGGTAGGCAGGCGGGTAGAGGGGCTCATCCAGCAGAAACTGAGCTCAAATAGCAAACAGCGACATTGACAATGAGCCAAATGCGATCCCAAAAGCGATTCCAATAGCGAACCAAACGGTAGCCAAACCAAAGCACACTAAACAGCAGCTACAACAACAACAACAGCAGCAGCAAGAAAACACGAAACGTGCGAGCTTTTTGGCTTAAGTTTTTTTTTTCTGGCTTTTTTTTCCATTTTGAAGCATGATCGGGCATGATCGTTAAGCAATGCACAGTAGCTGCTCGAGCGTCATAATAACAGCAACAACAAGATGTAGTAGAGGTAGTCCCTCCTTGCCAACGCTGCTGCCCTCCGCCCGCTCACCTCCAATAGACCTTTGTCTTTACAGATGTGTGTGTGTGTGTGTGTGTGTGTGTGTGTGTGGCACAGCTGCAACGCTGCAGGGTGTACACTGTACAGTGAGTACCAGAGTCACAGCGAATCGAGTCGGCGCAAGTCGCGCGCATGCGCAACAAATCAACACAGCCAAAGTCAAATACCCAAGTTTTTACCGGCAGAGCCCAGTGTGTTTGGAGTCTTTGGAGCCTAAGAGCAAATGGCGAAACCGGTTTGTCTCTTGTTCTTGTTGTTGTTCTTACTATTGTTGTTGTTGTTGCTGCTGCTGCTGCTGTAGAGCTATACGAAACAGCGACAACGATGCATAAAGCTTTTAAGAACCTTCTTTAGCTTGCAGTTGCAGCTGCACTGAGCGAAATGCATGTTGAGTTGATGCTTAAAAGGCTTAACACGTGAATAAAAAATATGTTAAATGTATAAAATATTATTAGGTTTATTTGTAGAATATAGAACTTTTAAATACAAATCATAAATAAATTTAAATTTGTTTTAAATATGTTAATACACTAAAAAATTATACTTACTATATATTATTATTATTATTTTAAAGTAATGTTATTTGCTAAATTTTGTATATTACAAATTTTAATTAATTAAATATATTAAATAAACAACAAATAAAAAACATTTACTATATATTATTATTATTATTTAAAACGTAATATTATTTATTAAATTTTTTACATTATTATTATAACTATTTATTAAATACATAAAAAAAAATGTATTATATTATTATCACTATTATTTAAAACGTAATATTGTTTATTAAATATTTTACAATATTATTATAGCTATTTGTATAATAAATATTTTATTTATTCATTAATTAACAATAATAATACTACATAACCTATTTAAATTGAAAAATAAATAAATAAATAATAATAATAATAATAATAATAAATTTATTAATTAATTAATATAATGATAATAAATAATAAATATAATACTAATAAATAAAAACAAAATAATAATAAATAAATAAAAGGTATAGCAAAAATATATAAATATTTTAGAAATATATAGAAAATATTATTACGGGACTACCCATTTAAAAAAAAAACTTATAAATTACTTATACATTAAATAAATTAGTAAACAAAAACAATTCACAAATTTGTTACATAGTGGAGCTATCACAGCTGCATAAGCAATAGTTCAGGCTAACATAATTACTGGCACAAGAGGGACTACCCCTGCCAATTTAGCAAATTTTTGTTATTTTCGCCAGCCAATCCTTTGTCATATGCCTAAGACTTCTGCCTTAAGCCAGAGCCCGATCTAATTGAATTTCTCTTTTTTTCCCATTTCATTGCCTTTATAATTACCCAGATTGATAAATAGATGCCTTGGCTAGTCCGACACCCCTTCTGATATGCTCACCTATACATACGTATATATATTTCAAAATTATGGACTGAACCTGTTGCCTCCAATTTTGTTGCGTGTAATTGCCACTTGGAGCACAAAAGCTTTTATTTTATATATATATATATATAGTTTTTTTTTTTTTTTTTTTTTTTTGCTGCTTTTCGTTTTCCATGCGGTTCTTTTCCTTCCTCTATGTTTAAAGCGGCTGCGCTCCCGTCTTAAGCTGCATTACAACTTTTTACTGCGTCTTAAACTGAAATCGAGTTTTGTTTGTACTATGTAGTTTTCTATCTGTGCAACTCCGCCTGAAACATCAACGCCCAGCTCATGGGTCTCTCGCTAGTTATAAATACGCACACATATATCTATATGTATATGTATACATGTGTGTGTGTGTGTGTGTGTTTGTCTCTGACAATCTGCTGTTTGATGGTTACAACAACGTTGCCATCGTCATCATCATTGTCATCATCATTATCATCGTCATCGTCAGCGGGTTGAAGTCGTCCAGTAGCTGCGCTTAATTGCATTTTGACTTGCGGCGTGAAGTTGCATTGTGTGTGTGTGTGTGTGTGTGTGTATACACATTGGTTCCCTATACCCAGCACCGCCCCCCCTGGTGCCGCCCCTTATGTAGAACTCTCTATGCTTGTCTTTGGTCTATTTGCTTAGCGTTACGAGGCGTCGCGTCGCCTCTTTTTGGCGTATGCCCAGTAGCTGCCTCGGCCAATGTTGGAAATTGTTTCTTCTTCTTTTTATTTATTTATTTGTATTTGTATTTTTTTTTTTTTAGTTTTTGCCCCTACTCAACTCTCAGCTCTATAGTATTTGTATTTGCACAGTATTTTTGTTGTAGTTTTTTTTTTATTTATGACTTGCAACTGTTCGCTGTTTTGTTTGTGCTATGCTGATTGAATGCGCTTTGTTAGCTAGTCAGTCCAACTGTCCGGATAGTAGTAGGTCCCCGTTTGGTACTGGGCATATGGAGACGGTTTTGGGGTTCTTTTGTTAGCTTTGGCAGCAGCCATAAATGTGCTTTGGCTTGGCTATTGTTCGTTTGACGTGATTAGTTTCAGTCGCGTTATTAATAATTTTATTGCATTTTGCCTATTGTTCGAAATTAGTTGATTACTCATACGCCATGTACAACAGAACATAACAAAACAATTCAATTGAAGCCAATCTGCATTGCATAGCTAACATTGAAATAGAATAAGAAATATTATTTAAACTGGCAAACTTTTAGAAAGCAAAATAAATAATCTGATTGGCATAAAATTAGAAATTATTTACAATGATATTCTCATAATATGTACAGTATTTATTTTACAGAAAATAAAATTAAATAGGATTGTCTTAGTATCTTATTTAATTTAAATTGACTAAGTATCATATTTAATTTTATTTTCTTTATTCCAAAAAGTTTTTATTTAATATTTTATAATAATTAAGTTTTTTGGGTAATTTGAAAATATTTTATTTATTTTATTTTTATTTTTTTATAAACATTTTATTTATTTTTTTATTATTATTTTTTTTTATGATTTTTTTTACATTAGAAATAATTTGTTTGTGCATTTTAGAAGAATATATTAAATATTATATTCATATTAAATTCTACATTGTTTTGTTAATTTAAAATTTAATAAAAATAGATTTAATATGAAATTTTATAGCTATAACCTAATATTATTATTTTTATTAATGACCATAAACTAATTTTAAAATAATTTTAAAAATTTATATTAAATATTTATATTATATTATTTGATATTAAAATAAGCATACTCTTAAATTTCAAATAGTTTTGATCTTAGATTTCAGATTAAATAATGTCATTTGCCTATATTACCATATATTTTTCATATTCTTTGCATATCAAAGAGTTTCTTTTAGTTATCAGGAAGGTGTTAGTTTATTGTGTGCCATAACTTCAGCTTAGGGCATGATTGCTATTCTCTTTTTCAGTTGTCGCAATTACCTAGATGATTTTCATAGGCTAAGCCTTAACTGTGCTTTAATAGTCCCATAAATTGAGCAACATTATGGCCCCCGCCTCTGGGCAGTTTATGGCCAAAACAGATTTCATTATAAATAGGTTAAGACGCTAAATTTACTAGGCATAAAAGATCGAGCAGCAGCAGCAGCACACAAACATAAACCTTTAAACCTAAACACGCACTTAAGTAATAAAAAATAAAAAATAAAGAAGAAGAAGAAAAAAAAAACAAATAAACCAACAGCAACTAAGACGAAAAACATGACATTAAATTGCATGAGGTTAAAAAAAAAAAAAAAAGAAAAATAATAATATTGTCTATAGTCGCTGAGGGGAGCGCATAAGAACACAGGTGTTCAGCTGGCGTACGTAAAAAAAAAGCAACAACAACCACAACAACAAACTTAAAATCAAGTTTTAAAGATTCAACGACGACGGCAACGGCAACGGCACTTAAACAGCTCCAGCAGAAGACAGCCGAAGCTGACAGTGCTGGAGTAGGAGGAGGAGAAGGTGGCGGAGGACGCGCTCAGAACTGGAGACCTTTAAATGCGCACGACGACGACGATGATGCGGGCCGAGCTGCAACAGACACAGCAGCAGCAGCATCCAAACGAGTCGCCTCAAAACACTTTGTGCAGCCCCCGAGCAGCGGCAGCTGAGGGGCCAAACCAAACCCAAAGACACGAGTCCCAAGCAGCGCTCTTCACGTCGATCGTGCATGCAACAACTTGTCGATTTCGAGCTCGAGTCGGAGTCGGAGTTGGAGTTGGAGTCCGCCTCCCGCTACCCTTGGCCTGGCCTGTAGAGCCTGGCCCCTGTCTGATTATGATCAGAGCGAGAGCTATATGAGCTGTTGTGAGCTGCTGCTGCTGCTGCTGGTTGCAAGTACTCATATAATAAACATAATGATAATGCCTGACGCTGCCTGATTGTCCAAGTGCTTCAGCTGCAGCTTCAGCCTGTGCACTGTCTCCGCCTCTGCTGTCTCGTTGCTACTGTGTGTGTGTGTGTGTGTGTGTGTGTGTGTGTATAATATTTATATAATTTCTTCTGAGCGAACGTCGCACACAGTTGACACTTGGGTAATAGAGAAGCCAACGAAATGCATTGAGTGCATATTGGCAGACTTGAAATTTGCATTTGCATATGTATTAGGTGAGAAGCTGTTCTTTATAGAGTACTCTTTCGCTTTGATATTCATGTGTATACAATATTTTTGTTAGTATGTGTGTAAAGATTAAAAGTTCTACTTTAAAGGCATATGATGAGTATTGAATCTAGAGTTCTACTTTATTTATTTATTATGAGTATTAAATCTTGAGCTTAAATATTTTTAGATGATTAGCAATGCTTAGCAGTAGGTACTTGAAGTATTTAGAAATACTCTATAAATATTTATATATAAATATAAGCAGAAATGTTTTTAATAAGCTCTATTTGCAAAGAGTAGTTAGAAGATTTCATAAAAGCAGTTTATTAAAGTTAAATTCCTCATCTACATAATAATGTATATTAATTAAAATTAATATATTTATTATAAGATAATCTTGTTGTCTGCCTTCAAAAAATAAAATCAGGATCAATAGAATTAATCTGAATATTTATTTATTTATTTTTCTGTATTTAAATGTATGTATCTATATTTATTTTTATTTTTTAAATATAAATCTATCTAAATATTTGTTAATTGATATTTTTGGAAATACAGACATCTCTAAATATTTTATATTTAATAAAAATAAAACATACTGGTTTATATATGTATTAATAATCAAATATCTCTTAAAAAGCTTTAATTCTTTAATATTTTGTATATATTTGTTATATTTTATTTCGATATATTTATTATAATACATGCCACTGCCATTCTTTATTAATTTTTACCATAATATTTTCGTCAACTAAAATTTCCATGCCCTGGTTTGATTTATATTCTATTTTATGCATATCCATAAACTACTTATAGTTATTAATATTTCGTGTAACTTAAATTGGTTCGGCTTAATCCTAAAACCGACTTTAGCCTTGGTACCCTTTGGGTATACACACACACACACATACACGCAATGTTGATGTGTGTTTGTAATGAGTTCAAACAAGCGCGAACCGAAAACCAGCAGCAGCTGAACCCCTCGGGCCGCAGTTAATCAACAAGTTTATGCAAAACTTAAAAACCAGAACAGGAAAATGAAAAGCGAGCAATAACCCAGGCAGTTGGCAGCAGTCAGCAGGCAGCAGGCAGTACACAAAACGCACACCTCAAGCCAGCTCAAAAAACAAGTCAATATGATCGATCGTTTGCTTGATTAAACCTAATTGAAAACGAAAATGCCCAATACACACACATACACACACACACGCACACGATCACAGCTCGCTGTCATGATCACTTGTCCAAGCTGTGTGTGTGTGTGTGTGTGCGTGTGTGTGTAGTCCGGTCCGGCAAGTTGCCAGCGAACAGGCCTGCCTGGCTGGGCTCTCGACTACTACGGCAAACGACGAGAATGTTGAAATCAAAACAAAAACGTAAAAGATCAACGCACAAAGAGGCAAACGGCGAGCGCCACTAAATTTTGGCGGGAGACTACTGTACCCCCATAACGAACGAACGACCGAACGAAGCAGCGAAGAACGAACGGCCAGCGGAATAAGACGAACAAAACAAACTACAACCGGAGTGCAGCAGCGAACGCACGCTCTCTATGAGCTGCGTGAGTGTATGTGTGTGCGTGTGTATAGAAAATCGAGAGCAGAAGCAGCAACATAAACTGAGAGCGCATGCTGTCCAAGAGAAAAAACAATCTTAAGAGTAACTAACTGCACTATGAAAGAGCATGAGTGACCGGTTAACTAAAAGAGAGAGTTCATGATCTAAAGAGTGAGAGCTGCAGAGAGAGTGAGCGCATCGGACAGTGTTGCCGTGCTGCAGCTGGTCAGAGATTTCAATGCAGCATGAAATTCATATTATAATTGCAAGGAACTGATCGAGCTAAGCTGACTTGATCTTGGCATATGTATATTAATATAGAGGGAGTTATAAAAAATGGAATATTAAACTGCTTTTGATGTTTATTTAATTTATCTATAGATATATATGTAGAACTCATCGAACTGATCAAGCAGAACAGACTTGATCTTGGCATATGTCAATATATTAAAGAATAAGAACTATAGACTGCTCCAGATTATTCTATTTTTCTTTTTTTTTTTTTATAAATAAATACAAATATAAGTGCAAAGAACAAGCTAATCGAGTTGATCAAGCAAACAGAACTGATCTTGGCTTATATGAATATAAAGAGTAGATATAGAGGATAGAAGAAGAAGAAGATATGACGAGACTGATTGATCTGAAGTGACTTAATGAAGAGATATAAAGAATAAAATATTAGATGTTAATGAAATGTAATATTAAGAAACGAGCTGATCGAATAAGCAGAAGGAGTTGAACTGATTTGATCTTAGCAAATATAAATATAGAGATTGAATATTGAACATGTATGGATGATAAAAATTAATTAATTAAGATAGCAAGATAACAATTAATAAATTTATTTATTAATAACATTTAAATTGATTTTCAGTTGATCAATTCTTGTTTCACTTTGATTTAATATTGACTATCAAAAAAAGTTTTTTTTTTTTTTCATCCCGCCAAAGCTAGCCACATTTATAGTCCTTGTTGGCCTGTGATATTAACCCGGGAAACAGTGCGAGGGAGCCAGAGGTAGAGAGAGAGTGTAATAACCTCAAGCAGACCCACAGATGCGGTCACCCCAACCAAACATCGAACCAACCAGGCAACTCGCTACCAACGAAACCAAACCAAACCAGACAACGACCAACCAACCGCCAGAATAAATTTCAGAGCTGAGCAAAGGCAAAAGCGAACGCAAAAAAAAAGAAGACGAAGTAAAAAAGAGCGAATTGGAGGGATACAGAACGTTACTTGTTTCTTGAAGGGTCCACACGATCGTCGTCGCACTACGACTCCCATCCCAAACGATCCCCACGACGAAGCGTCGTCAATTTGCAAGTTTTTCCTTGGCCAGAGAAACCAACTGATCCACACTTAACGGGCGCGCGCATTTGCCGCGCAGTTGTAGACGTTCGTATCCCTCTGTGTTTTGATTTTACGGCACAGATGTTTTATTTGCCACAGCACACATACATAGAGAGCTGAACAAACACACACACACACAGACACAGATGCGATCGTATGTTTACCCTGCTCGTTCTCCTTGCTGTGTGTTGTGCCTTCGTTTCATGTCTTTTAATACCTTTAATCCTAGCAAATAATACAAAGAGCTGCCATAGGACAAGTGTAGTGAAGGAAAATAAAAAGCAGTTGTTGAGTCTCAGTCTCGGTCTCTCCCTGGTTTCGGGCCTGGACGTGTCTCTGACTCGGCAATAGGTATAAAACAGAAAGTGTGCAACACACGCTCCGAAGCCAAGCAAAAGACAAACACTGTGAGAGATCCATGGGCTCTGTTGTTGTTGCTACGACTTCAACTGCAATGAACTTCTAGATGCAAGTCAATGAACTTATCCTGACTATGCCTATGCCTGCTGGCTTGCCTATCCCTGTCTGCCTGCCTGCCTGCCTGGCCTGGCCTGGTCTGAGTCGACGCGGCTTGGCTTGGCTTGGCTTGGCTTGGTCTGCCTGCTGTTGCATGATATCAACTGCATGATCATCATGATCGTTCGCTGGGCACAGTGAGCTAGCTTTGTGCCAGCTCGCTCGCTCTCTATCTCTTTCTCTCTCTTTCTCGCTCTCAACGTCGTCGTCGACTCCTCCTTGGACATAATGAACTCGGTTTTGGCGATACGTACGCAATTTTCAAATCGTGTTGCCTCATGATCGTGTAGCCTCTTTCTCTCTCTGTCTCTACCATAAAAAAACGTTTTTAGAACTTTTATTTGATTTTAGCAACACGCCTCGGTGCTGTTGTTGTTGTAATAGCAGCGCCATGAAGCTTTGCTCCATTGTCGTAGCTACGAGTCGTCGTTCTATGTATGATAATGATGTTGGTGATCGTGCCACTTTAGCAATGGTTAACTACGATGAGCGCACAGGGAAGACGCAGTCACAGTCACAGTCAGAGTCAGAGTCAGAGTTGCAGTTGTAGCTGGCTAAACATCCCAACTGGCTGGCGGGTTGAAGAACCTTTTGATTGGTTAGCTAAACACGACTCGAGTGCTGGGCTCCATGGGCAATCCTGAAGTTGGTGCGGTCTGCGGCATTAAACTGTGCCATGTTTACAGCGCTTGTCTATGGGCACACTGCTACGACTCCTGCTAAATCTCCTCCAACTCCTCCGCCTCCTGCTTGGCTAACATTTGCATGCATAATATTGCCAAGATTTATGCAAAAAATTGATGGCAATTAGTCGTCGACTCGTCGTCGTTGTTGGCTTTGACTTTGGCTTGGCTGCTGTCTCTTGACTCTCTCTCTATATATATGTATGTATATGTATATGTATATATCTTTGTTTGTTTGTGCATAATGATTTTCGGTATCAAATTACATTGGTTAGGGGTTTTTAGTATGTATTTTATTTGCCGTTTGCCGTTGTCGACGCTGCTGTCTTCTTCCTGCTTAATTTGATGCGCTCGTGCCGTCTGCAGTCTAGAGGCTGCACTCTGGATTCTGGTTCTTTGACTAATGTGCTGTGCGCACATCTTGCACAGACTCCTTTCGCCTGCTGCTGCGACTGCTGCTGTTCTCTGCTCTGCTTCGAATTTAATAGCTGCTGACCGTAACGAAATTATTTACTAGCCAAAATAAGATAATGAGCGATAATTTCTTGAGTTATATATTGAGCACTCAAGCAGCGTGCACGGCACATTTCAGCATTAACGATCATGTGGATGGGTAGGCGGAAGAGAAAGAGATAGGGAGAGAGGTAGAGCAGGAGAGGGAGCGAGATGAGAGAGAGCTGCTGACTGGATTAGGCATAAGATTATCATTATAAATATAATCTTGTACTTAGTGGAGAGAAGTGAAGAGTTTAAGCACAGGTGTTCAATAAGGGCATTTTACTCACATACACAGACGCACTCACCCACACACACGCGCAACATGCAACATGCAAAGTAAAACTCTGCCTTGGCTGGATAATTAGAAACCCATAAGACACATATATACACATATATATATTTATTCTTTCACCCATACACACACACACACACGCGCATCTACATGCACAAATTGAATAAATCTTGCTGCACTCGTAACGCGCCTCGTATAATTTTCAAGCAGGAATCGTCGTGCTCCTCTCGGTCTCGATGGCTTGAGCCCTTGTTGTGATTTAATAATTCGGTTTATCAACTTCATTTTTACCCTTTTGGCAGACAGGCAAAGTGTTTTCATCTTATAAATGTATATACCCTGTGCTTAAGCATATTTTACGAATGGGATGTGATGAAATGAAAAGAATCCAGAGAAGTTGTTTAAATTAGAAGAACTGTAAGAATTGATATTTTTTATTTCTAAGTATTTATTTTATTTTACTATATTTTTGTTTATTTTTTATTTATTTATTTTTTTTTGTTTATTTATTTTAGAACTTACAAAATACTGTTTGCCGATTGCGAATTGGAGTGGAGACTATTTTAGCAAGAATAAAATAATTGACAGGGTATTTTGCGAACTGTCAAACCCTAAATCTTCCGCCTAAATGCGTTCTACCAAAGTGTGTCTTCGCTTAAGGCATTTAACTCTAAAGTCATCATCAGCTGGCACATCATCTTTGGGTTTTATAAAGATAATATGGGAGCAACTTTATTTTGGGTTAAATATGAGACGAACGAGTTCCCAGACTGTTAAGAGTAAAGTAGAGAATGCAGAGCTGAGAATATGTATAAGAATCTAAGCAATGTAATAAAAACATGTTGATATTTATTTTTATTTATTTATTTTATTTTTTTTTAATTTAATAATTATTATTATTGTTTTTTAAATGTACTTATTTTTTATTATTTTTTTGTTTTTTTTTATTTATTTATTTTTATTTTTTTATTTTATTTTTTTATTTATTTAATATTTATTTATATTTATATTTATTTATTTTATATTTTTTATATATATTTATTTTATTATAATTATATTATATTTATTTATTTATTTATTTATTTTTTATTTATTTTTTTTTATTTATTTATTTTTTATTTATTTATTATTATTACTATTATTATTATCTAATTATTATTCTTATTATTTTATTTATTTTTTTTTTTTTGTATTTATTACATTCAATTAAAAATACTTTTGGTGTGCTATAAACAGTTTTACGAATTTCTAATATGATAAGTGGAAAGAAAAAATTATTTAATACAATTATATATTGCAAATATAAAAAAATAATAAAATATATTGTATTCACTGACAGACTGTTCAGAATAAAGTAAAGAACTTAAAGTAAATAGTGTGAAAGAGCCTCTGAGCCTAAGCCTAACTACAAATTTACTTTTCTAATTTAAATTGAATATCAAAATAAATATCAATTATATATACACAATGTGTATTACACATATAATACCGTATTGTGTAGAGCTGCAGTACATTTCGCATGGTATACGTATGTATGTATATAAATACATATATATAACTATCATAATTCATTCAATTCAACCCCAATAGCCTCACTGCATTTACCTTTCAGAGTATATATATCTATGTATATATATATATTTTTGTTCTTTATTTTTTTGCTTTGTATTTTTAAAAACAATTCACGCACCCTTACACCTGCACACACTTTGCTTGGCTGCTCCCTCGCCTCGGGCTGTCCCTGCTTGGAGAGGCAGCAATTGCTGCCGTTGTCAGCATTATGCACGAGAATTGTGAAGGCTTCTCAACTCTCGGCAAACTTCGGCCAGCTGTTGACGCGCCATCCGGACATGTTCCTTGCCAACCTATATAGTGGAGTGGAAGACAACTTCGTCGTCTTCGATCTGCGATCTGCGATCCTCGGTGCTCGGTGCTCGGTGCTCGGTGCTCGGTCGTTGGTGTCTTCGTCGCGTGTATGACATGTGAGTTGCACGTTTTGTCGATTTTCAAATTGAGGCAAGCGTCTCTCGACTCGTGCAATCAAACTGAGCAGTTTCAGCTGTGCCCTGTGCACAGGGTCCGGGTCTGTCTGTCCTAAGACCTATGGGTACCTGTCAGTCAAAATGCGTTTTACAACAGTTTTTTTTTTCTCCATTCCTCCTTCTCTTTTGGATTTTGATTCGTTTGGTTGCCCATTTGGTTAGCCATATCGTTGTTGTTGTAGACTCTGTATTGCATTGTTGTAGTCCGTAACACGATTTGATGCGTTAGGGTTCCATTGGTGCCCGCTGCCCCTAAAATCTATGAGCAATCTATCTTTTTGAGTGCAAAAGCAACAACAAATAGACAATCAATTCTTTTTTTATATATTGTGTTCGTCTTTTCATTCCATTTTGGGTCTAATATGAACAGAGCTGCAAAGCATCGACAGCTACTACTTTATGGTAATCTATGACAGTTGGTGATCTGAACATGTTTACATATATACATAGTACTTATATTAATAATACATATATGATTTAATTTGACTCAATCGATAAAATGCCCACTAAACGATCGTTTACCCCTACCAACAGCAATTGTGCTGATACTCGGCCACATTTGCATTTGCCACACAATAAAATGTCATAAATTATACGCTCGGAGGCAAAACAGAAAATAAAAAAGAAAAATAAAGCACAACGCATTGCCATCATAAAATACAATAATAAAGATCAAATACAACAATAGCAACAACAACAACACTCGTCTGACTGATCATTAATTAATGAACATGATCAACAGAGGCTCCAACTCGGTTACAACTTCTGGGGCAGGCCATTAGAATGCAACATGTCGTCGACGTCGTCTTCTCTCGGTGTTTGTTGTTGTCGATTGTGTTGAACAACCCGATATTGCCATATACATATAGACCAACACCAACACCAACACCAACACACACACGCACATTATTTCTCTTTGTTTACAAAACAAAATGTAAACAAAAAAAAAAAAGTTTTCTTTAGCCGCAGCGATTGAAAGCATTTGCTATATATGCTCTATGTGCTTCGACGAAACAAAATAAAAGGGCAGCGGCTGAGGCTACGACTGCGACGGCGATGGCGATGGCGACGGCGACTGAGGCACAGAATCTGGGGCAACCAAGCTGGGGGCATTTTTCCGAGTGTTCACCAGCTTGCATAAGCAGGCCGAGGATGGGGATAGAGGCATCGGCAGCCGCGTTACGCACCGAAAAGTTTCATAGAAAACAAATACGCTGAAAAAACCAAAATCCTCAAAAAAAAGAAAGAATAAGACAAAAAATAGTTCTTGTTGAACGACTTAAGGTTACTCCTTTTAAAGTGTAGAGTATGTTCGCTGGGAAGAGTTGATTGATTTTAGATATAACATAGAAAGTATTTAGATTTTACAATATTTTGTTGCTATGCAGAAAATATATAACTAGGATAATATCATGCTCTTATATATGTATTTATATATTTAAAAAAATAAAATAAAATAAAAAAAAAGGTAAATAAATAAAAATATTCAGAAAAATTAATTAAAATAAAATAAAATTAATTATGAATGTGATTCAAATTTTTTATTGAAAATAATTTAATCTAAATTTAAAATTGTAATTTAAAAATCATTGTTTACATATAGAACATTTTCTATGTTTTTTTTTTTTTTTTTTTTTTTGTTCTATATGTAAACAATGTTTTTTAAATTATTTTAAATTTCGATTAAATTATTTTAAATATAAAATTTGAATAAAAAATATATATATATAAATGTATAATATATATCCATAAAAACTTTGTTTATATATTTTAAAAATATTGTTGCCCTAAACCTTTATTTCTTTTTAAACATAATTACAAATATACAAAGTCCTAAAAATTCTAAAAATATATTTTAATTGATTAAGTTTATGAAACATCATTTCATATTTCTTTATTTTTCAACTTATTTTGCCTATTCAAAAATATGTTATATATTTAATAAATTTTTTATACTAAATCTTACATTTATTTAATCCAATTCACAGATGATTCGAAGGCTCCTCATTAATTCCAGGGTATGTACCACCTCAGTTATATTAATTCTTTATTTTCGGTTAGCTGCTGCACTTTGATTGACAGCTGCTGCAGCTTGGGGAGCTCGCTTGGGCTGGGCTCGGTTTGTGGCAGCTCTTTACCCATTTTGTTGTTGTTTTATTTTTATGTTTTATCTGCGACTGCTTCGACAAAGTTTCTTCTAATGACATTCACTTTTGGCTGCTTTGGGCGCTCGTTTTTTTATGATATTTGTATTTTTTGGGTCAATCATTATCGTCAGGCCAAGTTGGCCTGCACGCAGTTTGCACGTTCTCGCTGGGAGCGTGGATGATATCGCTAAGCTCTTTCCGCTATGGATTGTCATGTGCCTCTGCTGGGGATTTCACTTTCAATGCCTGGGTTGGACGATTGGGGTTTTTGGAGCTGCATGCATGGCGTATGTGTGTGCGTGTGTGTGTGTGTGCATATCAGTTTACCATCTAGCCACATAGACATATTAATTTCAATGCTGACCCTATTGGGCAAAGGGTCGAGCGAGCGCTGACTTGATGCTGGCACACCTAGCGCATGTAAAACCCTATTAAATTACCATACCACGGACAAGCGCACTGTTTGCCCCATTATCTACTCAAACAAATGCTCCTCGGCAAATCTACAGGGCAGCAATAGAAACGTCAACCCTGCCAGAGAGAGAGAGAGTGAGTGCAGTTCTCTAAGACTGTCATGATAGATCACCCCATAGACAAATACAGACAGGTGAAACTTGTCAGTCAGAGCAGCAGGCAGACCAAGACTAGTGGAGCCTCAGTGCACAGAAAAAAGGGTCGCTGCGTCCTACGCCAACAGCAAACAAATAAACAAACAAACTGAAAGAAAGACCTGATAGATGCGACAGGCGAACAAGAAAAGGGCCAGGAAAAGTTGTCGACGGCCGACGGTCGATGGTCTAGGCTCTGCCTGGTCTCTGGCTGAGGGCGCTTCGTCCATCGCCCGGGCACATTTAGTGATCGTCTCTTATCGCACTATAAAAACAAAGACGTTGCAAAGGGATCGAGTGGCTTAGCTCAGCTCAGTGAACCTGAACCCAACCAAACTCGAACCTGAACTCGTTGACGTAGCCGTACCCGTACCCGTATCCGAATCCCAGCGTTCACAGCTGAGCCCGAGTCTGATTCCGTAAAAATAAAGCCACGACACGCTTGCAGAGTGTGCTGGGCACAAGTATAAATGCCCTGGCCTCGGATACTACATATGTATGTGCCCTCGCGCCTCGCAGCAATTATATGTCGCAGGGTGTTGCCCCTACGGCTGATCATCTTGTCTTACAATTTTATGTTAATTTCTGTTTTCATTTATGCATTTATTACGCGGTCTTCAGCTTTTTACGACCGATCGTCCAACTCCTCAGACTTTGTCACTGTCTACGTAGCTGTCGCTGTCTCTGTCTCTTTCTCTGCTCTTGATTGTCACCTATTTAGTTTTCGCAGCTCCCTCAGCTGATCATTATCTGGATTGTGGCTTTTATGGAAATGTTTTAATATCTTTATAAATCCATTTTAGTTGCCTTGTATAGATTTTATGAGCTGTCTGTGCCGACATGCTACCATACAAAGCATTCTCAGGCTATAAACATTTTCGGTCTCTTGTCATGATTCATAATGGGGATGAAATGAATAAAAAAAAGAAAATGTATAGATATATATGTATATAAAACACCTGCAAACTGTAGCCAAATTGGTTGTCCCCATGCAGACAGGTAACTCAGTCAGCTATGACTAATTGTCAGTTGAACCGAAAAGGTTCAAGAACTGACCTTCGAGAAATCTTCTAAATGCAGAGAATCGCTCTATTATGAAAGCTCTCTTCAGTCCTTTTCCCTCCCCTAAACATCTTTAGTTCTTTTACAATTTATTCAGATTTCCAGTTGAATCGCAATTTAATCCACGCCGATGTGCCACAAATTACAATTAACCATTTAAGGCTGTAAAAGAGCCAATATCTTAGCCTGGCCCGGGACAGCAGCTAATTGCTAAAAGAGCAGATGTCCACTCTTGATTTTAATGTTTGACTGTAAAAATACGATACGAATAAAAAACAAAATTGCGCAGACATGACTTAAGCATTAAGCAGTTCGCTGTGGGCCATTAACAACGAGGTGTCAATTGCATAAGCCAACAACAAAAGGCCAACATCATATTGGCGCGGACAATTTGTCGACCTGGTCGAAGCGATTGGCAGCCAACTTGTCACATTAACACAAAGCCCAAACTGGGCAATCGCCAGTCGGAGCGGGTTTAAAAGTAAAAGTGATGCGACTGACTCCCGTGCCCCTCTCTCTCTCTCTCTCTCTCTCTCTCGCATATTTACATTTCGAGCCACTTGACTTACTAACTGACTGATCGACTGGCCGTCGACAATGGCAACAGCAGCAGCAATAGGCAAAGACAACGACAATAGTTGGCATCTGGTTAGTTATAATTTGTTGCCAGTGCTGCTCAGCTGTTGCTGGCCACGTTGGCAACTAGTTCCATCCGACTGCTTCCAATTATGGCGAGGATCTCTGCTTGCAACATACGCCAAAAAGTCAACTGCTATTGGGCTGCTCTCGGTGCGGTCTGGGCCTTTGCCAGTTGGCCTACAATGTGTGTCTTAGACAGCAAGGCGGCAACAACTTCCACCTGTGTAAAGTGCATGCTTAAGTTGTAGAGACTGCTCAACGTGTAGATACTCTATGATTCGCTATTTACGTATATATATAGATAAATATCTGCATCTGTATCTGTATCTGTATCTGTATCTGTATCTGTATCTGTATCTGTATCTGTATCTGTATCTGTATCTGTATCTGTATCTGTATCTGTATCTGTATCTGTATCTGTATCTGTATCTGTATCTGTATCTGTATCTGTATCTGTATCTGTGTATCTGTATCTGTATCTGTATCTGTATATATATCTGTATCTGTATCTGTATCTGTATCTGTATCTGTGTATCTGTACTGCCTATCTACCCCTTTTCCACCCATTACAGGGTATAACAATGCGTATCCGACTTTGCCAACTAGTCAGCTATAATTTCAACACTCGAAAAAAAATAATATAAAAGAGCCCCAACTCTAATCATGGCTTATGTGTGTTCGCTGATTTTTTACTTTGACCACTTCATACATATGTATATGTGTATGTGTATGTATGTATATTCACATAGTGGTTAATTATAGTGTATTTATTTAATAAGACAACTTTTTGCCATCTAGATATATGTCTCTATGCCTCTCCATGATTTTGTTTTGAGTCTGCGCTTTAGATTTCGCAGCTCCTTCGGCCCGAACTTGGCCAGCAGCCTGGAGTTGAAGTTGGCTTGGCTTGCAGCTTTTGTTTTTGCTTGTGCTTGTGTTTGCTGTTTTTGTGCACTTTAATTAAATTGTTATGTAAATTCCACTTGTCGTTGTAATAACAGCAGCCCGTTGCAGTTGCCGTTGCTGTTGCTGTTGTTGTTGTTATTGTTGGCTATGTATTCGGGCATATAATTTTCATCTTTATTAGAGCAGCAAGTGCGCTTTATTGGCATTGTCTTGGCTTTGGCTGCTTTGGTTTTGGGGTGGAGCAAACGGCTTCAACTTGGCTATGGGCAGGTCTTGGATTTGCCCAAAGCCAACTAAATGTCGAGCAATTTAACAGTGTGTCTGCTGATTGTGACAGCCGCAAAGACACAAAACACTTTTTGGCAACAGCGTTCTGGCTGTCTGGCTGTCTGGCCAATCGGCAATTTGAATCCGTAAGCGACAACTAATGGCCGTAGCCTATCCACTGAGCTAAGTGCATAATTAAAGCATCATAAGCAACTGTTGTGCATATCTTGTGCATATCAGTCAGGCGGAAGCTTTTGACAGCTTCAATTTAAATTCAAGAGAACAGTCTTACATTTCATCTTATCGAATTGAGGTCAAGCGTTTTTGTACTTTCATTTTCATCCTCTCGAACTTTGCCTCAATTATCTAATTTTCAAATTAACAGCTACAGCTGCAACTGCAGCCCGCGGCACTGGCAGCCTCGTCAGACACTACTTGAGACAACCAAACCGAAGCCCAACTCTCACTCACACACACACTTGTTGACTTTCGTTGCCCCCAGCTGAAATTTGAAATTTAGTTGCCCTTAGAAGTTTGCTGATAACATATAATTGGATTTTGATTGTAATGCGAGCAGGAACTGCCACGCTTATCAGTTGCCCTCTGAATATGCCACAAATAATCCGAAATTACTATAACAATTTCTCGTTACGAGTCGTGTTACGGCTCAAGTGTAGCGCAATAAAACTGTTGACAATTTGCGTTTGTTCGCAGCAGCAGCAGCAGCAGCTGTAGGCAAATACTTTTGGCCAGCTTCGCCTCACCTGTGTTTTACATATTTCTTCCTTTTTTTTTTTTTTTTTGTTACCGTATTTTTCACCTCTCACGTGTGAATCATGCAAATGGGCAGAGAGCGAGCAGAAATGCCAGTTGGCTTGTCTAAAAAGCCGCAAATGAATTAGTCATCATTAGTGAAAAATTGCACTAGTAACAAAATGTTGAGAACTTGTAGAAATTCCTGAAGCATAAGTGTGCACGCAGCTGACAAGGCAGTAAAAAATTATATATGTATATAAAATATGTAGAGAAAACTAGCTGATGAGAATTTGTTTATATACATATTCGTTAAGGGATAGTACGACTATGCAATGCTCTATGGATTTATTCCTTAGAAAAAGTGTATTCCTTATAAAAGTGTAAATATGAAAGAGCAATAATTATTTTAATTATATAATACAAAAGCAAAATAAACGCATTAAATAAAAAATAAATTTACAATTAATTGTATAAATTAAAATATGTATATTATAACTATTTCATATAAAATTTAAAAAATGCAGACATAATTATTATTAAATAAATTTGCTTTAAGTATACATATATAAATTTTATTTTATTTTTATAAATTAAAATATGTACATTTTAAATATTTTATAAAAAATAAAAATATGCTGAAGTAATAATTATTATTCAATAAATTTATTTATATATTTATAAATTATTACAACATTTTTTTTTTATTTTTTTAGAATATGTATATCAGAAATATTTTATATAAAATAAAAAATATGCAGTGCTAATAATAATCATTAAATTATTTGATTAAATTAAATTAATCTTTCTTTATATATTTATATATATTATTATTTTAATTTATTTTATTTATTTATTTATTTATTTATTATTTTTTTATTTATTTTTTATTTAATTATTTATTTATTTATTTATTTTTTTTTTGTGAGCAGCTCCATTGAAAAGACGCTGAATATTTTGTTAAAGTCAAAGCATGTGAAAAATAATCATTTGAAGATAATACATTAGATTTGTTTTTTATAAGCTGCCACAAACCTTCAAATATATTGGACTGTTTAAATAGGTAGAGCTTCGGCTCTTCTAGCTAGCCCAAGCTTACAATAAATATATATCCAAAACTAAATAATGAAATTTTCATTAGTATCACATAATATTCCCAACCAACCAATAACCATTATTTGACTAATAAATATATATAAAATATTTGTATATAAATCAATAGATTAACATAAGCACATGTATTTCTCAATAACAATTCATTAGCCAATGCATAATTTACAATTGAATCATAACAGCCATTGGCAGTGTATTAACTGTACAACAAAATGCCCACAAATTAAACATGGAAATATACAAATGTGTTTGCCTCCTAAAAGGGCAAATGGTTTCGGGTTATCCAAAACGAAAAGAAGAAGCAGAAAGAGGAAAAAAAGATAGAATAGTGCAGCAGCAGCAGCTTGGGGCAGGCAGCACTGACAGCCGTTGGCGTGGCATGCCTCAAGTTGAAGTGCAACCGAATTCGAACGGCTGCGCATGCGCTGCACACACGACGCTAGGCAGAGGCAGAGGCAGCAGCAGCGACGATGGACGGGCTTCGGCTTATTTATGGCCTGGTTTGGGCTTTGGTTTAGCTCCTTAGGTTCATTGGCTCCTCAGGCTGCCTTTGTTGAAATGCATTTATGGTTCTTTTTTATGTGAGTGTGCGTGTGTGTGTGTGTGTTGGTGTTGGTGCTGTGAGTGTTTTTATTTATTTTCTTTATTATTGCGTACGAAAAAGAGGCAGGCAAAAGCAGACGGCGAGAAAATTTCACAAGCGTCGCCAGTTTGTCTGGCGCGACTGGAGCCAGAGCCAGAGCCCGGGCCCTGGGCACTGAGACACAGACCCGGACCCAGACCCAGACCCAGAGCCAGGCAGAGGCACAAACCCAAGCCCAGGCCATTTATGCGCTGGTTATCTTTGCCTTTCTCTTACGTTCTGCCCCTGCCACTGCCCCTGCTCCTGACTCACTTTGTTGTTGTTGTTGTTGCTGCAGCACACAAAAGCGCTGCATGTTGCTTGAGTTATTTGCTGCTGCTGCGGCTGCTGCTGATTTTTTGGGTTTATTTACCTTCATCATCATAATAATCATGATCATCGTCATCATCATCGTCAGCATCATTGTGAGGCAGCAAACTCATCCATGATCTGAGCCCGCTGATCTTTTGCCATTGTAAGCAGTCGAAGGCAGTTTCTCTGCTGCTGCTGCTGCTTCTTCTTCCTTGGTTGCCCCTTTTGTTAGAGGATCGCCTGAATTTTGTGTTTTATGTTGGTTATTTTGCACAGTGCACACTTTGACGCTTATCTTGATTTCAATGATGTTTCTCTCTCTCTCTCACACACTCTGCTCTTTCTTTTTTGTTTACCATAGCAGATTTGTATACATAATTAGTAGCCTCGGCCTAAAATCTTATCTTTCTTAATGTATTTTTATTGATTTCATACCTTCGCCTTGTATTGAGTTACAGTTTCTTATTTGTCAAGGGGTTTCATATCGATGATCGCAGTTTGAAGATCGTCGTCAAAATTAAAGTTTTCTTTGTCTTTCGACAGCCTTCGACTTCGATTGCTTCTGCTGCTGCTTAATTGCCGGAAGTTTATCTATAAAACAAAAAAGAAATGAGAAAAAGAAGAAAAACAGAAAAAGAGTTCTCATAGATCGATATTTCTTCCGACTATTTGTACAATTTGTTAGACAATGTTTTTCTCACACCGACCCCAACTTGTGCTGATTTTCCTGCATTTTCTTAAATCAACAAAGAAGTTGCTCTTGCCCAGGGTGCGGCACAAGACATCGGGAACCGACTCTCCGACCCACGCTTCAATCTTTGATCGCTTCTTTAGGCACCCCAAGTGCGCAGAATGGCGTGAAAACGCTTGTATTTGGCCAAGACAATTAGCGTATGCCCTAAAGGCAAGATCGTTTAACAAACGACTGCGCATGCAGCACGAAACCCACCCAAAAAATACAAAATAAAAACCAGCAGAAGCTGAAAAAAAAAAAAACGATCGACATGCTCCGCTGAGCAGGCGCTCTTCAACTTGTTCTATGGCTGCGTCTTGGGCTAACCACAAGTTTTTCGTTATTTTTCCAGACTAACAAATTTATGAAATGTCTTCAACAGCTTTGACTGTCCAACTGTCCGACTGTCCGTCTGTCTGTCTGTCTGTGTGTGGCATTTAAGTGCAATTTGATTTCTTGTCAAGTTCTCACGCAACTTCACTCGGCAGCTCGTCGCGTCTCGCGTCTCGTTTCGGCCCATTGGCTTTCGGTTGGGCTTCACTGAGTACGACAATATTTAATCATAAAATAAATGCAAAAAAAAAGAGCGTTTAAGAGACCTCTGTACTTGTTCCGATTTATAAAGAAGCTCTTTGAGTGCGCGTGGGAATTTAGCTAGTATATTAATTGGCGGGCTTAATCAGGCGGAATTAATGGCCGTTTAATAATGGAAATATGATTGGGAATTCATTTAAATCAGCATCAACTTTCGCTGAACGGAATGAATCATCAAATCAACCCCAAGCTCAAGCAGAGGCTGTGACCCAATTCCGTGGAACTTTCCCTTTTATTTTTTTACTTTTTGTGTGATCCACAAAACCACAAAATACTGCGTGTGTGCATGTTCAAGAGATTAACACCAAGAGATGCCCAGATCTTCTAGGGCTTAACCCTGTTGTGCCACCACCACCACCAAGAACAACAACTGCCAAATCACGCGATCACGCCAAGTGGAATACCTCGGGCTGGCTGGCAAGGATCATTAAGCAATGCATAATCCAATTAGCACTGCGTCCTCCAGCACCTGTTCCAGCCAGCGCTAAACAGATGCAAACAATGCAACCAGAAATGAAAAAAAAAAATGAAGATGAGAAAAGAAAAGGTTTAATATTTTGTTAAGCAAACGAAGCAGAAATATTTCAACAAAGAGCAACCTGCTAAGCACTTAAATAAACAAGTGATCACGGATCATGGATCACAGATCACAGATCAGCGATCTCGTAGCTCAAATCTCGAATCTTTGCGTCAAGGATAAACAAAGCCTAGGCCAGGCAGTTTTACTTTTACTCTCAGTTCTCGTCAGCTCTTGTTGTCTTTGATTGATGTTAGACAGGACCTTTTGTGATATCTGATCCTCTTTCAGACGAATGAAATGCCAATTTTACAACAACAACAACAAAAATGACACGCAAATGGCAAAAGGAACCTTTTCAATGCTGGCTAGGAGAACTCTGTCTCCCTTCTGAACTGCCCCTGCCTTGAGGATTATCCCTGCCTGCCTGCCTGCCTGTTGCTCGTTCATCAATATGTCTACAATTAGTTTGCGCACGAATTCGTTATTAGGGGTCAGTCAATTGATAGCAAATGGCGAGCAGATAAATTGCGTGAGCCACAACAACAAGCGATCAAGCATGATCATTACAGCTCTCTGCTCCCTGCTCCCTGCTCCCTACTCCTGCTGCCTGCTCCCTACTCCTGCTGCCTGCTTTTGTTAACCTATGCAGATTGTTACAAAGACGAACCCACACAATGGATGCTGGCTGGCTGGTTAAGCGTGAGTGCACTGAACGAAAATGTATCAGAAACACGCTGTTTACATACGATCCATGCGATCAGATTCAATTAGTTGCCTGCAGTTGCTGCAACAGCAATTTAGCATAGTCAGGTATCGAAGGTCCCTAACCCTTGCCCCAGCCTTGTCATTGGCATTGTCACAGCATCTGACGGCTTGTAATTGGCAGTAGGCGCGAAACGCATCAAATATTGTTGGAGGCGTGTGAAAATGCGTTCGCGTTTCGCCTTGCGCTGAAAGCAAACTAATTTGATTTAAAGAACGTGAGAACGCAACGCAACGCAACCATTGCCAAAAGAGAGGTGCGTAAGCGATACCCGCCTCGCTCAAGGGGTGATCAGCGCTCCGTAAAATTCGATTAGAGACGAGACTGACAGTCAGAGTTGAATAGAGTTGTTAGAGTTGCTGTTGCTGGTGTAAGGAATACCCCTTCTACTCTTTTGTTTTTGTAATGAGGCCTACTCCAACTCCTGCTCAATAGTTGAGGCATTCAATTTCATATATATATAAATATATATACACACATACACACACACACACACACTTCAACGTGTCATATGCATCAAATTTTTATGGTTTTTTAACTGCAAACGCCAACAACAACTACAAAACTAAACAGGCGAGAAAATTTCGAGGAACGCACGTGTTGCTAAAGTGTTTGGTTCGCTTTTATGAAAATAAATCACAGAGGAGAGGGTAGCAGCATTGGCAGCACAGCAGCCGGTTCCAGAACGCGTCACCCAAGTTGAAACTAATTTTATGCATGACTTTTAACACATTCCAACAATATTTTCACTCACTGAAAATGTAACCAAATGACAGGCACTTCAGTTTCGTTTTGGTACCGTCTCTCTGCTCTGCTCTGCTCTGCTCTGTTCTGTTCTGGTCTGGCGTACTTGAACATTTTTACTGTCGCATAAAAATTCCTTTCGGTTTTTTGTTTTGTTGTTTTTGTTTTTAGCATTTTATGCACAGTTAAGTTAATCTGCTCTAAGCGTACTTAACAGCTCTGGCCCCGAGACCTCCGACACCGACACCAAAACAGCGCGTCGCCCTTGCTCTACCCCGCCAAGAGTCCACAGGCATGTGTCATCCACTCGAGGCGAAGGCCTCTCTGGCATGTGACACGTGAGACGGCGTCCCTGACGACAGCGGGAACGATTTGGTCCGTGACACAATTGAAGAATACAACTGGACCCACTTGAGCATACGAGATGGGAAGGAAAAAGAGCTATGGTCGGTCCAAATAATTTGGCATATGTTTTGTAGTGCAGCACAGCACAACGCGTTGGTCTCTCTGCCCAAAACTATGGCTAGGGAATACAGTATAGCGAGATCTGGTCTGGCAATCAGCTCACACATGGCCTCGGACTAATGCCAGAAGTTATTGATTGTCTGCTAGCTCTACTTTGTTAGTCGCGAGCCTTTGAAGTGGGCCTGACTCATGGCATAGCTATGCAATGCAATTTCCTCTTGACCTGAAGCCTGACGAATCACGTCACAGGACATAAAACCAAAAGATGTTGCAAAGAAAAGTCACTTGCATGCCAATGGTAGCTCCGAACTAGACAATATATCAAAGGTTTATAATTAAAAGTTAATAACAAAGCGACACGGTTAATCAGTGCTAAAATTGCATGGCCAAACGGAACAGTAGCCATTTGGGGAACAATGCAGAGAGCATTGTGCCTAGAGCACAAATATTAATCATGTGAGCACTTAATTTGACACTTGGCAATATTGGAAAAGAGCGGGACTACTGCTGTAAAGCTGTACGTACGGTCAGGCAACGGAGCAACGTCAGTCAGCTCAAAGCCGGCACTAATCACCTACGGGAACAGCTTTAAAGTGGTTTGTCTGCGCCTATGCCAGCGCCTGTCTTCCTCTCCCTCTCCCTCTCCTTCTCACTCACTGTTTGTAGGTGCTTTATTCTCTGTCAGCCACCTGCCTTACGCAATTAAGCGTCTGAGCGGCGACAGTGCGACGGGCCGGACGCAAACGCACGACAAAAGGTTCGTTCCAAAAAGCCAGCCAGCACATAAAACCCTCAGCTACAACTCCCATTGCAGGTTGAGTCCCTCCAGCCAGCTCCAGCCCAATCCCAGCTCCAGTCGAAGCTGTGTAATTACTCAACGGCCGAACTGGTTCTCAGCTCTGTTCTGGGTTCTGCGTGTGTAAGTCAAGTAGCTGCCAGATAACACAGCTCGACGAAGGGGCAAAAAAAAAATACAATTTAAAAAACAACGATCGAAGCTTTGTGCAGGCATGAAACCCTTTTAGTTTAGCATTGGACCTCGTCGCGGGGGCTGTGGCGGAGGGGGGCCAGATAAATATTTATGTGTCATTAGTCGATGCCCTGGCAGTCATCAACTTGAGCGTTGAAATGCCTTTCGGTCTTCGGCATAGGCATCTGGCCGGGGTGGAGCAGGGCGTGCGGGCAGCTAGCTGCTGCAGGCAATTTATTATTTCTAAAACTTGAAACTGAAGTGGATTAAGCTATAGAACAATAATAGTGCCAAGATATACAAACTCACTTACCCAACCATCAATAAATAAGTTACATTTCTTTAAGTAGTCTTCAAATGAAGTTATTAGGAAATTTCTATTAAGAGCAACTAAGGTGAGGCATGAACTAATGCAGTGGCTGGTTAAGTAGAAGAAGTATATACATATACATATGTATGTATGTGGAGCATTCTGTTTATAAGTTTTTTAAGCAGAAAAGGATAACTTCATTATTATTATTATTTATATCAAGAAATCACTATCAATAGGTGAGTTACTGAAGTTAGGTCCGTTTCTTGTAAAGCTAATAGTCTTATTCTCTTTCTCTATCTTCTTCTCTCATTTCCTTATACATATATTTATATTATTTACCTTCTTTCGTTTGTTGAGGTCAGTTAATTAATGCGATAATTAATCTTTCTGCCCGGTTCTCTGTCTCAGACCTTCTTTATCTTTAAGAATTCTCATAAAAATGTAATGCAAATATTTCCTATAAGCTTGCATAATTCTCCAGCTCACATTTCAAGAGCTGCGTCAGAAATAAAGACCCAAGTCTAATAGGCTATAAAATCTTAGTTTTTTGCGTATTTTTTTTATATTTTGCAGTAAACAAAAAAATTGCAAATAGGCTTTTTCGTCGACTACCTTTTAAGTGCCCATTGGAACGTAATTTGTTATTTGTTTCTGGTAATTTTGTTCGCAATAAAAAATCCAAAACCTTTTGTTGCAATTGCAATAATTTGGCTGCACGCGTCAGGCAACACGCCCAGTTTTTGGTTACGTTTTTTTGATTTTGGCTTTCTGGTTTTTTTTGGGCTCTTATTGTTCGTTTCTAGTTGTAAGATTTCTTTAGACAATTGTTTGATTTTTTAACACTTGCAGTTGGCTGTCAAAGTTGGGTGCATGCTCTCGAGGCTTTTGTTGCTGTTGGCCATTTGAAAATTTATTCATTTGCTGGAAACTTTAACCGCAAAATGCACTTTTGTGTGCGGGACGTGGGGGCCCATTGTCGCCTCGCTCTGTTTCTTTGTCACTGGCTCTGGGGGCCGCGAAAACTTCAATTTTGTGAAATCGCACAGTTGTATCGTTGCCTCGCAGTCGAGCCCAAAAAATCGAAAAGTGACCCAAGTGTTGTTCCATGTGACTGACTGCACACAATCGCCATCGAATCGCCATGTTGTGCAAATTAAGGATTTTTCGGCTTGCGTTTTTCTTTTTTTTTGCTCGTATTCTTATGCCTTTTGACAGTTTTATTGGATTTTTTGTTAACCCATTTTTGTTAAATCTTTGTTTTTTTTTCTTTACTCTCAAGTTAACTGTGTCAGCTGGGCCTATCGACAATCTGTAAATTGTTTAATTGATTTACGAGACTTGTGCTGAACTACTGGTTGAGAGGGGTTTAGAGCGAGCAGGAGTCGAACATGATTCGTTATGGATTTGATATAGACTTAATATCTCCTCTATATCCATACAAAAGGTTTTCAATATTTAAGAATTACTGGTTAGGACCTATTCGCCAATAAGTAGAAAAATATTAAAATCAAATTATTATTATTATGTTAGGATCACTGCAAATTATTGAAGATCTTATATAGACTTCTGTTATCTGCTAGATGACCTGATCTTAAATGATCTTACAGAAAATCGTAATTAAGTTTCACACGGCCTAGCTCTATTTATAGAAAGAATTGCCTAAAGTCAGAAAACTCAAGTAATTCTCTGTTCCATTTTCTTATAACTGTTAACACTTTCGTTTGTTTCATTCTCTGACTGTATCCCGGTTTTATTTTTACTTTTTTCATCCACTCACTCCTGGCTGCAGCCTCATTTAAATTCGCAAAACTTTCGTTTTTTGAGGTCAGTTAATTAATGCGATAATTAATCTTTCTGCCCGGTTCTCTGTCTCAGACTCTGACTTCGACTGCCTGTTTTATGGGGCTTTTGTTGTTGTTGTTGTTGTTGATTTTTATGGCTTGTTGTCATGCAGCTGCTTTTAAATCAGCTAACTGACCTGTCAGAATTTTACAGTTAATATAATTATAAAGGGATTTGTGCAAAATATTACAAAAATTGGGTCAACCAAAAAAAAAAAAAAAAAGAAGAAGAAGAACGCAGCAAAATCAGTTGAACCGGAAATGTAAGGAATGCGCTGAAATAACTTTGGATATAATCACACCACGTATACCATATATAGAGTAGGGGTATTCCATTTTGGTTACCCTAATAATAATTATATATAAATTGTGCATGTAAGCGATACTTGATAATCCCAGCTATGGCAATTGTGCCCCATTCTAATAAGCAACTTCCTTCGGCAATGATAATGATAATGAGGATCTGCCTAATAACAATCAAATATTTATTAAAGAACATTCACACGCTGGCGTTGCATTACATCAAATTGTAGGTTCTATAGAGCAGGAGGAATACCCAAAAGATTTCTTGAGAGAGGGAGGGGAGAGAGGTTATTGTCATTGTTCGTGTCAATTAATATTAGTCTACACAGATTGGGGCGCTGTTGGCGGTGTCAGTTGCCAGCAAAAGCTGCCAAAGTTGCGTTGCAACAACAACAACAACAACAGCAACAACAATTAGTGTGGAGCAACTGCGCTCCTCCCTCCTCTAATATAATGAAAACCTTTTGGTCTTTTGGTGGGCAAAACCAGTTTTCGGGCAGACAATTTGAAACGTAAATTTATGACCAAGTGCGCTGCCTGATGCCTGATGCTGCTGATGCTGTTGTTGTTGTTGTTGTTGTTGTTGCTGAGACGAGAGAGCGTTACGTTTTGTATCTGTATCTGTAAGATATCAAGATACAGGCACACACGGAGCAGCTACTGCGACTTGATGCACACCTGCACGTTGGCGTTGCTGCTGCTGCTCGTTGTTGTTGTTGTTGTTGCTTGTTGTTGTTGTTTTCTTTTATTATTGGTGTTAAAATTATGGGTTACGCTACGGAGGCGAGACAAGACGTGCAGCGACGTGGCCGCCGTGTGGAGACGTGCTCTTGGGCAAAGGCAACGTTGACAAGAGCGCGACACAGAGCGCTCGCACCAGGGCATGGCAGGAGTCGGAGGGGAGCCGCTGCGTTGGGGGAAACTAACGCGTGTAAGACGGTAGCACTTCCCTAGCTGTCTGTTGTAACCTGTTCCTGTCCTGCCACTGACGTTTGCGTGTGTGCAATGCGTCCGCTGCTGCCGCTCACAGCCCCTGGCCGTGACTTTGGCTCAGTTCGTGGCTTCGGCCTGTCGTCGTGCCTAAAATCTGTTCTAAGGGCCATAAATTGTAGAGCCGCCTGACTGTTGTAGTTGTTGTTGCTGCTGCTGCTGCTGCTGCTGCTGCAGTCGTTGGTAGTTCAGGCCAGCCACGACATGCAGCACAATGTGTTAACACTGGTAGTCAAAAATCTTGTTTAATATTTGGGCTTAGCAGCGCTTCAAGTGTCTGGCAGCACTCTATTGTTGCTTGATCTTTTATACCCTGTAGTCGTAAAAGTGCTGAGCGGGTGTATAGAGATTGTGAGAGAAGAAGGCTTTATATATATAAAGAGAATGTTATCAAAATCTATCTATTTGAATTTATAACTCTTCTATTGTTTTTAACTCTCCTGCTGTTGCCAAAAAAGTGGTAAAGCTATATAGAATTTTCAGAGCGAACATGAAAGTGAATATGGAAAGGCTTAGACTGTTTTAAAAATTGGTAGCTAACATTATATTTCTATACAAATAACCGCTGCTTTACTATGGAAATGTGATTTTTAAAGTTTTCTAGGAATCTTGTCTACTACAGGGCATCTCTAAGTCTATCACTCCCTACTTGTTGCCTATCTTTAGTAGTTTTAATTTACTGTTTGGCGTAAAAAAGTTAATTTATGAAACGCCTCGCCTGGCATATATAAGCATGGTCTAGGTGTGCAGCCGTTGCTAATGCGCCACGATCCTCTTAGGCTAATCCCCAAAAAGCCTTAAATGCAACACTAAGCGTTACATTGTAACACTGCTGCTATATAGTATTTATTCAAGGAGTTTTGCACCTGATCAGCCTATGCTAATAACAGTGAGAACGAGAGAGAGAGAGAGAGAGAGTGAGAGAGCGAGATAGATTTAAATTCTTTGCTTCATTACAATAAATTAGTCGCCCCAATCATGTCTCAGCTTCGGCTAATGAGCTAATCCTGCTCTGGGCTCACTTTGTTCCGAGTCCATTACCAGTGGCCTATTAGCCAGCCAGCCAGAGAGATCGTTAATAAAGCCATGCCAAATTTGTTGCCGCAAAGGTTTAATGTTTTGATTGAGGCATCGGGCAATTGCCTGGGCCCCAGCACACGGCAAACTTCTAACTCGTCACAGCAGCGTCTGACAGCAGCAGTCAGGCTCTGGGGCCAGGTGCTGTGCTGCAGTTTGGTTCGTATCGTGCTAGTACATTTCAGATTTGCCATGCTTTTGGCAGCCGCACTAGATTGGCGTAACAGGTATGAGATAGATATGAAGTATGATGTGGTTTCATTTTTATTGGATGCAGCTAAACAGAAGCTGGACAACTGGCAGCTGGCAGACACACACACACACATACATAAACAGAGAAGGCAACGCCGACGCCTGAGCCTTATCGCAGTATCTGACCAAGGCAGATAGCTGCCTTGGCTGACTGCAGCTGGCCAAGTTGGCCATTTAACTGTACTTTCCACTGCGGCGCATGCGTGGCGGCAAAAATCTGTAGGCTAATGAGACAAAATTGTTTTGGCCACAGCACACTACAGAGATTGGCTTTGTGGATTATCTGCGGCATTTTTATGTTTTGGAGAAGACAATGCCCCCATGGGTCATTCTAAGCTAAGCAGTTGGGACATTTAATTACCGTTCGAGCCTTGACCCATTAGCCAAAGCTAAGCCAAACGCTTTGTGCTGACTCCGAGCAACTTTGACCTTATGTCGTAAATTAATCAAGCCACTGCGATTACAACAGATACAGATACAGAGATACCTTTGAAACAGAGTCATCAAACGTTGGCTGGCTACCTAACTATCCCAGAGCCAGCTGGCAACACCTGAGCCACGCTTTGCAGACAAAACAGACAAGTTGATTTACCAGGCTATACGGCCAAAGAAACGAAACATAACAACAACAACAAAAAAACGGGCAGAAAAAAAAAGACAACGAAGAAAAAAAGAACGCGCTATTGTACGTCATTTTTCAAGAGCCGAAACCTGAAATGGAACTCAATTTGCTGCTGCTGCTGTTGGCCGTTTGGGGCCAGTTGGACCTCAAGCTGTTGGCTGGCCGAGCCCCAAAGCGGAGGCTGGAGCTGAAGCTGGAGCTGAAGCTGGAGCTCCACTCCAATTGTGACGGACGGGCGGGTCTCGGGGGCGGCTCTGATACCAACTTCAGGCTGCGCACGTGCCAAAGCCGCGCAGCTTTTGTTATTATTATTTTTTTTCTTTTCGTATTTGTTGTAGCTGCTGTTGTTGTTGTTATAATTGTAGTTGTTGCTGTTGTAAGTGTACGCCCAGACAGCAGCAGCCCTAAAAGAGGTAAGACCAAATGAGTCTTGCCTTTGTGTCTGTGAATACTCTTTATGAACTGTGCTATATTTACTCGATTGGTTTATTTATTATATTTATTTATGGTATTTTGACTTTGCAGTCAAACTGATTATGAAATTTTTTAAATTTTAGTAAAGTTTAAAGGAAGCCTAGGATAGTTACGGAGAAATCTTTTTACAATTTAAAATACACATGGAAGACTTTTGATTAGATACAAGTTTATTCAATATATTTGTTGTTTATGTTCATTAAAATATATATTTAAAGCTTAAGCATCTCCCAAGCACAGTTAATGCTTTTTTAGCCCATTTTTATCTAAAATGGTATCTAAAATATCTTTCTTATTATTATAGATTTTTTTAAATATTTAAAATAAATTAATAATTTTTAACAAAAAAAAAAAAAAAAATAAATAAATAAATAAATAAAACTTCCTAACCAAATTGGTTTTAATAATTGTTTACGATTGCAAATATATGCATGATATCTGAAATATATTATAATAAAATATATAATATATACCAAATAAATAATTAATAAAAATAATAATTAATTAATAATTAAAATTCATATACTAATACTGTATAATAATTACATAAAATTTTGTTAATAATAAATAACTTTTATAATAAATAAATATCAATATAAATAAAATAATAAACAAATAGACAAATTTATATATACTTTTCTAAACAGATTTATTTATTTAATTTATTTATTAAATTATGAATATAAATAAAACTATTTTTTCTTTATTAAATTTTTATTATAATTATTATTAGTATTTTAAACATTTATAATAATGATAGTAGGCATATTATTATAATTTTTGTTTAAATATATTAATATATAAATAATTTAAATAAATATCTGCACATTTCTAAAATTGCCAGTAAAATATTTAGATGGCAGTTTCTAGAATATTTCCAGAAAATATATATTTTTTTAGATTTCCTCTGCCATTTATATAGTTTCTTAAATGTTTTTCAATATATGTATATTCGCTTCAGATTAATTGTTAGCTGCCTATGCCAGCTGCTCTTCCCACTCTTCTCTCGTAGGCTGGCCAAGAACCCAAAGCTAAAGTCAAAGCCAAAGCCAAATCCCAAAGCCAGACTCAAGACTTCGGACATGACTTGTTTAATCGCTGAGCCGTTGTAGCCCTAAAAGCCTAAAAAAAAAACGAAGAAGTTTGAGTGTGTTGGAGTAAAAGTCATTTATTTTGTTTAGATTTGTTTTCTGATTTGGCAGACAGTTGGTAACCCTTTTAATTAAAAGAAGAGAAAACATAAAAATCAAATAAAGAGAATGAGAGGGAGAAAAAAACAACAGCAACAACAACAACAACAGCAACGACAGCAGCATCTTAGCTACTTTTTGTGAACATGCCCAGGGCTTATTTGTCCAGGCACTGCCTACTTTTGAATTGTTCAGCCAAGAGGTGACGAGGGCTCCATAGGTGCTTAAAGTGGGCGTTGTTGTTGCCTCCAAAGTTGTAATTGTTGCTGTGGATGATGCAGCTGATTTGGCGTCTGCAGCGTCGTCGTCTGCATGGAATATTTATGGCTCGTGCCAACTGTCGTCTCTTGTTACCTGCACACACATAAATCGCTCTTACAGCGAACACAAAATAATAATAATAAGAAGAAAAAAAGCTGTCTGTAATTTATCAAAGCATCTCGAACAACTCAACTTCAAGTCTGACTGTCTAGACCAACTGCAACTGCAACTGCAACAGCAACAGCAACAGCGCCTGCGCACACTTTGGCCGTAAAATAAAGTCGCGTCATTTTTGAAAATTTATGAAATTATCTCCGAGAAGTGCTACTGGAAATTTGTTTGTTTGCACTTAAACTGATTTTTATGTACGGTCGGCTCACCCCAGCTCCAACCCAATGGCAGCTGCCCAGTTTTTACATTCCCATTTCCATTCCAATTCTCTAAATGCCGATGCAAGCTGCGAGCGCCCACGTTAAACACTTCTCCTTCTCTCTCTACCTCTCTCTCTTATTTTCTTTTATTAAAATTAGGAATTGATTAGTAAATGAATTAATTAAAATGAGTTTTTAAATTTAAGTTTTATTAATTAATTTAAATGATGTATACAAATATAGGTAGCCAAATAGACAACTGAATTCATAAGTCTAGTTGGATGGGACTACGGCCACATAAAAATAATAGTGTGAGCAGTTAATGTTGAATAAAAGGGAAGAGAGAAAAACAAAGATTATTAGATTAGATTATTGGACATTTAAGTCAAATGAAAATAACATGCTTTACTTATTTATATCATTTATTTAATAGTAATAATTAATAAAAATATGTATATTTAATATATTTTTTGCGATTAAGATTAACATGTTTAATTAATTTATATATTTTATTTAATAGTAATAGTTAATAAAAAATAAATTTAATATATTTTTTTATAATTAAATTTAAATTATTTATTTATTTATATAATTTATTATTTATATCATTTATTTAATAGTAATAGTTAATATAAAATATGTATAATATATTATTGCGTATAAGATTAACATGATTTATTTTTTTATAATTTATTATTACTATTAAAGTAATAATCAATATAAAATTTATATATTTTTATATATTTTTTGTGCATATTAGGAATTTGTAAAATTAAAGGAAAGGAGAGAAGAAATAATTAACAGCAAGTAATAGTAATATATGAAATAAAATTTATTATGGTCTTTATTTCAAACAATAAAACTAAATTAAATTGCAACAAACGCAAATCTATAAAAAATAAATAATCAAAAAAATTGACAATTTGTTTTTAGTAAAAATAAGTTTAGCACTTTATTTTAAAATATGTTGTAGTAAAATTGTAAAAAAAAATTGTTCAATTAAAAATACGCCTTATTCTTAAAAACAAGTAGACAACTTTTCTTCAAATGCAAAAATTAGTTTAACAATTTTGAGTAAATTGTTAAATAAAATAAAATAATTAATATGTTTAAAAATTTTCCCTGCATTCTATCGAAACACAAGAATTAGTGTAACACTTGTTTGTAAATGTATGGCAGGTATGAATATTTTCATGAACTCAACATAAAGTAAATATAAATATAGAAACTTAATATGAAAATGTGATATAATTTGCCAAAAATAGTAAATCGAGCGTATTCAAACTTCGCCTTAACTGCCCAACTATTATTTCTTGTTAATTTTATTTCCATGAATCTGATACAAATTTTAATTTTTGCTTTTTGCCAGGTCAGCCCATTTGGCTGAGCACGCGCTCCACATTTCCATTGCAGGTGTTGTCCAATTTGATTTCGTTTTGCTGGTTTCGTTGTTGTGTGAGCCACGCTCTGAAGCTTTGCTGACAGCCGTATGCGGTGCGGTGCGCCGGCGCCCACGCCAAAAGCTTTTAATGTCTTTGTCTGGCTAACTGTGTCAGCAATTAGTTATGGTCTTTATTTATGGCTTCTATTTGCCATTTGTTTGTTTAATTAATTCAGTTTTTCGTTGCTCTGCACAGAGCAGACAATGTTTCATTTAATTGTTTAATCGCTACAAAAAAACTGCCAAGCAAAAACTCTTGAGCGAGACTTTGACAAATATTGAAGCAAGCAAGCGTATTGTGTCTATGCCTAAGCTGAATGTTTAATTACCAATTAGCTGCTTACACATACTAAACAAAACAAAAAAACACACTGAGAAATCGCAGCCGGGTCTCAGGTGTCAATGACACTCGACTGAGAGACACTCCAGCGCATTATAAGTGCTAATAACTAGCGTCACTCCACTATGTGTATTCCACACATAGTTGGAGAGCTATAACAAAGAGATCACAAATTCAAACATTAGTCATCCCGCAGACATGCGACCCGGACCGACCCCAAAGCCCCCGGACTACAATAAACTTATCGCGCCTATAAAATCAATCAATTCTTTTCTTGTTGTTGTGCTCCTTATAAAAAATTATAATAATAATAATAATAATAATAATAAAGTGCTGCTGGTAAAGGAGTTCAGTTTCCGCACACAAATACATATATCTAGAGGTATCGACTGATCGACTATGAGTCATGGATTTGGTTGTTGTTGCTTTTGGTTTTCGGGGCGGCAAGTGGTCAAAAACCCAACCCCAGCCCAGACCCATAAATAAAGCAAAATACATATATATAAATATTTTTTTTTTTTGCGCTGTTGTTGCTTTTGCCTTCCTGTCCGTTGGCTTATTTGCCCATTTGCCCATTTGCTGTTTATACAATAAATCTACCTGGGCTCCAACATCTAATAAAGTGAAGCCAAAGAGAAAGACAGAGAGACACAGAGACAGCAGTCGGCAGTCGGCAGACGGGCTCTGTCTAGATCCAGAGCGCAGCAAACTCTACCTGTGCAATCCGTGAGTCATCCGCTTTGGCAGAGGCAAAGTCAACAACGGCAGCACGAATCTCTTGCCGATCTTTCGCTTAAAGTTAAATAATCAACAATTTGAAGCTTGATATGATTAGCAACTTGTTGCTCCAGCTCTACAGTCCGACCCGTGCTCTCTCTCCTTCAGGTAGTTTTGCAGTCAAAACAATGCGACGACAACGACGACGACGACGACCCTGAGCCCTTTTATTCGTGCCAATGTCTTGGACTGCAACGGTCGTGTCTATCCGAGGCTTGGGCTCTACTTGGCGCGCGCATGACTCATCCAGTGCAGCGCGACGTTGTCTCAGCATTGGATTACAACTGAGGGACCCAATTTTGTTTTTTATTTACTTTTTTGTTTTTATTTATTCTTTTTTTTTTTTAATTTTTTTATTTGCGAACATTTGCGGCTTCTTCGGCCGTTTGTTTTTTAATGAGAAACTTGTGTAGCTGTTGCATTCCTTTTTATTTTGTTTTTTTTTTCTTTTTCTGCTGCCGTCGACCGTCTTTAGTCGGAAATCGACAAATTATGAGCTCGATTGCTTTGTGGTCAGGGTATTAATATAATAATCCATTTAAATGGTGCGTAGCGGCTAGCCAATCTGAATTTCTTCATTAAAATCAGCTAAAGTTCCGAGTAGCTGAAATAATGAAATAAATTGGAAATATTGCCTGTTGTTTATTTATTTTAATTTAAGCTGGATATATTTTTTTTTTTTCAGATTTAAGGCAATTTAAATTAAATTTAATTTATTTGTCATTTATAATTAAGATTATAATAATTATTTTATTAAATTTTTATTTTTTATTTTATTTATTTTACTTTTTTATTTATTTTTTATATTTTATTTATTTTATTTATTTTATTTATTTTTAATGTATTATAATTATTAAATTCTTTTACTTAACTTATTTTTCATTTTTTTATTTTTTATTTTTGTATATATATTTTTTATTATTATTTTTTTTTTATTTATTGTAGATTTTTAATTAATTCTTTACTTTAATTACTTTACTTTAATTCTACTTATTTTTAATTTATATTATATTTATTGTTTCTATCATTCTAACATGATTTTTTATTCATCTATTTTTCTAGATATATTTTGTAGTTTTTAGGACCTACAATTGCCTTGACTTTCTAAAAATCAATAAATAATTTAATGCAATTCAGTTAAAGCCTTAAAAATTTATTTATTTTGCTAGACTTATTTATCTCTAATCTATTAATCATGTTCCATATAAATTGCGTATATTTTTTCGAATCTCCCAATTGATTTGCGCTAGTTAATTTAATTTATACGCTAATGTTTTTTCTGTTTGCAATTTAATGTTGGCTGCAATAGAAACTGCAGATAATAATAAACCAAAATGCATAAAAAAAAAAAAAACATTAAGAGAATTGTTTGTTAAAAGCCAAAGTCGAGTCCGGGGAGCTGGCAATTGGTCAACTTGTTTACACTTTGCCGAAAGACACAAATAATAATGAAAAACAAGCAAAAAAAAAAAACCAAAGCAATTGACATACAGTTTCCCTCCACACGGACACAGAGACAGACACAGAGTGCCGATATCGATGTCCAAGAAGTTGACATCCTTGGCACGAGTATCGCTTACAGCTGGTTCAGCTGGTCCCCACTCGGTCGAAAATTATATATTGACAAATATGTCGCGATCGTGCAGTCGATCAAGTGTTTCAGTTGCTGTTTTTATTATTTTTTGTGAAATTGATTCTTGAGCTTTGTGAATTATGTATGATGTGGCTGACTCGAAGGTTACGCGCCCAATTATAAGTTTTGCACGGACAATAAAAATATATATGTATGTATAGATTTATGTCTGTATATATATATTTATTATGAGCATCATAAATGATATCTCTCAATAGCGTATGCTTCCGGCATAGCCAGTGCAATAAACTGCATTAAAACTCATATATTCTGCGGCTCTACACGTCAGATATGTTTACAATTCGCTGCTGCAAAAATTTAATCAAAGGCACGGTGCCGTGGACAAGTTACCGTAGAACAACGCCCCTGATTCAAAGTGTTTGGCAATATTTTTGCCAAAGCGTCCGCCCCGTTCGCTCGCCTATTTGGCGCTCTTAAATGCTGTTTTGTTTACCCAAATACCCTATGTAAACTGTAGAGCGATAGAGGGTATGCCAATTTGATATTTAATTATGATCATGATTTTAATAAAAATCAGTTAAATTATTTAAATATATCTCAATATTTTTTTTCTTGTTTTCTGTCTTATTCTCTTCATTTACATTTTACTGTTCACTTCTTAATCAGTTTTTGCCCGCTTATCTAACACTTTCTACAGGGTATTTTTAGGCCGAGTATTTCGATTCTTCCAGCAATCTCCCTAGTTTCAATATTTGCATTCGCTATGTCTCTGTTGGAGCAGCAGCGCAAACATTTCACACCTCAAATTCATTGAAAAATATATTGCAATATATATTTTTGAGCTCCGCGTTGGCAGCAAATTTCCCTGGCTCCAACCATTCATGTGCGAGCGACACAAACGAACTGGAAAAAAAAATACTTTAAAAATAACGCCGCAGCGCGTGCGGAAAACTAATGCTGAAAATTTAATTTGGCAGATGGGCAAAGCGCAGAAATTGCAATTGCTCTATGAATCTATCAACAGCTATGCAATAAATTCTAAAAATAACAAGAGTTCTTCTATATGTCATGCGCCCAAAAATGTAAAACGTGAAATGTAATCAGTCGTGAAGAGGCGGGGCACAGTACACCGTAAAATTTCAGAGAACCTAGCCAGTTACATTCCACTTTTTCTCTGATTAAATTACTGGTCTATTGTAAGCAAAAATTGTCATACCTCTTATATGTGATTCTCATTTAAATGGGAGTTGCCTAGAATTGCTTAATGCATTTAAAAGTATAATTAAAATTTTACTCTCACTCTCTATATATTTTCGTTTGACTCTGTGTCTATCTGTAGCAATCCCATTCTCTTTAACTTTCTCTATTTCATTTTTTTCCTCCCCATTGCCACTGTGTCTCTGTTTCACTTTCAGTTATCCTTTTTCTTTCTCTCTCATTCCTTTGTCGCTCTCACACTGTTCTCTCTCTCTCTCTCAGTTGCTATTATATCTCCCTTCTTCCCAACTTTTTCTCTCAGTGTACAATTTTTGGTTTCCCCCTCTTTTATTTATATAGCAATAAATTTATTGTGCTTCTCTGTGAACTTTTGGCTAAGAACCTACATACATACATACATATTCACTAAGCATACTAACCTATCACACACACACATACACACATACACGTATATTAAGTGTGTATGTCGTATTGCCAAGCAAACAGCTAGTAATAGTTCTAGTATATAGTATTTATAGGCCCCCCCTGCCGCTGCCAGGCCCTGCATTCGCATTCGCATTCGCATTCGCACATTGCGTTGACACCCCTCGCTGATATTTGGCTTCTGGCCAAATGGCCAAATGGCCAATTCATGAAACGGGTATTTATAGCTAGTCGTTGCCGCAGGCATATTAATCGGCTCCTTAATTAGTTTAGTAGCTAACTGGCTGCCCAAAAACCGAAATAAATAAATAAAGCAAAGTGAATTTTAATTAAAACCTAATGAAAAATTAATATGCCCCGCACTCTCAGCCGTCGCAGCAGCGCAACTTTGAATATCTTGTGACACACAAATCGCGACGAGAGATTAACGAAATTTGACATACTTTCGGTCGAGTATTGAGGAACGTTGCGCCCCACCCACACACACACACACAGACATCATAACGATCCATTATGCATAAGAAACTCTTTGTGGGGTGGTTGAAGTTTTTTAATTGTTCGGTGGCTGCTGCTGCTGCTGCTGCTGCTCTTACAAAACACTGAGACTGAAACATTTTATCGCTTACAAAATGACGACGGCTCGCCGGAGTTCTTCGAATTTTGAAACATGCTTCCAAATGTGGCCTTGTCTCGTTAATCAGCTGTAAAGTTGCCGTTTGTTGGCAACAAAGCTCAGGCAACGTGTGAGTGCCGTTGCGTGTGGGCGTTCGCATATCGAGTGTACATGTGTGTGTGTGTGTGTGTGTGTCTCAGGTCGCCAAGCGGAAGCATTCCTTGTGTTTTCACTGTCCCAAGCGTCGTATGAGTGATGTATGTGACATCTCTGACGCGTTCGACTCGTCCGACTGTTGCGCCCTGCACCCCGCCTCACCTCTCCCCACCTCGATCACGCTCTCGCTCTCAAGGGTTGTCCACTTTGTTCGGAATGTATTTCACAATGTGTCATCGAAAGTAGGTCCGGGTGGGCAGCTGTTCGCACTTGGTGATCAGTGAAAGTGGGTCAACCCGGCTTAGGCGCTTTTTAATGGCTTTGTTGGGGTAGTTCTAGAAGTTTCTGGGACGCTCACACGCCGAGGAGATAGCGCAGGCAACCTCACATTACTATTGCATCAGGCGTGAGAGTTTTTAGTTTATGGCTGTGCTCTTTGTGCTCTATGGAATATGTTTATCTATATTTGTTGGTAAATGTCTTTAAATAATATATTTGTAAGGGATTTATTTTTCTTTTATATTGACATTTGCTATATCCACGCTCTGATTTTTCTAATAGAATGTTAAACTAATAAATTGAAAATTAAAATGAATCAAATTATAGTATTCTCAAATTAAACAAAATATAAAATAAATTAAATAAGAAAGGTATATAAATAAAAATAAATTAAATTAAAATATTCCAAAATTAAAAATACAAATTAAATAAAATAAAAAATATATGCAAAAATAAATTAATTAATTAATTTAAAAAACAAAATTTTTTAAATATTACAAAATTAAAAATGTAAAGTAAATAAATTTAAGAAAATATATATTTAAATAAAATAGAGTTACTTAAAAATAATAATAATCCAAACAAAGTAAATTAAAATAAAGAAAAGAAAATAATATATAAATATTAAATAACAAAATTTATATATAATAGTTAAACAAAATTAGATAACATACAAAAAAAAAATTATTAAAGTAAATAATAAATAAGTAATAAATAATAATAAATAATAAATAAATAAATGTAATGAAAATTGGTTCAATAAAATTTTTAAACAATGTATGAATAAAAATAATATATATATATATATATAAAATAATATATATATATATATATATATATAAAATAATATATATATATATATATATATATATATATATATATATATATATATATATGTATATATAAAATTTAAAAAAAATGTATGAATAATAATATAATTAAATTAAATAAATACTAATAATATAATAATAATTTGAATAGCCTCTCTGCCATATCACTGCATTATTCTAATTGCTGCCAAGATTAATCTCATTGCCTCTCGAATTGCACTCTCCAAATATATTATTCCCTTCCCAAAGCTTTGCAAAGTGTTCCACTTTATCATTTATGTATTTATATTAAATGTACAACGTAGTTCATTTTTCAGTTTCATTTCGTATATTCAATTTGATTTGCAGTTATTGAACCTCATCATCACCCGCTGTTGTCCGCCCGCTGTGTGAGCGCACTCCACTTCCCTCCACTCCACTCCCCTCCACTCATCTGCTTAGTCTTGAGGTCCACTCAGCGGCGCAGTGCAGCGGCTCTGTGAGTGACTTCCTCAAGCAGCCATACGTTATCGCCTCTGAAGATCTCTTGGCCCCTGTCAGAGTCTCTGCTTGGGGATGTCTATCAGCAGATCTCGCTCTCTCTCTCTCTCGCCCTCTCTCTTTCTCTTTCGTTAGGTCAGACGTGGCTGGAAGCTTTCGATTGTTTTACGATTCGCAACTGTTGCTGCTGTTCTTCTTCTTCTTCTTGTTGTTGTTGTTGTTGTTATTGTGGCTGTCAATAATGTGTAAGGATAATTTTAATTTTAGTCATAAGACTGGAGGAGCTGGCTGCCACTTTTATCGCTGCAATCTGGGCCCCGTCTTCGTTTGCATGCGAGGCAATTTATTAATTATGCATAAATGCCACTCGGTCAGCACTGAGCTGGGCCGGAGTGGGAGTGGGACAGAGTGTGGGCCTGAACGGAGTTTGGGTGCCGTCGGAAAGTTCAAAAAGCAATCAAACTGGCAGCCTCTCGAGTGCCGACAGCCAACAGTTCGCATTTCGCAGTTCGGTTTGACTGTACAGTTATCTGTATATATGGAGATGCTTATATGTATATCAGCGCAAACAGATTTGAATGAGCGGGTGCTGAGTGGCTCGCCTGACCAGTTAAGCTGACTGCACATCGCATCAAATTGATTTACCCAATATGGAAGTCGCGCATCTTTTGTCATGTTTTTTTTTTTTTTTTTTTTGGCAGTGCTGAATTTTCAGCCGAAACAATTTGCACGCCTCGTTGAAGGTCTATAATAGGTTAGTGCCTTTCGATTTTATAGATGCTGTCCCATAAATTATACGAAAATGTCTAGTCCGCATCCTCTGTCTGCAAAAGCCGCTGCCAAAAAAAAATAACTACATACACAAAAAATATATATAGTGAAACCTTTGAACGTCAAACAATAAACCTAAACCTAATGCCGAGTTCCATTCCTCTTGGGCTGTCCAGAGACAGACAGGGTCAGAGCTACCCGGTACCAGTTACCATTTAACATTTACCATTTACCATTTACCGAGCTACCTGCTGGCTGTCTACATTTATCTAAACTGCCCAACGATCCTCAAGCAGTGTACCATGTGTTCTTAAGTGGCTCCGACTCCGACTCCGACTGGGTCTCGGTCTCGGGCTCGGCGTCTACACCCTAACACCATTTTTCGTTTTCGTAAAGTTTTAAATTTCTTGGAAATAAAAGCCTGACCATTAGTTTTCGTCCTTCTTCTTTTCCATTCTATACGCTCGGCTGCCTTTTTGTTTTTGGTTTTTGTATTTTATTCATTTTAGATACACAGGACAGGCAAAATTTTGCAGCTACATGTGGAGTACCTAGAGGAAAATCTAAGACGCGTCACGCCTGCAACGTTTGTCGAACTACCCTGAAAATTGGGCAGAGCACTATGATTTGCCTACACGCTTGGCACTCAGATGTTGAGGGACTGATAAAGCTACGAGATTTCGAGGCAGCCCATTAGAGTAGCGGGAGAGGTAGTGCAGCACCCTAGCTCTCTATATTGCCTATCTCCATGATCTATTAACGATTGTGTTGTTCTTCTCTGGTTCTCTGATTGCGTTGAGCGTATTTACACTTCGACTCGAACTTTTTCTGTGTTCTTAGCTCGGCTCGGCTCGGCACGGCTCGGAACGGCTCGCAGTTATCGCGCTCGCTTAGCCCCACGTAACCGTCGAGCCGCCCCGTACCGCAGCACCGCTCATCTGTCGGGTTTTGGGTTTGGGTTTGGGCTTCACTTGTCCCTCATACGCCTCGTTGTTGTATTTGTTGCTATTGCTGCGATACGAAACCGTGCAGGTGTCCAATATTTTCTTTTATACCGCGTCATTGGGTTGAAGACAAATACACACACATACAGATACACATGTATGTATGTATATACAAATGGAATATAAAGAGAGAGAGAGAGAGAGAGAGAGAGAGAGAGAGAGAGAGAGAGAGAGAGAAAGAGAGAGAGAGAGAGAAGGAAAAAAACAAAACTAGTTCTAGATTTACAGCCGCAACCCGTCGACTACTTCGTCGTCATCGAACTCCCTTCCTCCGTCCGTCCGTCCGTCCCGCCATCAACTCTGAGCGTCGCTTTATTTCGCCCATATTTTCGATTCGATTGCGTATAACAAGTTTAGCTGCCTCTCGACCGAACCCCTGCCTGCTCGTTGTGCTTCGTTGTTTAACTTTATAAAGTGCTTTGCATCCATGCAACGTTTGCTGTGTGTGTGTGTGTGTTGCTCCCTGCCCCCTTCTGCCACACCTTCCTAATGCTTTTTCTTCGCTGCGCTTTCTTGTTGCTGCTCTTGGGGATTTTTTTTTTTTCTTTTCTTTTCTTTTTTTTAATTTTTGTTTTGATTCTACGTTTTTGTGCTTGTTCTTTTGTGATTTTGATTAATATTTTATACATGTGGTTGGGCTGTTGCTTGGTCCCATGCGGTGCCGACCGTCCCACTGTCCGTCTCTCCGTCTGTCCGTTTGTCCCATGTAATTACCCAAATTTGGCGTCACTTGCCGTTAAAGGTTTTTGGGCTTGGAGAAATAGACACAACGGTATAGTGGACTTAAATTTTATTTATGGACTTGGGTTACGTTACAAAAAAGGCATTAGCTATACACTTCATATATAAACGGGTCGTAGCTCTGATCGAGTGTCGATTTACCCCTTCTGCTCTAAGCCATTCCATAATCCCTGTGCTCTATCTCAACTGCTTTCCAATATACGTGGTTTCCTTGCAGCTCTGCCTCCTCCACAAACCGCTCGAAGGGATAGCCATGCGGTAGTTCATTCCAACTGCTGACGCCGTTGCTGAAGTCACAGAACAGCTCGTTGCCCTGCCGGGCCTTGTAGTTGTACGGCGTAGCTGTGACCAAAAGTCGCAGGGCGAGCGGCTCACCTGCACCGCCTCGAGGTAGCATCAGCCGTCTGGGAAAACCACAACTGGGCAAAGTTATGTTCAAGGGAAAGTCGAACTGCTCCTGTTCAGCCAAGCTCATGTAGTAATAGAGCTCTGTGAAGCTTATGTGATCACCGATCAATCCGGGAAACTCGCTTGACTCACGCCGTATCGTATTGTTGCCTTGGTAAAGTATCGTCAGAAATGAATCCAGTTGATAGAAGGGCTCCTCATTGACAGCGCCACGCACTGTGGTCAGGTAGCTGCGCAGTATAATCGATTGCGTCCTATTGCTGCTCAGCTGGAAGGTGATCGCAAAGGGTCGCTGCTGCAGCCGGTGTCTGCGCGCCTGCAGACTGTGAGGCCACATGAAACGCTTCTCATAGTAAAAGTTGCGGGCGTGCAAAATATTGCTGAGATCCACATCGACGGGCTCCTCGAAAGTGATCAGCGGATCGACCAAGACACCCTCAATGCTCATATCAGTCGGCCGTACGGTCTGCGAGTAGCTCGACTGAAACTCAGTGCGATACGAGCGATAGAGGTGAAGTAAACGATCGGCGTATGCATAAAAACTGGGCTCTCGCAGCATTGTGTGCAGCTCCAGGAGCTGTTGGGGCTGGCCGGCTGAAGGTACTTGGAGTTGACTCAAGTCGTAGGGAAACAGCTGCTCCAGACCCAGCAGCCAATTCTGACCCTTACGCAAATCGATCAATGTGCCATTGGAAAGACTTAAGGTTTGAGTGGAGATCGCCTGCTCCACGCTCAGCTCCAGCTTGTGCAGAAGCAATAAAAGGTACTGCCTTGTGGCGCGAGTCTCTGGCTGATATCGTTGGCCTTGCCATGTCAGCAGCTGACTGCTCGCCTGCTCCAGCCATGACAGGCGTTTGTATTCCATTTGCTGCCCGTAGCGCTCCAGCTTGTAGCGTGCGACAATCTGACTCAGCTGCCAGTAGCACCAGTCGCGGATGCGATCGTCTTCTGTGGGATTGTCTTGCAGTGCCACGCCCATATTTATATAGTACCAGTAGCTCGACCAGCCGAAGTCGTCAATTAAATGCCTCAGTTTGGCTTGAGGCTGCTTGGGTTCTTCTATGCTCAAGATCTGCACCTCAGACATTGCCTCGGACCACTTGCTGGTGCTGCGCAAATCTCCGCTCAGATTCGCGGGCAACAGCCGCTTAGGCAGCACCATTTGAATGTGACTTCGATTGCCCATCATCAGCTCCTGTCGAATCCAATTGACGTAGTTGAAGTTGCCAGCTGCTCGCACAGCTGCTGCGCTGTGATAAGGCGCCGGCAGCAGCTCATAGATCTTGGGCATAATCAGGGCGCGGTAATCGTCCCGCTTGAGCATCGTCTGCATCAGAGCGTGCAGGAAGAGAGCGGGATTGGCGTGGACACGAGCCCAGCATATGTTCTGCCTCAGTGTGCTCCACTCGCGTGTGTTGTAGAAGAAGTGAAAGAGGCCCAAGCTCTCACTGAAGTGCTCCGCCTGATGCGCATTATAATAGACATCCCTGGGCAGCAGGCGGCCAGAGCTGAGCAAGCGATAATATTCCCGCATCGGCTCCGTATAATGCTGTGCGATCAGATTTGTCTGTTATGAATCTGTTGTTTTCGTTGTTGTTTGTTTACTGATATTTACTTACGACATATTGCGTCTTATCGCTCACAATTTGCTGACCCAGTGCAAGACACTCTGCGTTTCTTAGTGGCTCATGCAGATGATGTAGGATTTCCAATAGGAAGCGCTGCTTATTCAAATAATATTGATTTGCTGTGAAAAAAAAATAAAAGAAATATATCATTAAATTAAAAATAAATACATAAACATAAATAAAAAAAAAAAAAAACAAATATAAATAAATCAAAATAAATAAATATATAATAAAATATAAATAAATCCAAATAAATAAATATAAAGTTATATAAATATACTCAAAATAAATATCTATATTGCATTATTAAATTTAATGATTTCATTAGGCGTATTATTATAGCAATATATTAAAAATAAATAATTATAAAATAATAATATTAAATTCGTTTATTCGTTTATTCGCTTACCTATATTGCCTGGAAATATGGATAGACTGTGACTCAGCTGAAGCAAAATAATGATGGGCGATAAGAGCAAAACAAATCTCATCTTGGCACTTGCTCGCGATTCTCAAGTTCAGAACAAACTGAGCTCTGCTGCTTTGTTGACCAGAGAATTTTTTGAATGCTGAAGACTGCTGCAATTTAATCGAATCGAATTGAACTTGTGATCTCTGAGCTGCGACAGCAACGCTCCAGGGGGCATTTCAGTATCAGCGCGTGAATCCAGGTCTATATCAATGCGACAAGCGGGCCTGATTTTGATTTCATAGGTAAAAGAAAAAGCTAGGCGAATATTCTTAACTAGAATAATTTTGCTTTTTTTTAAATTAAATTTTATATTATTTTTAATTTTTTTATAACATATTTTCGGTATTTCTATTAAATAAATTTAATTAGCTTCTTTTATATTATTTTATTTTTTAATAACATATTTTGTTTTATTTCTTTACATAAATATAACTTTCTTGTATATATTTTTTGCTTTCTTGTTTATTGAATTTTATTTTATTTTATTTTTTTTTATAATATATTTTCTGAATTTCCATTAAATAAATTTAACTAATTTTTTATTTTTATTTAATTTAATTTTTTTTAACTTTTTATAACATATTTTCTGGATTTCCATTAAATAAATTTAACTAATTTTTTTATATAAATTTTCTTAGTATTATGTTTTATTTTATGCTATTAATTTATCAATTTTTTATTTTATTTCTTTCTGGATTACCATTAAATTGAATTATTTAATTTAAAAAAAGATTTGTAGTATTTTTTCTTATTTTATTTTTTATATAGTAATATCCTCCAGCTAAGCTAATTAGCTTCCAATCGCAGCCAATTTTCTTTATAGTATTTTCAACAATTCTCACGCTTTGTGCTCTGGCTGTAGGCATACTTATGCAGCCACTGTAAAGCAACAGACATTGTTTATTAGTCATCCAATGTGGAAATGAAATGTACAAAAATAAAAAATATTTCTTTTTTTTTTTTTTTGTTATGATTTTTATTTTTATTATTTTCACTGTTGTTAACTGCCTCCTCGAACTGTCTCCACATCCGCCCGCCTCTGCTGCGGATCAGTCATATCTCTGCTGCTGCTTCTGCCGTTGCTGTTGCATGTTGCTGCCTCTTAAATGTGCGCACATTAAAGGCCAGCTCAGCGGATGGCGGAAAAACGGGGCAAATTATAATGCGAAAATGTTAATTACAGTCACTTGGCTTGGCCGGCTTGGTCGGCCGACTCAGACCAGATATGGGCATTGTCTGGGGCCTTTTGTAACGAAAAATTGGCGCATTAATGTAAAGCGTCGCCCAGGCGTAACGGATAATAGGAGCTGAGTAAATTAACGGTCACTTACACTTTATACATATAGGTATTTATATATACATATATATGTATATCTCTGTTGGTATTACACATGCGATGTCTCTTTGTTTGGTCTTGTCTTCCTCTTCTTCTCATTAGCCGCCGCCGCCAAGCTAGCTAGGTGGCATAGTACAGAGCATGAGAAGCGCTTTGCTTGCATAAAGTTAATGATTCGAAACGCGTCGCCTAATAGGGTGCACAATGAAAAACTCTTTATTGATATTCGACTGTGTTCTTATGCTGGTTCATCAGAGTGAAAAGAGTATATTCGTTTTGTCAGTTAAGTACACAAAATAATATAAGATAACATAAGAGAAGATAATCTAACATATTATTAAATTATTTATTATAATATAAAATAATACAATTTAATATAATATTTAATTTAACTTTATTTTTTTGTTATTTACTTTATTTATTATAACATAATTTTTAATTTAAATTTTTTTAGTTATTTAATGCTTTTTATTTATTTATTTATTTTTTTCAACTACAATTAAATTTTTAAAATTTGTCTCTTGAGTCATGATTATAAATTTGTAATAATAATTAAAAATATTGTTCTCATTCTAAGATTTTCTCGAGCATAACTCTATGAAATATAACATATTGATCAAACAAATAAATCCATTACCTACTCTTAAATTCTATATTTACAATTTTATCTATGCTCTTCCCCAAATGTAGCTCTGATATTAACTTCTCTCTGGTCAAATTGCAATTTACTATTATCATATTAACTGCTGAAACTGAACGAGTATTTTATAGTCCATTACACCCGTTTGCAACGATTTCTCATTTGTTAAAAAACAATTTTCACCTTGATTCATGACTCACAAGATGCCCAGGCATAAGCTTGTTAAGTCAAAAGACCGTTACCGGCTGAGACCAACACCAATTGCAGCCTCATGACAACTGATTACGATAAACTTGAAGAAGAAGAAAAACCCTCTTAAGCAGAGCACACCCCAGACAGCAGACAGCAGAGCTCAGAGCCCAGCGCCCAGAGCGCCCCGTTCCACAGGCCAAGTGTTAAATGTTGTCTAATCATCGCAAGGGCCTTATGCGCAGCATGAATATTAAGCAGTTGTGCGACTGATGACAAGAGACAAAACGCGCTCTGTTCAGCCCATAAATGATCGCACAATGATTGCAAATACGACAGCAAGAAACGATCTTTATACAAAGAGCTTGCATTTATCGAGCGCCGCACGTGCAAAGGGCCAGGCAAATGATTTTGCATTTTTCTCCACTCTTAGTTTCTGTTTTTTTTTTTTTACCAAAGACTCAATAGCACAACTGGATCTCCTCTAGAAGCGAGGCTTGTCTTCGATCACAAAAGTACTTTGCATAAGCTGTGTAGACAGCAGAGAGGGAGAGGGAGATAGGTAGGGTGATTCTACGACAATCTTATCACATAATTTCCATAGTTTTGCAATCATCAAAAACGCATAAATCGTTGATTTCTTTTTTTTTTTTTTTGTTAAGCCCTCGGGGCGTGCCTCATTCGCTGTCCTCTAATGTCATCATTTTTTTGTACTCGTTCCTGTTGCAGTAGCTTATAAAATGCAAATTACTATTCAATAGGCCATTTTTTTGTTGTATTATGTATTTACTTTTCATACCCCTTGATCGGTGAGTTTTTCTCACCTGGTCGCGCCTTCCTTTGTCAGCGTTGTCGATTGCCCCCTTTTAGCGCATTAGAAGTGTATTTAAAAAGTCATTATCAGTCCCCTTGGCGAATGTGTGTATCTGTGTGTGTGTGTGGCACATTAATCAAATCGCCTTTGTTAGCTTTTTATTTTGTATTTATTTATTGTATGTATAAACATTTATATATGAATGAAGCTTTTTGTTTATACAAAAGCATAAAAGAACAAATCAAGTGTTTATACTGCGTTTATTTTATTAAAAGGCGAACAATTGAGTATATAATATTGTCTTCGAAAGTGAAAGGAGAAAATTAATAATGAATAGTTCAAGGTGAAGGCATATGGATATAATAATAAAAAAAAAAATAGTATTATTATATAGTTATTGATTTTAAACTGAAAGAAAATATGATATACTAATTTTGTATTTTCTATGAATTCCAATTTATGAATGGAAATAAATAAAAAAGAAAATTTATTGGAATTAAATACTTTTAAACTAAATTACAATATATATTATTTGTATTATTATACCCTGAACCCATTGAAAATGGGAAATCAGGGTTTAATGGTTTTCTTGAAATGTATGTAAAAGGCAGAAGGAGGCGTGGCAGATCCCACAAAGTATATATATTCTTGATCAGGTTGACGACTTGTATTTCTGCTATTTCCTCTTTCTTCTAAATATTTCCTCTACGTAATTCCCTTACGTAGTTCCCTTACGTAGTTCCTCTACGTCTTTAATGCTTAGCTGATCGATCACACACTCTGCTTCACTTTATTGCGTCGACCCCCACCAGGCGTGGACCACTGAAGACTGACTGAAGAAATGCTGCAGCTGATGCCCTTTATATAGGGCCACTCGCTGCAATCAAGCTTCAAGTGGGCAAAGGGAACGCTCTCTGCTGCTGTGAGTATTCTAGTTTCGTTTTACCAAAATACAAATACATACCTAATGAGAACTGCTGCATGCATATAGACAACTTTAATGATATTCTGCACTTCTCTCCTTGCGCGTGTGTGTATGTGTGTGTGTGTGTGCGCGTGCGTGTGTGTGTGTGTGTGTGAGTGTGTGTGTGTGTGTGTGTGTGTGTGTGTGTGTGTGTGTGTGTGTGTGTGTGTGTGTGTGTGTGTGTGTGTGTGTGTGTGTGTGTGTGTGTGTGTGTGTGTGTGTGTGTGTGTGTGTGTGTGTGTGTGTGTGTGTGTGTGTGTGTGTGTGTGTGTGTGCGTGTGCGTGTGCGTGTGTGTGTGTGTGTGTGTGTGTGTGTGTGTGTGTGTGTGTGTGTGTGTGCGTGTGTGCGTGTGTGTCAAAAAGACGCGAAGAATTATTGAAATATCAGTTCTCCAAAGGGTTCAGAGGATTTCCTAGTCGAGCAGTCTCGACTAGAGCTTTCTACTTGTTATTATTATATTATTATTTTTATATTATTTACATATTTAATTTATTCTGTTTTAGTTTTTTATTTTATTTTAATTTATTATATATTATTTATGCTATTTTATATTTTTTATTATATTTATTTATTGGAATTAAATATTTCTATACTAAGTTATATTTTATATTATTTGTATTATTATTATATTATTATTTTTATATTAATTACATATTCAATTTTTTTTAAATATTTAATTTTATTTTAATTTATAATATATTATTTATGGGATTTTATATTCTTTTATTACATTTTTTCAAAAGTAAAAGATAAAAGATAAAGCAGTTTGAGCATAGTTCAAATTCTTGTGAATTTTCCTATTAGACGTAATTTCAGTTATTATCAATAGTTAATTATATAGAGAAATAAACAATTTCATTTTAATAATAGTTCAGTTTCTCACTTTGAGCATAAATTAGAATGAAAAGCTGTTACAAGCTGCTGATAGACCAGTTATTGTCTGATTACTTTAATAACATATGATTGACTGTTGTTTTAGCTGTGGATTTAATGCTTCAACTTCTGGCACATATTTTCAATATATCTATTAATATTCTTTTTTATTTGAGCAATATTAGATATATAAGTTTATATAAATATTTTTAAATATTTTTCTGAATATATATAATTATTTATTTTTTTTTTTTTTAGCAATATTAATGTAAGATAGATCTAGTTTTATTTCGATTTGGCTGTCTGCTGGATACAAAAGATTTCTCAATTTCAAATAAAATTTAACTAAGATGTTTGCTTTGCCTTTTGGTGTTTCCACAATTTCGAGAGCTCAGTTACTCATATGGCGATGATGCCTGGACAGGGCCGAGTCAGAGTTGCGCGTTCTTGAAATGTCTAAGGTCTGACGCATAGGCCCAGCAGCAGCTCATAGCAGCCACAGGGCGGCCAATGGCAGCGGTCGAGCGTTGCATTTACCTCAACCCGACAGCCGTTGGCGAAATGTAACCAAATGAATCATCGATGCGATTGCCAGTATTTAGATGCGGCACTCGCCACCCAGGCAGCTGCTGCTTGGGGTCTGGCTGGGACTTTAATAAGCCATTGGGACACCGCAGAACACAGAAATTGGGTCGAGTGAGATAAATGCATAAGCAGCAATATAATAAAACAGAAGTAAAGGGAAAAGCACGATACAACAAAGAAAGGAAAACATTTTGTTTTCGAAATTTAATACAGACAGACAGTTCAGCTCAGAAAGTGTTTTTTTTTTTTTTTTGTATTATTATTTCTGTGGGGGAGGTGGTGCGGAAACAATGGATGGGCTTTCATGCGAACTGTCAACTTGTCACGACAATTAAGCAGCACCGATGACTATCTTGGCTATCTATCGTTACAGAACGCTGTCGGCTGTAGCTGACGCCCACGCGCTGGCATTAAACCAAAATTAAAGTGAAGAATTATTGAAATATAATACGGGAAGACAGAGCCGAAATGTGATTGCCGGACAGGTAGCCCGACCCAATTCGACTTGCCTTGCACTTGCAGGCGACGCGCTTGGCGCTGTGTTTGCCCTGTGTCACCTAACAAAGAGTCAAAAGCTCTGCTTGCCCCACCCCCTCTTCCAATCAAGAAGAAGAAAAAGACGTGGTAGTGGAAGGAGAACTCTTAACGCTCTGTCTTTATTCAATATTTGTTTACCATTTAGTTTATTATGCGCTGCGTACGCCACACGGGCTCTGTTTTGTTTGATTGCCCTTATTGGGCTTCTTTTGGGGGTCTTTGGGGGTATTTTCTTCTCTCTGTCTGTCTGTCAAATATGCTACATTATTTCCAATTCGAGTTATGATTATTATACTCGCTCTGCAGGTTGGGAAAGTCAAATAACGGGGCATTACGTATACACAATTTGTCGTGCATAATTTCCATTTGATGAGTTTTCAATCGACGTGTACGAGCTCTGTTCAATGGGTTTATTGATCTTACCCACATAGGTGTTGAGAAAATTGATATTACACTAAATAATTCTTTGTACCATCGGCCTGGGAAACAACTCTGAATTGCATTGAAGACCAATAAATTAATGATGAGTTTGCTTTGGAACATTTATGCAGCTTATTAGATTTGAGGTGCTGAAAGTCTTATATGGGAAAATCAATATTTAAATTGAGTTGGATTTGAATAAGATAAATGTAGTCGAAGTAATATAAGTAATAAGTAGTTTTTAACTAAATAGCCTTTAGACAGATAAATCAATTAACATATATAAATATAGATGAAACTGTCCTAGGGAATTTTTGTTGAACTTCCTCTGCTGCATTTTGTTTTTTCTAACAATTTTCAATATCAGATTATTGTGAAAGAGAGTAGTTAATACCGTATATTGGTAGTTAATACCGTACTTTTCGGCAACAGCTACATTATCATAATCAAACTTAAGAATATTTCGTGGTATATAGGCTTACAATTTCCCAATACCTTCCAGCCAAATCTGTTTATACAAATGAAATGTTGAAAACGTCAAATCATCGCGAGGATTAAGCGCCGTACCTCAACTGCTCCTCAGCTGCTGCTCTGCTCTGAGTTCGGGCGACTTTTGTGGCTGCACACTAATGAATCTTAGCCCCGACGAAAGTTCTCAGGGAAAAGCGCATTTCACATTTTGTGTTGTGTCATATTTTTCGGGTTGACTGATTGACAAATTTCATTGCATCTTCTGCATTTTGGCTGTGTCATGGCGCGGCTTATATGGCCAACCCAAGCAGGCATTGATAAATGACCGCGGCAAGCAGTTGGGGAGGCCTCGTTTCTTATGTGATATTCTAATGAGTCGAACGCAATCAATGCAATTGTCAAGCCTGCTTAGAAGTCCACGAGCAACGCGTGTCGCAGCGGAAGTGAGGCGAGCCATTAGTGCAGGCAAAAAAAGAAGAAGAAGAAGAAGAGAGAGAGAAAGAAAAAAGTGTTAATGGCTGCATTTTAATGAAAGGCAGTGCAGGTGCGGCGCTTGGGCGGTCTCAACATGCATTAGACATTCCGTTAGCGGGCTGCTGCTGCTGCTCCGACTCCTGCTGCAGCTCCGACTCCTGCTGCTGCTGCTGCTGTTGCTCCGGTTGATGTCAGCAGCCAAGAATAAACAAGCAGCGCGTGCCATCAAAGTCTCCCCAATGTCTGCCGCAGCCAAGAGAGAAAGAGAGAGAGAGGTAGGGAGAGAGCCAAAAATAAAAATGCCAATTTGCAGCAGTTGTGGATCGCTCTGGAGCGATCCCTTTTGCAGCAGTTGAGCAAAATTCCATTGCGCACCCATTTAGTTTATAAATAAAACTCTGCCGCTTCACTGTCAAAGTTGACAATTTATTTTTAATCAACAATGTGGCGGCAGGCAGTGCGCGCGCGTTCCGCTCGCTCGCTCGTTCGCCTTATCGCGCGAATGTATCTCACAGATACAATCGCTAGAGCTCACGCGAGCTCAAGCTGCTCACTGCTCACTGCTGGCTGGCTGCTCTGACAACTTTAGCTTTTGCCACTTTATGAAAACACTAAATGCACGTCGCGTACGCCGGCCAGGCTCATAAATACCGGCCAAGTTCTTGGCAAGTGCATTTCAGTTAGAACCTTGTCTCGGCCTGTAATAAACCGAGTTTGCCATGCAAATTAGCTGCATAATTATTCACGTTCCGTTGTCGTACTGATTGCGACTTAATTCTCATATTGTTCATCATTTAAATAATGCTTATCATCGACTCGTATATACATGCATATGTATGTAGAAGAAGACTTTATACATATATATATATATACACTGCACACATGCTCTAATCGGAGGCAAGCTTCTACGACTTTTGCTTGCATTCAAATTAATATATAATTATTATAAATAATTTTTCTGTAATAAATTAATGTTGCATTTGCAAAATAATCTTGGCATATGGAAAAATTCATTAATGTAATTATTAAAATAAATTTTGCTGCTCTAATATATTGGATTTTTATTTATTTTTAATTTTTATTTATTTTATTTATTTTTATTTTATTTCCAAATACTTTTTTATTAGGTTAATTTATTTATACTATATATTTTTGTACTCTTTGAATTTATATATTTTATTATATGAATATATTAAATAATTAATTTATTTACATATATTAAATTAATTAAATTATAATATTAATATTTATTTATATTGTGTAAACTTATTTATATTAATGTTAATGTTAATGTTAAAATATTAATTAATAAATAATAATATTATTTATATGAATATATATATTTTTTTTAAATGTAGTTTTTTGTTGTAGTTTTAAAATTAATTTCAATATTAGCTATAATTTTTTAAATCTATTTTATTTTTTGTTTTGTATTTTTTTATTTATTTATTTTATTATTAATAGTAAATATAAAATGAATAGTAATAATTACTATTTTTATTTATTATTATTTTTGAAAAATATATGAATTTATTTAAAGTTCAAGTTGAAAGTTACAAATTTAAATAAATAAATGTATATTGAAATAATCATTCAAATAAATATTTGTATATTATATATGGGAATATTTTAATCGTTTTAATGATAAGCAGTTTTATTATTTAAAAAATTAGAAATATTGCAAACAATAACTGTAGAATATATATTGATGTATGTACATAAATAGTTTAATAAGAAATTTAATAACATTAGATGTAGATATAGAATAAAGAATTTCATGAAAATTCAAAATATTGCGAAGCTATATGAATAGAATATGTTTCTGAATTTTTACTATATTTCTTATCAGTTGTTTATCGGATGCGATGAAATATGCTCGAAGTGCGCAGCAAATAAACTTTAGCATTTGCATCCTCCAGCAGCAACAGCAACAGCAACAACATCAATTAATAAGAAATAAAACCCGGAAAAACAATCTTTAAACAGTAATTATAGGGGTTTCTCCGGCAACAGCAGGAGATGCCTGGATACAGATACAGATACAAATGGACGACGGGCGATGGCTGCAATTGCATTTATCACTCAAAATGAAAAAAGAAAATGACCAAAAAAAAAACACACACACACACACACATACACTGAAAAGAGAATAGTAAGAAGAGTGAGAGCTGAGCTGCGGCCATAATCGAAATGTATCTGCGTAGTCTGCCTTTTTAGCCAAAGATACAGAGCCTGCAGCTATTAGAATTGTATGGTAGATAGAATGCCTGTTGCACAGCTTCCGCTGTGGCTGCAACTTGCAACTTGCAACTTGCAACTGGCAACTGCTGCTGATTTCCCCCCGAGGGCAATTACCACTCGCTGCTCCTGCAACTTCAGCTATCCGTGGTCCGCACTCTTTGCAATTTATAATTGTAGCCCCGAAACTCAACTTGATGCAGCCTACACCCAACCTGCTACTGGTTGCCAGACCCCGCTCCCCACCCGTTGCGAGTTGTTTAGATTTATCATTTCAGCTGGCAAAGCATCTAGATATAATAATTTTGCGTTTTCTGCCGTGTCAGTGGCGTGCGCTGTTGCAGCTCGTATCTTGCAGATACTTTTTACGCTTTCATGCTAATTTGTGTGTGTGTGTGTGTGAGTGTGTGTTGTTAGTGGCACACAGTCAGCAACAACAGTGGCTCGTTGAGTTTGAGATTTGTGGCATGCAACACGCGCCACAAATTAGAAAAGAAATAAGTGCCTAACAGGGCACAACAACAACAACAACAACTGCTGCTGCTGCGTATTAATTGGAATTACTGTAATTGCTGACAAACTGAGGCCGAGGTGTGAGTCGCTCCAGTTGCAGCCACAGCCACAGCCAGAGCGGCATCCAGCTGGGCAGCGCCTGCTACACGCCAACATCTTATCAGCTCTTGCTCTCCGCGTATCTCAAGCGACTCTTCTATGCAACGAAAGCGAAACTTGAGGCCAGCCAACAGCAGCAGTGGCGTCCAGTGTTCTGCTCCAATAACGCTTGACCTCAACCACTGGGACAACTGGGATCAAAGCGGCTGACTCTGGAGCAAACGCTGCGCTTGGCTAACAACAACAGCAGCAACAGATCGAATGCAGCAGCTCTGGGTTAAATGAGGAAGCTCAAGTTATTTTTATACCCTGAACCCATTGAAAATGGGAAATCAGGGTATAATGGTTTTGTGTAAAGTATGTATCGAGCAGAAGGAGGCGTGGCAGACCCCACAAAGTATATATATTCTTGATCAAGGCGACGAGCTGAGTCGATATAGCCCTGTCCGTCTGTCCATCCGTCCGTCCGTCTGTATGAGTGCGTCGATCTCAGTAGTTATAAGAGCTAGAGAGCTGAAATTTTGCATGTAGACTCTTCTATACCATACGCAGTACGAGTTTATCATATTATTTTTTATCGAGGATAATCGATAAATTGAAATTTTGTTCGGCCTAAGTTGAATAATATTAAACATAGAGACTTCAGATTTACTGTGTATATGCAATTTACGAATATACACATTTTGTAATTTACAGATTTCGGATATCACGCCCCTTTCGCCAACAATTTGAAAAAAACGAGTATCAATTACTAGAGACTTGTGCTTTGGAGTGTACACACATTTACACATTATTATTACATTCTGAAAGTTTCATTAAGATTGTACGTCTACAAACGAAATTATATAATATATATTATTGAGTGATATAGCATTCAGCTTTTGTCAGGCAGCTGCCCAGGGGAAATCCCCTTGGCGGGGAAATCCCATGGAAGGAAATGTACTAGAGACTTGTGCTTTGGAGTGTACACACATTTACACATTATTATTACATTCTGAAAGTTTCATTAAGATCGTGCGTCTACAAACGAAATTATATAATATATATTATTGAGTGATATAGCATTCAGCTTTTGTCAGGCAGCTGCCCAGGGGGAATCCCCTGTGCGGGGAAATCCCATGGAAGGAAATGTACTAGAGACTTGTGCTTTGGAGTGTACACACATTTACACATTATTATTACATTCTGAAAGTTTCATTAAGATCGTGCGTCTACAAACGAAATTATATAATATATATTATTGAGTGATGTAGCATTCAGCTTTTGTCAGGCAGCTGCCTAGGGGAAATCCCCTGGGCGGGGAAATCCCCTGGAAGGAAATGTACTAGAGACTTGTGCTTTGGAGTGTACACACATTTACACATTATTATTACATTCTGAAAGTTTCATTAAGATCGTGCGTCTACAAACGAAATTATATAATATATATTATTGAGTGATGTAGCATTCAGCTTTTGTCAGGCAGCTGCCTAGGGGAAATCCCCTGGGCGGGGAAATCCCCTGGAAGGAAATGTACTAGAGACTTGTGCTTTGGAGTGTACACACATTTACACATTATTATTACATTCTGAAAGTTTCATTAAGATCGTGCATCTACAAACGAAATTATATAATATATATTATTGAGTGATATAGCATTCAGCTTTTGTCAGGCAGCTGCCCAGGGGGAATCCCCTTTGAGGGGAAATCCCATGGAAGGAAATGTACTAGAGACTTGTGCTTTGGAGTGTACACACATTTACACATTATTATTACATTCTGAAAGTTTCATTAAGATTGTACGTCTACAAACGAAATTATATAATTTATATTATTGAGTGATATAGCATTCAGCTTTTGTCAGGCAGCTGCCTAGGGGAAATCCCCTGGGCGGGGAAATTCCCTGGGCAGGGAAATGTGCTTTGGAGTGTACACATATTTACACATTATTATTACATTCTGAAAGTTTCATTGAGATTGTACGTCTACAAACGAAATTATATAATATATATTATTGAGTGATATAGCATTCAGCTTTTGTCAGGCAGCTGCCTAGGGGAAATCCCCTGGGCGGGGAAATCCCATGGAAGGAAATGTACTAGAGACTTGTGCTTTGGAGTGTACACACATTTACACATTATTATTACATTCTGAAAGTTTCATTAAGATTGTACGTCTACAAACGAAATTATATAATATATATTATTGAGTGATATAGCATTCAGCTTTTGTCAGGCAGCTGCCCAGGGGAAATCCCCTGGGCGGGGAAATCCCATGGAAGGAAATGTACTAGAGACTTGTGCTTTGGAGTGTACACACATTTACACATTATTATTACATTCTGAAAGTTTCATTAAGATTGTACGTCTACAAACGAAATTATATAATATATATTATTGAGTGATATAGCATTCAGCTTTTGTCAGGCAGCTGCCTAGGGGAAATCCCCTGGGCGGGGAAATTCCCTGGGCAGGGAAATGTGCTTTGGAGTGTACACATATTTACACATTATTATTACATTCTGAAAGTTTCATTAAGATCGTGCGTCTACAAACGAAATTATATAATATTTATTTTTGAGTGATATAGCATTCAGCTTTTGTCAGGCAGCTGCCTAGGGGAAATCCCCTGGGCGGGGAAATCCCCTGGGCAGGAAATTGCCTGGGCGGGGAAATTCCCTGGGCAGGGAAATGTGCTTTGGAGTGTACACATATTTACACATTATTATTACATTCTGAAAGTTTCATTAAGATTGTACGTCTACAAACGAAATTATATAATATATATTATTGAGTGATATAGCATTCAGCTTTTGTCAGGCAGCTGCCCAGGGGAAGTCCCCTCAGAATGATTTGAATATCAGCTTGGAGGGTTCAGGGTATCTCCGAGTCGACCAGCCTCGACTAGAGCCTTCTTACTTGTTTACTTTAAAATCAAAGAAAAAAGAAAACTCTATTTTAGTTTATTGAATATAATAATCATTTCATATGGTTGACATAAGTTTTTCAATATGATATCTCAATAACTCTATATGTTACCCGCCTTGATCCTGTACGGCGTATTGTGTGCGTCTCTGTCAAAAGATATAGGGTTGCCAGCTGGCTCCGTCGTATATGGACAGCACTGTAAATACAGATCAATCGAAGCACTTTAATATTGGCTCTGGCTCTGGCTCTGGCTTCCCTTGCTGGCAAGCTCAGGCATATAATTTGGTTGACGCGCAGAATAAATGATAAATGCAATCATTATAAGAGGCACGAACAACAAGAGTTGCCACAAAGAAACAGCAACAACAACAACAACAAGCCAAACCTAAAACTTGGCCAACACGAACGCATGATTAAAATTTTGGAGCAGCAGCAGCAGCCCCAAGTTTAGCTGGACGAGGTATCAGCGATCCTGTGCGCCCTCCTGTTGTTCCCACTAAATGCGTGTGCCCGAGTCTCGCCTCTGCCACGCCCACCCGCCCGATCGTGATACGCACTGGCTTCGGACTCGAGCAGGGCAGGGCAGGCATAATTTGTTAGCCTGCTCGAGCAGGAGTCGGCTGGAGCGAGCAGAGCGCGCAGCCTTGTATCTTGTGGAGGATGCGCTCGCCTGTCCGCCTCCTCTCAATGTGGGTTTGCCTCTGCTGCTTCCTCTCCTCATTCTTTTTTTTTTTTTTTTTGGCTGCTGCACAGAAGCTGCTCGCTGGCTACGATTTACGTTTAATTTCTGTTGTGGCCGTGGCTTGATTTCTGCCCCTCTGTGCTCTGCTCTGCTTTGGCTCTTGTTTTTTGTTTCCATGCCATCATTTGCCTGCGGGGCATCATTTTTGATGAGCTTTTGCCAGATTTTGCCCAGGTTTTGCTCCAGTCCCTGCCGTGCCCCGCCTGCCCTGGCGTGTCCTCATGCTTCTCTGGAGCAAAAGATGCGCTGCCCTTGAAGCTGAAGAGTTGTTTTGTTTTAGAAGGCTAAAAATTAAAAACAATAATAATAATATTATTTATATAATAAAGATGATATAATGACAAGTAAATTAAATTTTTACTGTTATAAGATTAAGTATTATTATTTGTAAATTTAATAAAAATATTATTATTATTTTTATTATTTTATTTATATTTTTATTTATTTATAATATATTATTTTATTAAAATATATATTTAATTACACAGATCTTTCCTGCAAACGTAGGGCATCAGCTGCAGCTTTAAGCCCTGCTCTTACGCCCATGCATATATACGGGATACACATACATATGTATCTATATACATACATACATACATATGCTACACATTTTCACTTTATGAACTTCTTCTGCTCACACTGATCGCACCTCAGACCGCGAATCCTACAGCAGCCGCAGGAAGCAGCAGCAGGAGCAGCAGCCGAGGCAGATCTTGCCCCGGGGTCTCAAGCCGAGCTCAGCATGCATATTTTATTGGCGAAAGGCTCGAGGGCAGGTCCGGGCTATTCAAGTGGGATTGCTTGGGACAGGGACTTGGGACAGGCGACGGCGACGGCGACTGAATTTGTGCTCGACTGTGGGCAGTCCGTCTGTCAGGGGTCGTCGCTGATGAACGCCAGTCGACGACGTGTTTCGTGTCTGGCATCTTAAAGATACTCTGCTCTCTCTCTCTCTCTTTTACTCTGCCTGCTGATTTGGGCTTAGGTTTAGGTTCGACTGTTTTTCGCTATACGCGGTTCGACGTTTGCTGCGTTGTATTTTATGCTCATTTAATCTCGCTGCGCGTTTTTTAACACATTTACGGCTGGGCCAACAGGGCAGAGCTGACTGGAGTCGAGTCGTACGGAGCTCTACAACAACAACAACCACATCATCATCGATTATGTTGATCTTTTTTTCCCCTATCTCTCTCTCTCTCTCTGTCTGTGGGTTTCTCTGGCGACCGATTTTTTTAACTGCGCACTTTTCGGACACACGGACGGAGACAGACAGACACAATGGCCGGAGTCGAGCCGCTTGGCGACTGGCTACCTGTCTTACACAAAATAAACGCACGTCTCTCCGCACCGGCAACGAGCCCCAGTTCCCTGTGTCTCCCTTCTCGAGCCCTGTTCTTGGCTTGGCTGTTGCCCAGTTTCGTAGCCAGTTTCTTTGCTGTTGTTGTTGTTGTTGTTGTTGTTGTTGTTGTTTTTCTTCCATTTTAATGTTTTCTTTTCTCTGCCTTTGTAACATAGTTTTTTTTTCTCTTTTTCTTTTTTTCTTTTATCATTCGATTGTCCGTCCATCCCATCTGTTTGTATTTCTCGGTTTGTGTTGCGTGAAGTTTGCGGATCGCAACGGCTCGGCCTGGAAACCCTTTAGGCGCTCATTGTCAGCTCAGGTTTGTTGTTGTTGTTGTTGCTTCAAAACCAGATAAAAAAGCAACAGCAACTGAAAAACCGTCGAGAGATATATGATTTCTTATTGTAAATCATGACATTTTGTTGCCTTTGACTCCGGCTGCTTGTTCGGCTACTGTTTCGACTGTTACATTTGATTTGCTACACACACTTGGCTAACGGGTGTGGGGGGTGGGGGGGAGTTGTTGCCCTAAGCCCATGTTGATTTCAAATATCAGTTTTACGGGGCAAGTCATCGATCTTTGAGTGACTCACATAATTAAATAAATATACGCATAGACCGAAAATCGAGTCGATTATCTTATCCAATTTAGCTAATTTCTTTATTTTCTTATTTTATGTATTTATCTATATCGTAAAAAGTGAAAAGTTTTATATATATGTGTATTTACATTATTATTATTTTATGTCTGCAAATGTAGGCCAAGTTTCTCACTGCAAAAAGACCAATTACTGCTGTTCTATGCGATTCTCAGTATTTTTACGAAGTCTTTCAAATCTTTGACATGCTCTCTATAAATATTTTTAATCTAATATTTTTTAAAAATATAATCGTTAACCTTGCTCTACTAATTTTCAAATTTTATTTTGCCTTTTTTCCTCAACAGCACCTCTCTACGCACTTGTCAGGCATTCTAGCTAACTTTACATATATTTCGATTCAATTAATTACATATTTCACTTGTTTATTATATTCTGCCTGCTTGCATTTGCCTGTACGACCTTTCTATGCACTTCTCATTTATGCGAGCTAACCAAACAAATAGTTTACTTTTATTTCTTCCCTTTTTAATTTCAACAAAACGCTCTATATCCCATTAAGACTTAGACCCTGTAATACTTTCACTCTTGAACTCCTTTTCCAACTCACTTCCCCCCCTTGCCACCCTGCGACACTCCATCAAAGTAGCTGGCAAAGAGCTTAAAAGGCAACTACTTTGTAGCGAGTCAGGTAAATGCAAGCCGAGTTAGTCAAAGAATAAAAATATAATAACAAAACGAAAAATTACCCCAATTTGAAGGGGAGCCTAGTTCTGTCTGTGTGTGACCTGACCCTCCGTTGCATTGGGCAACCTGCCAAAGTCAAAAAGGCGCTGGCCAAATGTAAATAAAATTGCCACATTTACAGTCGACACACACACACTCATACACACACACACACACACACAAACACACACAGAGAGAGAGGCGAATCTTGAGCTGTTTCTCGCTGTGGCCCCTTCGCATTCGCACGCTTTGACACCTAAAGTGTGCGCCCATACGCCTCCACAGCCCACATGGTTATATAGCCAGCGGCTGTATTCCCTTTCGCGCTGCCTCAGCCTCTGCCCCTCCCATCCTATGCTGCCCGCTCTGTTCGCGCGCCTGGCAACACTTTTTCTCCCAGCGAGGGCGCCCCCTCGTTGGTTTATTTTAATTTTTTGTTCGCCTGCGCTTTCGTTTTTATGCATGAGAGAGGGAGAGAGAGAGAGTGAGAGAGGAGCAGCATAAATATATATTTTTTCCCGGAGTTTTTGCTATGGCGCTGCCCCTCGGCAACATTTGCTGCCACATTTGCCTGCTGCTGCCAACCCTCTCGCCAGCTCTCTCTCTCTCACTCTCTCTCTCTCGCTCTCTCGCTTATTCGCGTGCTGCTGCTCAATAGGTCTTACACTTGATAGGTCAGTGACCCAGTTGAATGTGACTGTATGTGTGTGTGTGCGTGTGGATTCTGTTGCGGCAGGGCAGTGCTAGCGAGGGTTGGCAGAAGCTTTTATTGAATGTTTCGTTAGTTGTGACTACAAAATCAAAGCCTAAAGGTGTGTGCCAGCTCTGCTCCCCTCCCCCTCACCTTTTGCCATTAGCAATTGTCAACGGTCCAGCAGAGATACGACAGACTGCGGTTGCCCTCTTCCTCTCTCTCTCTCTCTCTTTTCCTTGCTAGTTGAAGCACGCATCAAGTTGCATAAGTCTGCCAATTCATCGTCATCATCATCATTATCATCCGCATCCGCATGCTCATCATCGTCTTTGGCTTTTTCTCTATCGTCTGTTTGTTGTTTTTATTTCAGACTTCTTTTGCGCTTTCCACAAAGTCAATGTTCTTGGCGTTTTCGCAGCTGCTGCGGCTGCTGCTGACTGCTGGCTGCTGCTGTGTGGAGCATTGGGGGCCGGGCTGCACAAGATTGCGGCACATGTGACGCTGTGGTCGCGTGCTGCTGCTGCTAGCTGCCCTGGCCCTTAGCCCTTGGCCCCTTTGCCCTAGGCACAGCCCAGGCGCAGCAGCTCTTGCCATTCGCTTCATTTGAGTTTTGTTGTTGCAATTGGCTAGGGCGAGGGCAACTGCTGCCGCTACTGCTGATGCTGCCTCTGCTCTGCCTCTTATCAAGAGCAGGTCATCAAGATGGGGGGATAAACTGCCTCGTAGGGAGGCCATAGAAAGTGTTATTGAAAAAGCGAAATAATAATATTTGTATTTATGTAAGCTTGCACAGCGTAAAGAGTTGCGCCCTCACGATAACACTTTATCGATAACAAAATCGAGCTTAACTACTTGTAGCTCAGTGCATGCATAACTCACATACATACATACATACATAAATAATATCTGCCTTACACACATTTAAGCAGCTTAATCTGCTCGCACTCGCTGCTCTCCCACTGCTCTCTCCTTCTCTTTCTTGCCTGCTTGCTCGCTGCTTAACAGACGAGCCAGCGCTTAATTTAACGGTAATTTGTGTCGAACAGACTCGGCTCAGCTTGCACTGCCTGTCATAGTCCAGGCCCCGCTACTCCCCGTTACCCCGTTACTCCATTTCGTCGTTCCTTTTGCTCAGCTGCGTTTTGTTCTTCATTTGCGCTGCTGCTGCGCTGGCTGCGCAGGCGCACAATTTACAGTTGTTTAGCTACTGCTGCGGCAACGCCTAATTGGTTGTTGTTGTTGTTGCTGTTGCTGCTACTTATAGTAAATATGAATTATTATTTATTTTTATTGAAGCGGGCGGCGGCGTTTTCGTCACATTTTGCGTGGCGGCTGCCAAATGCAAAAATTTATTTGTTTTCATTGTTGTTGCAGTTGTTGCCGTTATTGTTGTTGTTGTTATAGCTGTTGCTGCTGCGAAATTGTGTAATAAATAATTTACGCTCGCTTTTGCAGCGTGCCACATAATCATATTCAATAAAAACAACAACTGCCGCAGCCGCAACAACTTGGGTTGGGCACTGGACACTACTCCACATACTACTCTGTCCTCCCGCTCTCTCTCCCTCTCTCTCTCGCTCCCTCCACTAGCTTTGCTGCTGGCTCGTTTAACTCTTTGGGTCGCTGACCCAGAAATGTCAACGGGGAAGTCTTTTAATTTGTATACATCGTTTACATATACATAGGTTTTATTTGTTTCTCTTTATTTTATTTATTTATTTTTTTTTTATTATTTTTATTATTATTATTCAGCTTAATTTTGGTTGTTTTGAAAAGTGATTTCAATTTGTTTTTTTCCTTAAACAAATATGTTTTTCTATTTACTGCTTTCTTGTTGTTAAGGTGGAAACTCTGATAATATGTGCATACATACATACATACATACTCACATGCATATTTATGTATGAAATATGAATCATAAAAGCATAGCCAACTTGCATTGGCTCTCTCACATTACGCTTAATCAGTTTCATTGCAGAAAAGAGAAAAAAAAAAAACAAAAGAAATCAACAGGCGGCAGCTGCAACTGGCTTCGTCTAATACATACACACACACACACTCTCATATGTCTATGTGTGCAATGCAGCTCCTGCCGGCAAGCAGCACCGTCCTCAAGTAATTGGAATCCCTAATGAAAAAGCTTTGTGATAAAGCCAGCAAAAAAACAAAAAAAGAAACCAAAAGAGAGCAGCAAAAAAGTGAAAAAAAATCAAATCAAACTAAGGCAAAAGGCGAGCCAGAGAATAAATCATAAATCGAGCCCCCTTTTTCTTGCAGTGCGCTGCTGCCCCGCCTCTTCTCTCTGCGAGTCCTCTTTTGAGCCTCTTCGCTTGTTGCATGCGCATTCATGTTCATGTTATTTTTTTCCTTTTTTTTTTTTGAATTTCATCATCTTGGGCAATCCTTGCATCACGCCATGCGTTATGCTCACATGTGTGTGTGTGTGCGTGTGTGTCTCTTAGTATTAGTGTGCCTTATCTTTAACGAACATTGCGGCTCTATTTACTTTTTCGTCAAGTTGAAGTAGAAAATTGGAATCATACGATAATAAGTACTAAATGCATTTACTACTTTTTTTTATCTACTACCTTTTTCTGCTGTTGCCCAATAAATTTGAATACTAAATTTCTCTCACATTTTTTAATGTCATTGACCTATTTTTGCGGTAGAGTATTAGTTAATGTGTTAATAATATTAGCTTGTTGTTCTAAACTAATACTTTGCCGCAAAAATAGGTCAATGACATTGAACTTTTAAGCTTTAGGTTTATTTTTACTTTTCTTTACTCTGATATTTCGCGCGCGCAAAATAAGTGCCATGGGGAAGGAGCGAAGGAGCGAATGATGTAGCATAATTTGAGAGCCTGTTTACGGAAAGGTGGGCTCAATGAAACAGGTTTTCAATGTTGCGCGCATCCTATGATATGGTGAAATTATTTTCCTATATACATACATGTATGTACATAGTTTAAATTTAATTTAAAACCTTTTTCATTTATGATTGCAATTGAAATACAACATTATTAACATTTATTTATAACATTTAGAGTATTTAAATATTATGCAACTGCTTAACGCATTTCCATAGGCAATTTACTACCTTTTTGTAACTTTCTACTACTATTTTGTGAACAATTGTACAACTCAGCAAAAATATCTGCTACGTTTTTTGGCGCGTAAACGCAGCTTATCGCTCTCACTGGCTGAGAGGCCATACTCTGTATATGCATACATATATGGAAAGGGTATACGCGTTGCAGTATTGTTTACGTGTACACACAATATAATCAAAATAATGGTTAATTGATAGTAGTATATTTCAAATAAAAAATATTCCCACATTTAGTAAATCAAATTTGCTTATAGGATATGTGTGAGTCGAGTGACTTCAACATGATTTATTTCATAGAGCATAGCTTATACTCTCGCTCTTTTCCTTTTCTTTTGCTCCACAACAAGAAGAAGAAGAACAACAACAGCAGCAGCAGAAGCGGCAGCAACAGCAACAGCAACGCAAACGTAATCGCATTTTTTGTTTTGCTTCGACATTCGTTGCTCTGCTGCAGCGCTGTTTGTTGTTGCTGAGTTACCTGCTCAACAAGATCTTTGTGCTGCCTCGCACTGGCTCTCTCACACACACAAGCATACGCTCTCGCACTCACACACTCACACACATGTGAGCACGCTCAAGCAGAAACAGACAGGCCGCCTACTCGCTCGCTCGCTCACTCGCTCTTTTTATTTTGCTTTATTTTTTACTTCGCTCTTTGCATTGTGTGTGACGCTGACGCTGTGACTGGCGTTGGCGTCGACGTCAGCGCTGACGCTGGATGCCCCGCTGTGTCCCCATAGCCACAACTACAGCTCACTACTACCTGCAGCAGCAGCAGCAGCAGTGGCGGTGGCGGTGACGGCAGCGGCATGCATGTGCATAAGCCTACGCTGCTGGCTGACTGCACTCTTGAAGTGTGGCAGAGGCAGAGGCAGTGACAGCAGCGACCGCAACGGCAACGGCGACAGCGACAGAGACTGCGACTCTCGCTCTCCCTCTCTTAATTTGAGTCGTTTTTTAAACGCGCGTATCTTGCAGATATTCTGCTTCACATTGCGCCGCACAGCGCAGTTCAGTTCAGTTCAGCCGCGAAGCGAAGTTAGACGTGTTTCCTCCTCAACCCAAGCCAAGTGGAAATCAAATCGCAGTTTGAGTTAGCGACACGTTTTAAGTGCTTCGTGTGTTCTTTCCACGCACACGCCTTGAGAATTTCAGAATTTTCCGAATTGTTTGTGTTTTTAAATAAGTTGCGCGAGCTTTATGAAAAATGCAAAAAAATCGATAGCAAAAATTAAATAAACTAAAATCTAAAAAAAAAAGAAAAAATTATAATACAAATAAAATAAACTGCAAATACGAACAGTGTAAAAAAAATTGAATAAAAATTAATAATAACTTAAAATCATACGAATGAATAGAAAAACAACAACAGAAACAAAATCAAATACTTTAAGTGCTTATGTGCTGCAAAACATTTATCGAGTTCGATAACTAATACAAGAAAATGCTGCAATACTTAATGTTTAAAATATTGCACAAGAAATACAAAATTAATTGAGTGCACAACAGATAGAGGGAGAGAGCAAGAGAAGAACAATACGATAGATAGCTCAATCGAGTCAAAGCAGGACAACAAAGTCCCGAAAAAAAAAAAAAAACATAAAACGAAACACTGCACAACAAAAATCGAATTCAACCAACCAAAAGTCAGAAAACAAAACTCAACGAATATCCACACACACACACTCGCACTTGCATTTGCACCCACCCACACACACACACACATACATAGTCAGCATGGCTGTGCCCTTTCATCTGCCGGTGGAGGAGAGAGATGACATTGCCTCGAGCTCGTCGGGCACCTCGAATTCGTCGGGCGCATCGACATCATCGGGCGCCTCCTCGTCGTCGGGCGCCTCAGATGGCGCCAGCAGTATCGCCTCCCAGTCACCCAACACAACCAGCTCGGCCACGCAGACGCCGATGCAGTCGCCGCTGCCCACGGACCAAGTGCTAATCGCCCTCTGCGAATGGTATCAGCAGCATCAGCGACACTACATCAACAGTGCCAATGCCACGGGTGAGTCTACAATAGATCTACGGGGGAAGAGTGGGAAGCGGGATATACCTCTGCTAGTTAGAGAAAACCCAGTTCTAGTTCTAAATGGGTCAGTTTTGGTCTTTCCCTAGCTCTCTAACTATGTAAGTTTCAAGGTTGTCTCACTCATTGTCTAACCGAACTTTTGTTTGGCACTTGTTTCGCTTGGGGTTGGTCAGCGGTAGAGCTACTGAAAAGGGGCAGCCAGATGAAAATAGGCAGAAAGGAAAAAATTAAAAATGTATTAAGGTTTGCATTACACAAATAACTAATACTAGATATTATAATATTTAAAAAATATTCATGCATTAAAAATATAATAGATATGAATGTTATAAAAGATTCTTTATAGATATTCAGTTCTCTACCATAAAATTTAGCAATTTCCTTACAGTAAAGAATAGAATGAAAGCATATTTTAAAATCAGAAAAAAATGATTTATCTTTCCTGCAATTACGCGTAATATTTTATTTTCCGTATAATGAAATACGTGCTTATAATATTTCTTTATATAGAAATATATTTTAAGAACATATAATATATTATTTTCAGCACATATTTCTTTACGTAGAGGAATAAATATTTATATAAAGATAAAAACAATTTGTGCTTTATAAAAGAAAGCAAATGATGAGAAGATATACATATAATTTTCTTTAATTTTTCTTATCTTTTAATATAATATATTTCTTTTATATATTATTATATTTATCATATACTTTTTATGTATGTAAATATATAATATCATATATATAATATATTAAAAATACATATTTGTAATATATTCAAATGATTTTCTTCTTAAAATATTAAATAACAAATTTGGTTTGTAGGAAAAATAAAGTAAATACTGAAAGTTGCCAAAGAGTAATATTTATTAATTAATTAATTATTTGGGACACTTTAAAGTATTATTTAGATATCTTTCTTTTATGATAGACTGAAGGGAAATTAAATAAAATTAGATAAATACATCTTAAACAAAATTGTTAATAGAACTATATAAAGAACAGAGGAAGAGATGAGATTTATTAATATATTTTTTTTTTTCTTATATAAATATAAATAAATAAAATATTATTATATTTCTACAATGGAAGAGAGAGAAAATTTATGAATATATTTTTTTTTCCTTTATAAATATTATTATTTTTCTATAATCTTTAAACATTTTTAGCAGCTGACGATCTTTGTATGTGTATTGTTTTTTTTTTTTTTAAATATTATAAGTTCCTTAAACAACTATAAATGAATATATGACTAGATCGCATAGATCTACCTCTCTCTCTCTCTCTCGCTCTCTCTTACAGAACAAGGAAAAAAAAGTTATGAACTGTTCTATTTCACTTATTTACCAAAAGTTCCTCAATCAAACACAAAATGACTATGCGATCACACATATTCTCTCTCTCTCTCTCTCTCTCTCTCTTTCTCTCTACATATACTTATATTTTATATACCCATATGATTCAATTGCAATTTATGGTCAGCTAGCCTGGTTAATGGCGCGCCTCTGATTACGGCCGCGCTGGCTGCGATAAGTCAATTCAATTGCCAATTTAACGAAATGTAAGCCACAAATTTTCATGCTTCATGCTGTGTTTTAACAGCCACCAGCAGCAGCAGCAGCACACGCCCACCTTCTGGTACGGCCCCGACTCCTGCTCCGAGTGCTGCTGCTGCTGCTGCTGCACGTTTAATTGGCACGCGCCAAAAAGGCAAAAATCGAAACAGAACTGCACTCGATTGCAGTCGAATGTCTTATTCGAATTGTGTATCTGTTAGATACGTATCTTTTGTGTGCACGTTTCTTGGCCCAAAATATTATTAAACGCCATTTGACCTTAGGCTAAGCAGGGGCAGGGGCGGGCCATGGGGCGGCGGCAGGAGTTTTCGGCTATTTACAAAGCTAACGGTTGTTGTTGTTCGCTGCGGTCTAAGCTGGCCCATTGTGCGCCGTCTCGCTCGCACGCGCAGCTATTGCCCCAGCCCCCTTGTCGTCGGCTGTCAGTTGCGGTCGACTCTGGACATTGAGCATACTCAACTTTTTGTTGTTGTTGCTTTTGGCATTGTATATTGTATATTGTTTTTTTTTGGTATTTTTTTTGCAACTGTCAGCAGCGTCAGCGTCTGTGTGACGTGAACGTTCTCCTCCTGATTATTATTAATGCTAAGGCTGAGAGCGCGGTCCCTGCCATGGCATGAATCATATATGTATGTATATAGATATTTGGTTTAGTATCTGCAATTTATTTTGTGGCATTGGCTAAAAAGCAATCTACACGTTGGCAGCTGCTGCCGCCGCTCGTTTGGCTAATTGCCCCAGCAGCAGGAGGCGGCATGTGTTGCAACTGCGCGCTAAGCTCTTAAGCTGTTATTAAATGGTATTTCAAACTAAGCCAACATAGTTGAGCCCCGACTCGCATCGCCTCGCCTCTGGCCCCTTGTGTTGGCACTCGAGCCGCTTAATTTATCTAATAGTAACACATTTGAACTAGCGAAGAATACTTCACTCGAGCTAACCCTATAGAGGGCTAGATGACAAACCCTTTTTTCGTCGTTGTTGCTGTTGTAGCATCTTCAGCGTGGCAACAGCAAGAGAGCAGGAGTCGGAGCTGGAGCAGCGCTTAGTCATCATCGGCGTCAACTACCAACCCCAAAGCCTAAAATATTTATACATGAATATATACATACACACACACACACATACATAGATGACGCCCCAACCCGCTGGGCTTGGCGCCTTTTGTGCTGCGCGCCTAAGTTGCTTAAGCGGCTCCAAAAAAACCCACCCCTAAAACGAGCCTAACAAAAGGTGCAATGACAGTGCGGTGCCCCAAGCCCCAACCATCAAATCGTCCGTCCCCCAACAACAGCAACAACAGCAACAACAACAATCAGGCTAAAAGCGACGCCGTTTTGGCTGCTCTCTTTTGGCCTGGCCATTCGCATCATTCGACAGTTGCTTTTGGCGCTGTTGCCAACAGCTGTTGCTGCTAGGCGTTGTTTCGCTGCCGCCGTCAACGCTGGCTGCGCTGTCGCTCTTGACATTTTCGACCATTTTGTTTTGCTCAGCAACTTCGCTGGCGGAAATCGTGCATTGAATAAAAATGGCGGCAAACATGGCGACCTTTTGACGTTGGCATTTTTCCTGCTTCCTGCTTCGCTGTTGCTGACCTGGCAACAGCTGACACGATTGTGCGCACAGCCCGAGAGAGAGAGAGAGAGAGAGAGAAAAAGAGAGAGGGAGAGAGGCAGTGGGAGCTGGCAGAGAGTGATGCTGCTTATTAACTCATTGCCAGCACTCGGGCTCACTCATTTTGTACAGCCTACACAGCGACTTGTTAACTTCAGCAGCAGCAGCAGGAGCAGCCAGCAGGAGCAGGAACAGTAATAGCAATAGTAGCAGCAGTGGCAGTAATAGCAGCAGCAGTAGAAGCCAGCAGTAGCAGTAATAGCAGTAGCAACAGCAGCAGGAGCCGCCAGCAGGAACAGCAATAGCAGCAGCAGGAGTAGTAGTAGCAAAAGCTAGTAATAGCAGCAGGAGCAGTAGCAGCATAGGCAGCAGCAGGAGTCGTAATAGCAGTAGCAGCAGCAGCAGCATAGGCAGCAGGAGTCATAATAGCAGTAGAAACACCAGCAGCAGCAGCATCATAGGCAGCAGCAGCAGCCAGCAGCAGCAGCAGCAGCATAGGCAGCAGCAGGAGTTGTAACAGCAGTCGAAGCAGCAGCAGCAGCAGTCAGCAGCAGCAGCAGCAGTCAGCAGCAGCAGCAGCATAGGCAGCAGGAGTCATAATAGCAGTAGAAGCACCAGCAGCAGCAGCAGTCAGCAGCAGCAGCAGCCAGCAGCAGCAGCATAGGCAGCAGGAGTCATAATAGCAGTAGAAGCACCAGCAGCAGCAGCCAGCAACGGCAGCAGCAGCAGCAGCAGCAGCAGCAGCGAGCAGCAGCATAGGCAGCAGCAGCAGGAGTCGTAATAGCTGGCAGCAGCCGCATCTGCATTTACATTTGCTTTTTCCACTTTGCGGCTGCACAAATGCAAATTTACTCAGCTCTGTTGCCAGGCCAAGCCGAGTGATATATACATACATACACACACACACATGCATACATATATTTATATCTATGTCTCTTTTAGCCCTGGCTTTGTGCATTGTTTTCTTGACTGTTGTTGCTGCTGTTGCTGCTGTTGTTGTTCGTGATTTTGTTTTACATTGACCGTGAATTTATTTGCCGCTGTTTTTTTATGCAAATCTCAAATGTTGCCGCTTGTCGCTGCGGCAGTTGCTTTCATTAATTGCTTCATTCAATTTGTGGATTGCAACGGATGTTGCCTGCGGTGCCACAAGCAGCAACATCAACAGCAGCAACAGCAGCAGAAGCAGCAGCAGCAACATCTTGTGCCCCATCTCTGTTGCCTCATAAACATTTTGATGACCAAAAAAAGGAGGAAAAATCGATCAATGCAGCTGCCGTGCAGCGCATAAGCAAAAATATTGTTTATGCTCGAGTTTAATGCTGCCTGTGGCACAGCTGTGTGGCACATTCGAGCTGGCTTTTCGAGCGAATAGCAGACACAGTTAATACCCTACGCAGCCATGAAATATGAGAACTTTTTTATCAATTTTGTGCGTATGTGAAAAATTATTTGTGTAAATATTTTTATATTTACTTATAAATATTTTTAAAAATATATTTAATTATAAATCAGCAAATATATGAAAAAATATATATTAGAAAAATATTAGATAAAACAGCTAAAAAATTTAAAATATATTAAAATAGGATAATTTATCCTAATCCCTGTTTTAGCTCATTCTGGCTTAAGACTTGACTGCTGCTTCTTCTTGCATACCCTCTAGTTGCTTCAGTTAGGGTATTGCTGTGTCGTTCTATTCTATATTATTCCTCGCCCAACTATGTATGCTTAAGGCAGCTGCGCTGCGTTTTTTGTTTATTATTCACACCCATTCAGCGCAATGAACTTTTCACATTTCAAGTTTAAATGCCCGCCAGGCACTTTGCTTAATAAGTAAGACGGGAAAGCTGGAAATTGACTGGAGCCCGAGTTAGATGGGGTACACGGGCGCATAAACTTGACACTAGCTAGCGCTGAGGCAGAGAGCTATAGGCGCTACAGTTAAGTAGTAAGTTGTACTAGGCTAGGTAGCCAAGTGGCTGTCTGGGCGGTCTGCTGGGCGGTGTCTAGTTCGCTTTTGATTAAGTCTCACACGTCTGAGGCCGTGCTAAATTGTTTGCACTGAGCTATAGACTATATATATATAGATATATGTATGCATGTATAGGTATATCTGTGTGTGAAACGTGCTCAAGTTTTTGTTATGAAATTGAGCCTAGACAGCGAGGCGCTGAAGCGCTCCAGCGCTTGAGCGTCAGACAAAAGAAATGCGCCTGGGATGCGCTCAAGGCAAAGTGAAAAAGCGAAAAAGGATATGCATCAAAAGGAAGCAAACTAAGAACAGGATATGCCAACAGACAGCAGCTACTTGTTATAATTGGCAACACAGTTTGAGTTGGCGGCCGGCAGGTGGGCGTGGCGGGCCGAACTTTAAGTCCAACTCCCCAAGGAGAGTTTTGATTTGATAGAGCTGCAGCTTATCAAACAGTGCTTAATCGCAGCCATTTATTGTGAGTGTGATTTGCAGCGACTAACTATACTTAGTATATATACTATGTATGCTCATTAATAAAAAGGTGTGGGCTGATAGGGGGAAGGGGGCGGGCTGCTGCCAGCTATCAGCTGCAATTAACAACGCAAATAATAAAAAAAAAACTTTTACAATTAAACAATAAATGAACTTTTACAGCGAAAAAAAAAAAAATGCTGAGCAGCATTCGATCAGATGAAACGCAATTAAAATAATTAAAAATGCGAAGGAAAAAAAAACTGCAGCCGCAAAACGGCAAAATGCACGTTTTATGTGCCACCAGCAGCAGCAGCAGCAGCAGCAATAATAATAAAAAAATATTAATAAATGAAACGAAATTACAAATGAAGAGCAACAACAACAACAACAACTACTACTACAAGCAGCAGCAGCAGACACGCTGTCTTCGCTGCGTCATCCGCTTACGGCTGCGTCTGTCTGTCTGTCCACTCGACGCTAACGTGTCCAAAGGGTTGCCCTCCCCCTCTCCTCCTGCTACTTGGGTTTCATGTGCGCCGTTAATTGTTGTTAGCATTTTGTTTGCACATTTACTAATCGCATTTGATTGTTTATTGAACAAGTCGATAGCTGGGCCAACAACTACAACTACAACAACAACAACATAAACTTGTGCCCCACGACTCTCTCATATTACGTATAAACAATCAGTTGGAGCCCCAATGAATCAGCTCAGCGAACAGCAGCAACTGATATGACAGAGTTTGGGGCTCTGCTTCGAAGCAATTGCTAAGTGAATTATACAATTTAAAATTGTTTATAATCAAAATAGTTTTGTGTAGATAAATAGTCGCCTTAGATAACTGGTTTTATTTTTTATACAGCTCTTGAAGACTTTAGCTATTTATTTATTCAATACTTTTTTTTTTTAATTTGTCTTTTAAGCCATTTTAGCTATAAATGATTTTGACTTTGGCATTTTAAAAAATTTAATTTTTATAGTTCTTATTTTTAGTATGCTGAATTTTTCATTTAAGAAAATATTTTTTTTTATATATGATTTAAATTATATTTCAATAAAAATAAATTAAACAAATTTACTTAACTCATTAAAATTACAAAAAATTATATTTTAAATAAATATAAATTTAAATAAAAACATTTTTTTTTATCGAAAAATAATATTTAAAAAAATAAATTGATAAAAATATTTTTTATATTCAATTTTTTTTTTAATGAAATTCTTTGTTTCTTTATGTAAAAAATTGATTATAAAAATATTTATTTATTGATTTTTATTTTCAAAAATTTTATTTATATAAACTTTTAAAAATTAAAAAAAATACATATATAAATTTAAAAAAATATATATATTTTTATATTTATTTAATTAAATTTTAAAAAATATGTATTTTTATATTTATTTAATTAAATTTAAAAAATACATATATTTTTATATTTATTTAATTTAAATTTTGTCATAAAAAGAAATTGATTTTAAATAATTCCAAAAATTTCAATATAATTATTTTTATATAAACAAAATGTATTTTAGTTGAATCTATAAATATTTTCATATGTTTTGGGTCAGCTTTTGCTTAAGATTTAATTATTATTATTATTTTTGGCTTTATTCCACTTTAAATTTTATTATTAGCTTCAGTTCGATATCTTTTCGTGTAGCAGTTCGGGTTTTGTTCATTTATTTATTCTATTTTAGTTTAGTTTTCAGCAAGTGTTTTTTAAGCTGCGCTCAGCAGTGCTCGCAGCGCTTTCAAAATTTATTTGTTGTGAAAAAAAAGGAAGCAAACACATGCTCAATATATTTTATATCGCTTCGTTTGAGCTGCTCTGCCCTGGGGCATGGTCTGAGCTTTTGGCCAAATAACTATGCAAAGACGTTTGCCAGCACTTTTCTGCGTCAGCTTTTCACAACAGATTGAGATTGTGTGTGTGTGAGTGTGTGTGTGTGTTGTCGTCTTTGGCTTTGGCTTTGGCAGTATTTTATGGCCCTTTAAGCTGTGTCGTCGCATGGCTCGAGAAATTGAAAAATTGCAATTGTTGTCTGTCGTTTATAAAATATTGAGCATGCAGTTTGCTGCTGCAGTGCTTTTTACAGCTATACCCTGGGAAAATTGTGCAGCTACGGGGTATGCTAGTGACTAGAAAAGGCAGCTAATACGTAAGAGTGGATATGTATGCCTTTGCAGGGTGCTTATTACAGGGTATAGTTCAGTCTGTATGCCACCTACGCTCACACGGCTTTGTCTTCGTGCCGTGATAAGCATTTGAGCCATTTACAGTTACAGTTATCTGATTTCCATTCAAGTCGAAACAAATGCGTGTTTCGCAGCATTTCATGGAATTCGATTTCAATTCCACTTCTGGTTGTCCCTCGGCTCTAACAGCCTCATTCCAATGGGAAAACAAAGGGCATTCCATAGGTAAAGTGAACAAATGTTGCATAAATGCTGCGCTTAATGCAGCAATTAAATCAAAGCTAAGCCAGCTAATGATAATTGCTTGCGTGCAAAGTGGTCCACAGCTAAATCAAAAGTGAGTTCGATACGGTGCCAGTTGACTTGCCTCATGGGGCACGCGTCTCACGGCACGCACAAGCAACAACTGCGTCTTTAACCTTGCAAAAAACAAAAACAAATTGCAAACTGAAAAAATAGTTTAGTTTTGCTTTTGCTTTTTTTTTTTGTGGCTTTTCGCACGCTTGGTCAGCTGCGCTTGAAGCTCGAATGGCAAACAAAAAGATGCCTCATCAGCCTCATTAGATACACGATTCCGTCTATATATGCACATGTGTAGCTGCTGTAACTGACCTCGGCACTGAGCGTTCTTAATTCATTAGATATGTAATTATGAAGCTCCATTAGGTGTTAAACTTGATGAAAATATAATACGAAAAAAAAGCAAAACTTTTAGCAGCTCTTGATTAAAATTTCAAAAAAAATGGCAAAGCTTTTGTAGATGATTTTAGTAACTCTTCTTTATCGGGAACTTGCATAGGTGCTTGAGATATAGTTATTGGAAATAGTATTACTCTTGTTGGGTTAGTCAAGCTGTATGTATAGTAATACTATTAAAAATTACGAATTTATATATTATTTTGCTTTTTTTTTTACTTTTCAAATTTCGGATATATTTTATCAAATGGGAAACTTTATAGATCATTTTATCAGCTATGTCTTATCGATATGTCGAATAGTTCTTGAGTTATGGCTATTGGAAATAATATATGTATCTCTTTTGTCTGTTCAGATATTTGCCTGGATAAGAATCCGAATTTATATCCTTAAGTGGTCAATCTTATATAAGATTTCAATACCTATGTGTTATCGATAACTTTGACAGCAATTTAACTATAGATGTTAGAAATAATATCATTCATTTATGGTCAACCACTGCACTATTATTTTAATGATCTCAACCTTCTATAAATACCAAATTTTTTATCCAGAACTTTCACTTAAATTTCATCACATTACTCAAAAAGTTACGCCACAAATACATATACTATATACATACATATATCTCTGATTCAACTTTTACCTTCTAACTGTACAGAATTGATCTTTTGCCCAGAACTTTCTCCTTTTTGCAGTGAGTCAGACTTGCGCTTTCATTTCAAAAATCCTTCAAGTGATTTCCGCATATACGTATAGCAGCTGCCAAATTTGTACAAAATTCTCTTGACAATACATAACGGTAGAGCACATTACACAAATGGCTAATTAAAGCTACCAAAATTGGTAATTAACAATTGGATATGGCAATCGATCGATCGATCGACTGAGCCTGACACCTGATGCTGTTTGGCATTCCATTTGTTTTTGTTTTTTTTTTTCCTCGTCTGAACTGTATATGATAAATGTTGTTTTTTATTACCAAAATCGTCTAAGAATCTGGTTGACAACTTTGGTTCATAAGTTTGTTGACTGCGATTTCTCTTTGGAGTTCACTTCCTGCTGTCAATTAGTCATTTGTGTGGGGCAGACGAATTTGGGTTTTGCCACTACAAATTGTACCGTTAACAGCTTGGCCCTGAATCAGTCGCCTTGACTAATTAAGGCGAACAAGCAGAGAATCGAACGGACTCGGCATGTTTTATAGATTGTCGCCTCGTGACAGACAGCAAATCGCCTTAAAAGAACGAATTACAAATTCACTTGATGTAGTCAGGTATATATACAATATGTGTGTGTGTGTGTTTGTGCCTGTGTAGGTGTCAGGAGGTGTGACACAACAGTCGGCGATCCACATTTGATTCGAGGCAGCAATACATTTCGCAGTGTCAAAATTTTGTGAAATTTTATGGGAATTTCATTTCGTTTTTTGTTGTATTTATTTATTTAATAATTTTTTTACGGCAAGTCTTATAATCCAATTAAAATCAGTCACACACTCATGGCCTTTATGCAGCTCTTGTTGATCATCGTAGTTTTCTTTTCCTAAATGATATTTATAACTGATTCTCAGCCCAAGTGAGCCATACAGTCATAGCCAAAACTGTTAACTAGCGTTTTGGCTTATGAAAGTGGCAAAGAGCTGCTTAAGACGCAATCTTAGCAAACGGCAAGATCTGGGCTTTCAGGCCCAGTGACCAACTTGGCTTGTTGGCTTGGGAATTTCCCCTGCCACCTGGACGCCCGCAACAGTCATCGAAACTTGTTTCAATTTCGATTTCTGCGCTGCGACGCAGTTGTTGCCTGATATTCTGACTCGCATTTAGTTGTTAATGCGGTTGTTGTTGTTGTTGTTGTTCTTGCTTTAGTAGTTGTTGTAGTTATTTTTTGCAAACACTTCAAGGCCATCATGAGCAGCATATGCTGCTGCTGCTGCAACGGTCTCGACTCTGACGTTCTGACGTACGGACTCGACTCGCTGGGGCCTGACATGTAATCAACTGCAGAAAAAAAATCAAGAACTGCAAAACGAGCCATAGAGCAAAGACTTTTATAGATGGCTCTAGGCGAATTTTGAATGCGCTTTATAGAAAATTTGTTGATTTTTTATTTGACTCATATTATTATTATAAATATATAATAAGTGTTAAGCAAACAAATAGCATAACTATATAGAATGAAATTTATAAGCTTGCATATTCATTTTTTATTTTGCAGTATTTTTTTTGGTATTTTTAGTATTTCTCCAGTATTTTCAGTATTCTACAGTGTTTTCTGCTTTCCAGTATTTGTTCAGTAATTTATTTAACTAAAATACTTATTAAGTAAAGAAATAGTACAACAATATAACAAGATAACAATATAGCATGAAATTTAATCTATTTTTTATTTTGCAGTATTTTTAGTATTTTTTAGTATTTTTTTAGTATTTTTAGTATTTCTCCAGTATTTTCAGTATTCAGTGTTTCCTGCCTTTGCAGTGTTGGTTTAGTATTATATTTTACTAAAATACCTATTAGATAAAGAAAAAGTAAGACAATATAACAATAAAGAATGAAATTTAGAAGCTTGTATATCTATTTACTATTTTGCAGTATTTTTTTAGTATTTTTTAGTATTTTTTAGTATTTTTAGTATTTTCAGTATTCAGTGTTTCCTGCCTTTGCAGTGTTGATTCAGTATTATATTTTATTAAAATACCTATTAAGTAAAGAAATAGTATAACAAAATAACAATATAGAATGAAATTTAGAAGCTTGTATATCTATTTTTTTGATTTTGCAGTATTTTTAGTATTTTTTTAGTATTTTTTAGTATTTTTAGTATTTTTCTAGTATTTTCAGTATTTAGTGTTTCCTGCCTTTGCAGTGTTGATTCAGTATTATATTTTATTAAAATACCTATTAAGCAAAGAAATAGTATAACAATATAACATATATAATGAAATTTAGAAGCTTGTATATCTATTTTTGATTTTGCAGTATTTTTAGTATTTTTTAGTATTTTTTAGTATTTTTAGTATTTTTCTAGTATTTTCAGTATTTATTGTTTCCTGCTTTTGCAGTGTTGATTCAGTATTATATTTTATTAAAATACCTATTCAGTAAAGAAATAGTATAACAATATAACATATAGAATGAAATTTAGCAGCTTGTATATCTATTTACTATTTTGCAGTATTTTTAGTATTTCTTTAGTATTTTTAGTATATTTCAATATTTTCTCGGTATTTTTCAAATATATGCAATGATTTACTCTGCATATATTTGGAAAATGTATGTATGTTGTTTTACTCATATATTTTAAAATATTTAATAAAAACTCTAATTAATTATAAAAGCGTGTAAACTTCAAAAGTTAGAGTATATGAAATGCCAAACGTTTTGTTCTTTTGTGGCAAGTAAAGCGTAACACGCACACACACAAATATAGATACTTATAATATATATATATATATATATGCTTAACATTTTTCACGTTTTTCCGCTCGGATTTTTCCTCTAGCAGCGCTTAAATTATTCTTGAGCTTTGGCCAAACGTTCTGCTCAGCTTAACTTCAGCTATTGTTGTCGTTCCTCTGATTGATGTTTGTCAGCTGGTGCAACCTTAGCAATTGCATGGCAGCATTGCAAAATGAAAAATCCAAGTAAATTACACACATAATTATAGCTGTTGCTGTTTATTTATTTTTTTCTTTTTACTGAGGCGACAAATGCGAGCCGCAATAATCGCAATTCAATTAAACATTTGCCATAAAAAATAGTTTGTCTAAACAAATGCAGAAAAATTGCTAACAATCGGTCACGTTTCGTCACCAACAACAATGGGCACTCAAACTGCCAGCAGTCGACTGCAAGTTGCAGCAGAGCCCGCATCGAGATGCGATCATAAAAATAAAAAATTGCAAAGGTGCCATAAACGTCCTAAAACGCAAAACATCTAGAGGTGACACTAAAGAAAAATACTGTGAGAATCGGCTAGAAGAGCACAGAAAGGGATTGCGACAAACTGCTTATATGTATGTATAAATGAGTTAAATTTCGATAATTATCGATCATTATTCAACAAGTTGCTAATCTTGAAGAGAGCTGTACATATAAAAGACTAAAATCGTTCGAGCTTATAGATCAAATATTATTTTACTATGGATTTTAATCGATTACATTCATTATTTATCGAAAACTCTCTTAAGAACTTGAACTCATATTTGACTTGCCATCATATTCTGCCATATTCATGCTTAGGTCCCAGTTAAACGATATCAGAGTCGAAGCCTGCACCACACCTAACACACACACACACACACACACACACACAGTCGTGTATAGAAAGATACTATGTTGCCCACATACTCATATGCAAATGCAATTTTAACACTTGGCAAATAATTTTCCACACAATTTGCAATTAGTAGTAACATTTTCAACGCGCGTCTCATCATAAAGGCACCAGCATGGGCTAATGCTGGTTATATAAGCTGGCCAACAGCAGCTAAAGCTAAAGCTAGGCAAGATACAAATGCGAAGCCGTAATGATGCCTGACTGGCTGACGTTGTTGTGGACGGCCAGATTTTCAAGGTTAAATGCGACGGCGCACGTGAGCCGCAATGGAGCTTCAGGCAGCTGGTCGAATGACTGCCTGAGTGCCTGAGTGCCTGACTGCTTGCTAGCTAACTCAAACTAGTTTCAAATGGCATAAAGTATCTGTAAGATACAAATGCGCGCATGAGCATGGAGCAAGGAGTGCCGCTGCAATTAAGCGCAGATTTTTGCTGCCGCTGCTTCGACTGCTGCAACAGCTGTGAGGCTCGCTTCGACTCGCTTTTCGCGTTTCGAGTTCAAGGCTATTGGGTCAATTGCAAATTAGTGGCCTGCAGGTTGACGTTAAATGACATTATTTGAGCATGCCGCTAGCCGTATATCTATCTATCTATCTACCACAGACTTTGGCTCTGGCTAGTTGAGTCTGGCCTGGCTTGGCCTGGCCCTAGGGGCAATTAGCTGCTTGAGACATTATCGTGTTTCGGTCAGTTGACTGACGGCGATTGTCCAGTGATTTGTATAAATTTTGCATTACAATCAATCATATGTTGCGATTCAATTGCTTTTTAAGTAAATAAACATTAGGAAATCATATGAAAATATTGCCACAGCTGAGATAACTAAACGGCAAATTTATGCGCATTTCAAGTGATCGGCGCTGAAAGCCTTTGCACAATTTGCATGAAACAGCACAAAAACAAAAACAACAACAACAAAAAAAGAGATGTAGATAAGCAATATAGATGTCTATATATAGTATATATCGTATATATAGGTATCGTACGACAAGTACTTACAGATACTTAGCATACATAAATGCTGCTGTTGCTGCTGGCTTATCCTACAGTGAGGATAATAAAAATTCGAATATTCTTTTCGCTTTTGAGCTGAGGTCGCTGGCAAGGTGCGTTACTACTTGTTGGGTTTTATGATCTAGCTTTATGATTGGCATACGGCGAGTGGAACTTGATGCAATTAAAATTGCTTTTATGCGGCGCTAAAAGCCCAGGCCCAGGGCCCAGGCCGACCTTAGACATTTCCTTACATTGTCATCGCCGCCGGGGCCAATGACAGCGCGCGTCGCACAGTGGGCCATTTTGAATATTTTGCGTGGCAAAAAAAAACTGGAATATGAATTTGTCATTTAAATAAATAAAGAAAATAAAAAAAAAAAAAAAACAAAATAAAATAAAAATAAAATACAACAAAATTAAATTATATAAAAAAAATAATAAAAATAAAATTAAAATAAAATAAAATAAAAATAAAAATAAAATAAAATACAAAAAAAAAATAAATAAAAAATTAAATTAAATAAAATTAAAATAAAATAAAATAAAAAAATAAAATAAAATAAAAATAATCTTCAATAAAATAATTAAAAAAATAATATAATATAAAATGTACATAATAATAGTAATAAAATACAATATTTTAGAATTACATATATATTATTTTAGCTAGTGATTTTTAATCAGATTTTAGTCCATTTTTTATGACTGATTTCCTCATTTATATCTATACAAATTCCAGAATAATCTAAACATTGATTACTCATATTTACCATTTACTTTCATCTATTTCTCTTGAGCTCTAACTCTCTGATAAATACTCTAGCCGGTTCTATAGTCCACTTGGCAAATTCCATAAATCTTTGTATGGTTTTGTACACGTTTTGCATGCACAGGTCCCACTGTGCATCGTTCACCTTTGTTTATTTAGTATTAACGTATTATTATTATGTTTATTGTTGCTGAGCTGATCTTAATGGCAATTGTATTTATATTCGCATTTCATTCTCTTCCTTTTCGACAGCCCCGCACATCTTTCAGTATCCGCCGCCGCCGAGCCCCTCCTGCTCGATGGCCCAGTCGCCCAGCTATACGGGCGGCGATATATTCTTTGCCCATGGCGTTTACGTGCCACCACCGCCGCAGCACCACCAACAGCACCACCAGCAGCACCACCAACAGCAGCAGCAACAGCAGCAGCAGCAACCGCCTCGCACACCGCACACCAACTTGAGCTTTGTGGGCGGGGATGAGCTGAGCTTCTTCCGGCAGCCGTATCCGGCGCCGACAACGCCGCAGCCAATGCCACAGCAACCGCAGCCGACGCCGCAGTCGGCGCCACCGGTGCACTATAGCCACAGCTATCCGCAGGTCTCGCACATGCTGCAGCATCATCCAGCCGCCTCCTACGGCCACCCGCTGCCGGCTGGCGCCTACTACGCCACCTATACGCCGCCACCCACGCCGAATACGGCGAATGCCTCCACGTCGACGGGCGCGGCTGGGGCAACGGCTGTGCCCTTCGGCCGCTACGGCGTCCATGGCCCAATCATGGCATCGACGCCCCTGGCGCCAGGCGGACCCAAGATGCGTCTGCAGCGCAGCCAATCGGATGCGGCCAGACGGTGAGTAGAGCGCAATATCAATTGCCGTAGAACTGAGAGGAGAAGCAAGTGAAGCTGAGATTAATCTGAATACCACTCTCCCTCTCCCTCACTCTATAGCAAACGGCTGACCTCAACGGGCGAGGATGAGCGGGAGTATCAGAGCGATCATGAGACCAGCTGGGACGAGTTTGACGATCGCTATGACAATTTTACGGCCGGACGCGAGCGTCTCCAGGAGTTCTGTGGACGCATACCGCCGCGCAAGAAGAAGACCAACTCGAGTTCGGGCAACAACAATGCGAATCCATGCAGCAGCAGCACCAGCAACAGCAGCAGCAACAACAACAGCAGCAGCAGTGCCAATGAGAGCAACTACAGCCAGCAGCCGGACAAGGAGAAGGTGAGTGCTAGGCACAGCCATAGTTCATTAACTTGAGCAACAGATGCTGGCACGGCTCCAGATGACACGTGCTGGCATTATTCAAAAGCCCAAGTAGCCTAAAAATAGGCGCAGCCAATGACAAATTGCCAGAAGGAGGCGAGCAGTTCCAGTTCCAATTGGTGTGTTCCAATTGGAGTTCCAGTTGGAGTTGCAGTTCGAGTCGTGCATATTTCAAATGTGGCATAGGAAAAACTTTGCACATGCTAAAAGTGTGATAAAAATTAATTGCGCAGCGCTGCCGGCATTGTGGTTGCTTCTGCTCTGGAGACAGCTGCGCCCCTGCGGCCCCTCGCCCTCCATCACGTTGACTTTATGTTAATCGAAGCAAGTGTTGTTGCCACCCCCTTGAGCGCTCGCTCCCGCGACTAGTTTAGTCAGTCAAAGAATCAGCCTTTGTCAGCTGTCAGGCTGCATTTATATTATATATATGTATATATATTTTTTTTTTATATATATGTATTTATAGACACATGTCTCTCTATGAGTACTTCATTGTGTTCAAGTTGGCGCACATTTTTTTTTTTTTTTTTTTACTATTATTTTTTGCCTGCGCAATTAAAAGAAATGCAACCTTCAAGAAATTGAAACGCATGACACAGAGACTCGAGGCACACAGTCATAGCTAGAGCTCTAGCTGCCCACTTGATACCATTCTCCCTCTCTCCCTCTCTATCTTGCTCTCTCGCTTGTTGTTGTTGCGTGTAATTTATTTGCATTGCGCTTATCGTAACACTTTTGCGAAGCTGTGCGAACTGCGGCGATTCGCCTTATCGTAAATGAGCTTTAATGAGATCGTGAGAATATTTATAATCTGAATTGAGCACAATAGAGCAGTTAGTATCTATCGACTTGCATTGAGCGTATGTATGTCAATATTTGTGCAAAGGTTTCTCTACTCGTTCACCAAGTATTGGACGAGTATATTCGTTATGTGCCGTCAATCAGTCGCCGTCGTTGCTAGAGGCTTGACACTTGGTATAAATACTCGTGGGCATACATTCATTTAGTATATAATAAATAGTATTTTCTGTGTGTTCTCTCTCTATATGCAAACAAAGGTTGGCCGACAGGCTATAATTATTATTATTATTAGAAATATAGTGAAATTAATTTGACAGAAATATTACTTAAAATTCTCTTTCAAATGAACAACTTAAATAAAATAAAAATAAAAAAATAAATTTAAAAAATAAATAAATAAAATAAATAAATTAAATAAATAAAAATAGAAATAATAAAATAAATAATAAAATAAAATATAAAATAAAAATAATAATAAAATAAAAAATAAAATAAAAATAATAACAAAATAAAAATAGAATTAATCTACTATAATAATATTCTACCACTTTAATAAAATCATATTCAAAAAATAAATTAATAAATAAAAATTTAATTAAACATATAAAAAAATAAATAAATAGTTAAATAAAAAACAAAACAAATCTACTATAACAATTTTTACCAATATATGTATATATAATTTAATAAATAAAAATATAAATACTCTCCCATGATAATATTCCAGCAATATAAAATATAGAATATAATACAAAAGAAACACACACAAACACACATACATAGACACACATATGCACGCACGCATAAATAGGCATGGGCTCAACAGTTAAGAGAGACAGCACTTGAGTAAAAGTAAAAGCAAAGAGACAAGAAGTGCAGCAGATCATTAAAGCTGTCTATGTGTATGCAGCAGCTCTCATTTGGTATTTGTATTTAGGTAAAATAAAGCTAGAATGCTCACAGCAGCAGAGCGCGATCCCATTGATCACTTGAAGCTCGACTGTAGCGAGCGCTATCTGCCGGCAGCCAGCATTTGAGAGAGACATTGCTTGAGTAAAAGTGACCCTATATATAAAGGGCAGCAGCTGCAGCATTTCTTCAGTCGTGCAGGTCTGCTGTTGGAGGTCAGCACAGCGCGTAGAGGAATTACGTAGAGGAATAACGTAAAGGTATTATTATATAATTATTATATATTATACGTAGAGGAACTACGTAAAGGTAATAAGTAGAGGAAATACTTGGAGAAAATGCTTACTTCAAAATACGTAGAGGGAATAATTAGAAGAAATATGCAGACGAATAGCGCTAAATTGACTCTGCTTCTCACCCTGATCAAGAATATACATATATATATATAAATATACTTTGTGGGGTCTGCTACGCCTCCTACTGCCTGTTACAAACATTTCAACGAAACCATTATACCCTGATTTCCCATTTTCAATGGGTTCAGAGTATAAAAATATAACTAATATATTATAATAATATTCTAGCAATATAATATTATCATATTGAGTAAAAAATAAATAAATAGAAATACTTTATCATAATAATATAATATAGTCATCGTAAACAAATTAATAAATAAATGCAAATGGAATTATTTCACCACAAGCTGTCATTGCTCATTATAGCAATTGCATTACAAAGTGCATTAGCTATGCATATGAGCAGCACAGACTCTAATATTTGTTAGATATTTATAAAATATTTATAAAAATGAAAGTTACAAGTGCAGCAAAAGCCAACCAATTAGGCCTAAATGCCACATATTTAAATGGACAGACAAGTTGTCAAAAAAATGCAAACAGATGCGCCAAAGAGCGCCTTTTCAACTCATTTAACAAATGCACAAATTCTATTAAAATGCGCCCAAAAAGTAGAATCTATCTAATTTGCATAATAAATATTGTGCAGTCATCATTTACACGTGCCACACACACATGCCACAATGCCCATTCAAGCGTGAATGTACCACAAATAAGTGGCATAAATTATTATTATTGTATATCCATTGAATGCGATAAACGAAATTGTGAAATGATAGCCGCAGTGTCGAGTGCAATTGAATGGACTAAATAATTATGTTAGCTATTGACCAGCCATTGACCATGTCCATAAAGATACACACACATACACATATACATATGTATATGTATATGTATATCTGGGTCACTGACATGGGTTCCGGTCTCTGGGTTTTTGGTTTGATTTACGAATGGTCAAACTAGCAGAGGGCACGTGACTTTGTTTTGTGGAGCAAAGCATATTTATATGACCCCAGAGGGCAATTGTTTAACTGACTTTTATGGTACATAGATATATACATATATGTATTACTTAATTATTATTTATATATCACTTAACAATTATTTAATTATGCTATTCTATTTGCATTTCAGGAACAACAGAGCTTCACTTGGCCCACAGTTGTCACCGTCTTTGTGCTAGCCATGGGCTGGGGCTTGTATGCAGCGCGATGAAGCAACAACAACAACAACAACAACAAGCATCTCTAAAAATCAATATATCTAAATATATATATATATATATATATTTGTATACTTAAAGCAACAACAGTTTAATCTATAGTGAAATCAGCGAACGCATAGCAAGCCCGCATACATAAATATATATACATACATACACATACACACACATACATATATAGAATGTGTATAAAGTTAAGGCGGTTGACGGGACACAAGAACAATATATAAATGTATTTGTATACACATATTCATATTCATATTTCTCTCTCAAACACTAATACTAATTCAAACTGCTCAATTGCAAACTGTAGACTGGCAAAAAAAAAAAAACAAAAACAAAAAAAAACTAAAAAAGACTAAAAGTGTAAAACAAATCAAATTATATTCACAAATATTTTTGCTAAAATATTAAAAATGCATATTTTTCGATATAGAAAAAATAAGAAACACAAATTGAAATTTAAGCTCGAGCATATTTTTGTAAACTTTTTACTATACAACAACATCAACTACAAACTGCCATTTTTTGAGATACTTTTTGAGATACATACATTTTATAGGCCGGTCTTCCAGCAATCGAATATCTTGCATTTAGCTTTGCATTTCGTAATATCTTACAAATATTGAATGGGAAAAACACACAAAGAATGAAAATGCTTCCATTTATATTTTCAATATTTTAATTGTATATTTTTGTTTATTTTCAATTGTTTGTCAAACAACAAAGTTTTCAATGTCTTCGCTTTGTAATTTCAATTACAAGAAAATTTATAAATATATATTTAATATTATCAAAATATCTTTAATATTTGTAGCAATTGCTTTAAAGTAGTTAAAATTGTAATTGAACATAAAATAAAAGAACGTATTTAGCTTTAATTGTTATCAAAAAAATCCGAGAGAAAAAAAAATCCCACAGAAAAATGTAAAAAAAAAAGAAAGAAAAAATGTTTTTTTGTATATAGTTGATATAATGCCATTTTTGTGATGATTTTTGTCTATGGTTTATTATACATACATACATACATATACATATGCAGATGTTTTTAGTTAAATTTGTTAGTCAGTAAGCTTTGATTTTGCAAGTGGATTACATTTTGTTCATTCTTCAAATTGGTCTCACAATCTAGTTTTAAGCACACATTGTACAAGAAATTTACGCAACTATTGAAATTTACCAAAAGAAAGCGGCGGGACGACACATTTTCAGGTTTATCTTTGGTTAACATAAACTCAAAGCCAAGCATTGAATGATCTCTAAAAACTGGAAATTTATAGAACACTCAATTGATCTCCACAGCTAGCCAAAGTCAAAAGTCAAACACAAACACACACACACACACACACATGCACGCAGTAAATCAAATTTATATTTTGTTGTCCCCCTTTCTGTATATTTTTTTTGGTAAATTTCAATTTCAATTTTGCCTAAATTTCTTGACGTTTCAATGCTAATCGAACAGTGGAAAAAAAAAATACCGAAATGAAAACAAAATAAAAATATATTAGAAAATGAACATATGAAAAGTAATAAGAAAAAGAAAAAAAAAAAAAAACTATTCCCAAAAATCGCATTGATCTCATGGATTTTTTTTTATCATTTACATCAGCAATTTTTTACTTGCATTGAGAAAACATTATTGTAAAAGTCTAGAGTTAAGATCGCCAAGCGTTTTAGTTTACATATTTCTTAACACTAAGTTTTTATGTTAAAAGTTAAATGCAAAAACGAAAAAAAAAATCAAAAAACTAAAAAAAAAAATGGGAAAAAAATGTACATCGAATCTAAGTAAATGTATTTGTTTATCATATGTTAAATGCCTGTAAGTAGCGCAATATTTTTTGTTAGCTGTAAGATCAAATCATTTCGCAGACAGCAAAAGGAAAGAAAGGGACGTACAGAGTTAGAGAAGGAGAGAAGATACACTAGTTAATGTAAATGCAGCAAGCAGCAAAAGTAGAGAAAATTTTGTTTTTTTTTTCTTACGTATTTTTTTTTTTTATTATACATACTTACATTTAATTTGTATACAACTATTCCAAGCCCCCAACCCCAGAAAAAAAAAAAACAAAACAAAACAACAAAAAACAAAAAACTCAATGAAAATTTTTGTAAATTTTTCTAAAATGAACTCAACGCAAATATTTTGTCACCGTCCGCAGCGAAGTAGCAATTCGCATTGCTCTTGGCCTTGGCAGTGGCAGAAATTGGCGCCGATTCATTCTAATTAGTTTTCACATTGATCTCGGTAAAGTTTTGTGGCCGCGCGCCCAGAAGTCATCAAGATTTTTGGTTGCCATAAACTGAAGCAAGGCAGAAAGAACAAGCAAGAAACAAAATATAATATCAAATGAATCACATAGCGACAAATTTTTTGTTTATTTTCTATTCCATGCGACGTACTTCCGACCTAAAATTAAGTAATTCGTAAATTCGTAACTCGTAATTTGTAATTTGTATATAGCGCAAAAATCGAAATGCCATTATTTTTTTTTGTATAGATCGTTGGTGCCAAAACAGTTGAATTAATTGTGTGTTAAACAGTGTTGGATGCAGCTGCCAGCATCGGGAGTTCGCATTGAGAGCTGCCATCGTAACACTCACGCATTCGATTCAAAACTCCCAATTATAAATAGAATTAAGCTTCCCCTTAAAAATATTTTCAATATGTATTTTTCTGTGTGTGTAAGTGAACACAACATTTATACAACTTGTACATTTTATCTTATGCTGTAATTTAATATAAAAAGAAATTATATAAATATATATAAAATATCACTATGATCTCATGAATATGTTCATAAGACGAAAGTATATATGTAAATTAAATAAATACGCATAAATATATATAAATATATATGTAAGAAGAATTATAAATGCAAATGCACAAAAGAAAATATATGTAAAAAAAAAACAAATAAAAATTTTTAAAACAAAAAAAAAGAAGAGGTTTTCTTATCTATTTTATTATATTTTTTTATTTAATCAAGAGAATTCTGGATGTAATGCTAAGAGAGATGGCAGAGCTCCTGAAGTATATTTTTATATATATTCTGTAAGTAAGTATACGTATATACGAATTGGTAAAGAAACTACCCGAGTGCATTAGGAGTTTGATGAGTATCGATGGATGTATTGTCACTAAGAGAGAGACAGATATAGCATTAGCTAGAGGGCTATTTATGGTGTTCGGCTATGATCGCTTTGAATTCGATAAGCGAGAGGAATGCGACCTTAAGTAAAGAGTCTGAGAGAAGGCGTAACCTTGACTACAGACTCTTGGAAAGCATTTTAAGCAAGTGAACCGATCAACATCGGGAATTCGTGGCACTAAAGCCGAGTTATAATGGAAGGTTACATATATAAATATATATATAAATTTTACCTTTGCTCAAAACTCCCCCACTAGTTTTGTAATATTATAGTGTGCCATGTGTATTCATTCAAAAGCAAGTTCGTTCATATGCCTAACCAAATCTCTATTTAGTCATTCTACAAACACTCGTCTTATCGAGCAAATCAGAAAAAAAAACAACACAATATTTCAAAAATTTTATAAACATATTTTATACACATATTTTTCACAAAAAATATTTTTGTTATTATTATTATTATTTTTTTTTTTTTTCTTTCAAAACGAAATTGTTGTCAATCATGAATGAGTTGGACAGTCAGCTTCCCAAGATATATACACGTAATGTGCTAAGAGCCATTGCAAAGCTGCAGAATGGGCAATCCACTTATGTATCTGCCGAGGAGATCGTTGCGATGGTAGCCGAGCAGATGCGTCGCAAAAGGGACATGGACACCGTCAAGGACCACGTGCTGAAGTCGTTGAACAGCTTGATTGAGTTGGGCATATTGACCCGTAATCCTAACTCCAATTACAATTTCTATAGATTTCATGGCCTATCCACTTATGGATATCAAGCTTCGATTAAAGTAAGACGACAGTAATTAATATTTGACAATTTTTATTTGCTAAATACGTATTACTTTGAATGCAGAAACGAAAGCCCTTCTACAGGCCTAAGAAATCGATTGCTGCTAAACCCAAGCGACCAAGAAAAATGAAGTACCAGAAGAAATTTAAACCTGCACCCAGTGTGCCGGTAGTCTGCGATTGCTGTCGATCGTCAGTGATGCCATTCGTTAAGGCATTCCATGAAATAAAAAGTAAGACTTTTGAGGTGCAAAAGACGCGACTGGCGCAACTCAAAATTAGTGATTCAGATACACAGGAATTGGTAGATCATCCAGTGAACGAAATACAGCACTTTAAGTTTCAGCCTCCAACTCCAATTGTGCTAATAGAATGTGAAAATCCACCAGAAGAGGAGGCAAACCAGTAGAGAAAAGACCAAAGCAATCATTGACACGTTAGTGGCGCCATCTACATGTCAATTCATTAAATTCCCTGAGTTAAGCAGCTAAGAGTGAGCAATATATCCGCGTGTTTCGGCAAACAATAAAGCCCCAAAGTATGCTCCAATTGCAGTTTGTGTTTCACATTTGAATAACTCACAAACTCAGAAATTGATTCATAATTCGGTTTTCTTTGATTATTTCAACCCTCGCATTTAGATTTTCGGGTGGTTGGCTGTCCACTTGAGCGTCGGCTAAGCCAATTTGTAGTTTTTGTGGTCGCGGATTAAATGCTCATAATTGTGGCAGTGCAGCACGCGACTCGCTGTAACAGGATACGTGGCAGCGTGCCACATAAATATGATATGTTATTAGCGGCTTAAGCAGGCGATGATAATGACTGACGCTGAGGCAGAGAGCTGGCCCAAGTTCGGCTATTATTTTCTACCCAATATATGTACATACATATATATCCGCTTCCGTTGTGCATGCAGCTGTCAATCAAAGCGAGCCGGCATATTTAATTTGTATTGCGTTTTAACACAAATCTGAAAGCTGGGCACACGCCTTCACAGCAACCTAATTTGACATTTGAGCGTCAGCGCGTGTCGCTCTCGATGAACACTCACTAGTTTTCAATTAAATTTTAAGCTAAACTAATCAATAGGTCGCCCCCAACACTAATGCCGCCTCGCTGCGTCTGGTTTATGATAATTACTTTTTGGTCCAACACCTGCCAGCAGCAACAGGCGACTGGGGGGCCTGATACTGTCATACATTGGCAATTTTATTGTTCGCCCAAACCACTGGGCCACGGCTCTGACGGCCTCACGACCACAAAGGCAGCGCCCGCCCCCATGGCGCCTGATTCTAATTATTAAAATTATAGAAACGGGCAACATTTGTGCGCAGCCATTTCCGTAAATTAAAGTTAATTAACTGCCTGCGGTTAGCGAAGCCAGCAAATAATGCTAAATTTAAGAACATAAACTAGCTGCATTTAAATTAAAGATACAATTGATTGAAATGCATTTTATATACAAGAGTTTTCAAGGAAAAAATAAATATTATAATAAATAATATAAAAATAAATATAAATAAAATTTGTATTATGATGGAGCTGTTCTTGTGGCAGTTGGTGTCTAAATTCTGTAGATCTGTGTGCGAACAGAAATGCGTAGTAGAGTACAGCATGTTAATTAACAGTAGTACAATGTTAACTCACTGTTAATTAAATTTAATGTAAATATGATATCTCAGCTGCACAGACATCAAATCAGTCTAAACTCTGTATAAATAAAAATAAGCTAGCTTTAAGCAACATGTAATAATCTGAAAATCAATCATATATTGAATTGAATTGAATAATTTATATAGTTTATTGAGTGCTTCACATTTAACAATGCGCTAAACTCTTAATTTTAATTTTTAATGGTTTCACGATATAATAATTGTATTCCAAATATTTTGTATATAATTCCTTAAAATTCTATTAAAAAAGTCATCTATTTTTGGAGCTTTTCAATATACATATAGTGGTAAAACAAGTATGATTTCACGCGTTTGTCAAATCTATTATATTTGTCTAAATATTTGATAGGAATTTATTAATAATATTCTCTCACTCTCTCTCTCTCTCTCTTTAGAGTTTTGGATAATCAAATTATGTTTCAATTAAAAGTGGCTTGGCGCAGTTTGAAAGCCACTTAAACTTAATTCAATTATAATTTAAGCATAATTATAGTCGCATGTGTTTCGGTTGTAACAGAGTAACAGTGTAATGCCAACTAATTGCCTTTCAGCATAAAAGTTGCAAGAAAAACTAAATAAATTTCATTACACGCTGGATAAAACCCCCCTCAAAGACAAGCCAAACTGCAGCGGGAGCAAAAATGCATTAAAAATTCATTACAAAGTGCACACAGAGTTCCTTCCTCCAGCTGGCAAATGTAAGAAACGTGTCTAGTCTCTCTCTCTCTCTCTGTGCTCGAGCTGCTTTAAAAGTGTGAAATTATTTCGACTTTAGTCTTGTGCGAAGCTGAAGTGCGTCTCTGTGAGGGCAAATGATTGCCAAGCTTGATAGCAAAAGGATATATATTATCTCTTGCATGTCTGCTGAAGCCTAAAATGGTCTCAGCCTGCGGGTCATAAGCAAAACTCATAAGGCCATGGCCAATGGCTAAGGGAAGCAGCGATCATAATCAACGTCTTTTGCCACTTTATTGACAAACTAATAAAAACATGGATAGAGAAGAAGAAGAAGAGAGCCGAAGGACTGACATCACAGACCGGCAGGACTCGGACAAAACGATTTATTAAAATCCCTGTGCATGGCATACATAAAAAGCAGCGCCACTGACCGTTGATATGATGAGTAATTTGCTTTTGGCTTTTAATGCTGCAGACTATGAGCATGAAGAGGACACGGATAACGGCAAAGGCAACGTCAACGGCAACGGGATAACGACAACGATGTCGGAATAGTTGCAGAACACGGAAATTAGTGCGGAAACGGTTACTACGCTTAGCAATCTGTCAAAAAGCCAAAATGTAATAAATGAGACTGAGAACACTCACACACACATACACACATCGGATAGTTGAGGCTCCTGTATCGTCGTCGTCATCGTCCTGGCCATCAACATAATTCATAGAACATGCCAGAGCACGACAAAAGACTTCCATAAGAGCGGACAAAGGCGCCAAGGACTACAGCGGATGCCATCCCATAGAGCTGGGCCCATGGCACATGTGCCATATTTCATTACACGTTGATAAGTGGACATTTGTCCACCCGATTCCTTAGGGTTGGGGGGGTTGGCATCGCACAAATGCCAACAGGCATTTCATAATAATTTTAACAACCTTTTTTACGCAAACATGCAACGGTCACAGACCGAACTTGATATTCCATATAAAATGCGTTAGTCGGACCCGAAAGCATTAACTCGTTTATGCTCCGTATTCGTATTCATATTCATATTTGCACTCATATTCATATTCAAATGAAATCCAGATGCTATCGGCATGAGTTGGGCGATTTGTGTGAGTTGACGGAGCAAATTATAAGTTTGCATTTCACATTGAGAGTTTAGTTGGCATATGTGAAGGCTTTTACTCTGTGAGTGTCTTACGAATGCCTCATCAAATATATATTTAACAGCAAATAGTTATAGATTGCAAAGTTGCCATATGATTTTTTCACTCTTACTTCTTCAATTGAGAATATTTCAATAACAAGCAATAATTAGTTACTTTGCTTTGATTTAGCAGACAAATTTCTCCTTTTGCTTCCTCACTCTGGATTATTATATATATATAAAATAATAAAATAGGAGATATATAAGGAAATGCATAAATAAATTTTAAATGAATAAATAAAAGTGTAAACAGGCATTTGTTAATTGTAATAGTTTCAATTAAAAAAGTGCTTCTATTCCGATTAAAATGAGGCGGCTCATCAATACACGATTAGTAGTCAGGTTATATATATTAATAATATTAATTTTTGTATAAAAAACCTTTGTTTAATGAAAATTGTATTAAATTATTATTTTTTAAATATTATTTTATTATTAAAAAAATTTATTATTATTATTTTTTCAATATGAATATAAAAATCTTTATTATGGTTCATTCCACAAAAAAAAAAAAACGTAGAAACTACTTTTTGACAATTTTTAATAAATAAACAGAGTAGCGTAAAGTTGAGTAAGATAATAAAATATGAAATAATTAAAGATAACTAAATTTATATTTTTAATAAATTTTATAAATAAATTAGAACTTTGACAAAACACGTTCCATGTAAGAAAAACAAATAATTGAGATTTCATTTGTTTTCGTAATGAAATGAAAATTTAATAAAGCTCTTTATAATTAAGTGATTATTTATTTAATTCTTATTTATTATTTATTATTTATTATTTATTATTTATTATTTATTATTTATTATTTATTATTTATTATTTATTATTTATTATTTATTATTTATTATTTATTATTTAATATTTTATATTTATTATTTTGTATTTATTATTAAAATAGTTTTAAACTTTTCTCATTTAACCTACCAATATTTTCATATTCTTATCTTAATCAACTTCTTATTCTAATCATCATCATAATCGACAAAATGCAACTTTCTTTGCTTTAGGATTGGGCCAGTGTCTTTTCGTGCTGTTGTATTGGTGTGCTGCGTCTGCTGAGTCTCACAGACATTCTCTGCGCTGTTCCATTGGATGAGTTGAGTCTCGGGCACATTCGAGTGATCTTCGGCTGTTGCTGCTCTCGGCTTGGGCGAGTATCTCAGGCGAAAGCGTTTCAGGTACTGCGGCACAGCCGGCACATTTCCCGAGGCATGAAAGTCCACAATTCCATTGATATATACAGGACGGAGCAGGCTGCAGAGCTGTATGAGATTTATGCGATTCGGTATGGGAGACCATTGAAGCTCTTGCAGTGGATATGGAGTTTCCCACTCATGGTTATTGGTAGCCTCAATTTTCACAGTTACTGCATAGCCGGGCTGCTCGAAGCGCCTGCGATCTGTGCCCAGGCAGCTATAGCTATGCAAATAGGAGTTCATCAGTTTGATGTGTCCGAAGAGCGTCTGGGTTTGAGCTAGACGCGTGACCAGATACTCGTAGCCAAACAGAGGCAGCTGGAGCACACACGCCCCACCCTTGGATGCCGCATACTCGGCGATCTTCCTGGCAGCCTCGTCGAAGTCCGCATGCTGGAACGGCTGATCGGCTGCCCGCAGATTCAGATAGAGCTCGTCGGTGCCCTGGGCAATCCACTCCTGATAGGTCACATTGCCCATCAGCCGACAGAGATCATCCTGCTGCACGGCTGAGTAGTAGAAGAGCAATCGGCCGCCCTGCGGCTTGCGGATGAGCAGCATCAGGCTGCTGCCGAGCTCATTGCCGGCACAGAGCATCAGCTCCAGTCGCTTGCCGTCGCTGAGGCGCAGTTGCAACGGCTGCGCCTCCTTGACTATGTGGAAATCCTGCTGCGACACCTTGGCGCCACGGCTGCCCAGATAGCTGAGCAGTTGATTGGCCAGCGGCTGGGTGGTGTACATCTTGCAGAACTGCTTGGGCAGTCGTTCCAGCTTCTCCTGCATGCCATAGAGATGCGTGATGAAGACCTTGATGTGACTCTCGTACAGCTTTGGTATCACATCCACAACTATTTCCGGATACTCCTTAAAGCGCATTTTGACTGAACGTAAGGAAATAAGAAATAAAGTGAATAAAGCAGACAAATCATGGCATAATCACAAATCTATATATAAATTAATAATTAAATAAATAAATTAATTAATTACCTACAATTTTTGTAAATCATTTATAAATAAATTAGTAAAAAATAAATAAATGAATAAAAAATAATAAATAAGTATATATATGTATTTAAAAAAATAACAATAATAATTTAATACATAATTCAAAAATATATATAAATTCATGAATATCCTAATAAATATATAAAAACATAAATAAAGTAAAAATTTAATAAAATAATTAATTAAATATAAAAAAATGTATTTTCCTAAACATAAATAAATAAAGAAATGAATAATTAAAGCAGTAAATGTATAAAAATAAATAAATAATATAAAATAAAAATAAAAATAAAAATAAAAAATAATAATAATATAAAATAAAAATAAAAATAAAAAAAAATAAATAATATAAAATAAAAATAAAAATAAATAAAATCAATTTAAAATATGAATAAAACATAAATAAATGAAAAATATAAATAATTATGTTTTCTTAAACATAAATAAAGCAATTTAAAAATAATTTAAAAAAGGATAAATAAAAATAAAAAATGAATTAATAATTAAACATATAGACAAAGCATAAATAAATGAAAAATATAATTAAATGCATTTTTTTTAAACATAAATAATTCAAATAAAAAATAATTTTATAAAGGTATAAATAATGAATAAATAATTAAACATATAGACAAAAATAAATACATATTTGAAAATACGAATAATTAAAAATATATATAAGAATAAAAAGTAAATAAATTTACATATTGTAGTAGATAAATTAACGAAAATAAAATTTAAATGAATAAATAAAGAAACACATAAATAATTAAACAAATAAAAAAGAAAAACAAATAAAATAAGATATTTTTGTATATTAATGAATATGTTCAAATATAAATAAATAAACAATGTCATAATATCACAGTTGACAGCCTCGCCCACCTGTTGACCTTTTTTGCTAGCCTAGTCCAAAGCGGATGCATTATGGATGGCCTATAATTGATCAACATGAACCTAAAAGCCACGACTTTGACTTTGCGTAATTTCCCCAATCACGAAAATAAATACGAAAAAAGTAAACAACAAAAATTTCGCAGCAACTTCAGGTTGAATGCCAGGCATTGGCATAGATCTCAAATTGGCAACACTTCAGTTCAGTTCGGTTCGGCTTAACTCATAAAAGTCGTTACTGGCACAGCCCACAATCTGGAGATTTTGGTTTCGCTTTCAGCATGACCGTCAAAAGCGTACCACGAGCTGGTTACCTCACCCAGCCAGCCAGTCTGAGCGAGTCGATAAATGAGACGTGTAAATTATTATTACGTTGGGCCCAAAGAAAGCAGCGTGGGGGGCTGGCTACCCACGCTCTCTAGTTGAGGTCTCTGACTAGACCAGAAAATTACTCAATGTCGCTTAACCCGACTGCAGCTAGTAAATGCCAACCTCTTGTTTGTTGTCTTCAGCTGACTCTTTTCAGCTTCATCGCCCGCTTTTAACTTTCACTCTCTGCACAGCTAATTTGCTTAGCTTGTTGCCGCTGCCGCGAGCTCTTGGCTCATTATAATTAAGCCATCTGAGGCAGTGACACCCAGATTTGTTGCGACCATTGTACAATAATTCGCTTGGCTATTTATGTAGCTTTATAGAAGAGTATTACACATGTAATGCAACTATCTGATTTAATTAGCGTCGTTATGTTGCCAAGGCGAGTTCAATGCACTCTCAACTGTCAGATTACCCAACGAACAAGTTTACCGTTTTGATCGCCTTTAGAAAACATGTTCAATTGTTGCACAAATCATTCGATAAGCATTGTTTGTACTTTGAACTTTCAACAGAGATGACTAATGGGTCAATGTGTGGATATACCAATATTGGGGTATTCTTTTAAAATATTGCTTTCTGCTTTCATAGAGCATAGGATCTTTAATAATTTATGATTTTTTTTAATAATTTGTGTTGAATTGAATTTAAAATATATTTTATAAAAATATATTTGCTATTACATTTTTGTTTTTCTTAATGTGTGTTTATCGAAGGTTGTAATATTTTATAAAAATCAGATCTACTTTTGTATTTCTACTTCTCTCCCAGAGTTCATTTAATTAAGTTGATTTGACTTTGAGCTTGCTTTAAAAATTCATATGGTTAATCAATATGATTAACATTAAGCAAGCTATATATATACCTGACTATCCATATAGTTCGTTCTTTCACAGAGTTTAAGAGCGAATAAAAATATTTTATTTTGCGCAATATTTGCTAATTAGAAATAAAATGAAAGAAATATAAAATATATCAAAGGATAATTGATATAATATTGATAATAATTTAAAAAAAAAATCCTTTCAGAAATATATATAATATTATTTATAATTTATTATTATTTAAAGTATTATTTATATTTATTTATAGCTTTGACTAACTAACTACTTCATTTATAATTTTTCTTCTCTGCCTATAAATAATACATGCTTAATTAGTTTCTTATTATTTTCTCTGCTAAGCCCATGCGCTATATCTTCAACCTTAAGCTTTTGCTATTTACCTTACTTATACATACATACATACATTTATATTGTGCATAATAAAAACAAAGTCAACTTTAAATTTATGCTCTATTCCGTCTGTCTTTCTAGTTGATCTCTGTGCTCATCTTAACTTTCGCACATCTGTCCAATTTTATTATTACCCAATTGCAGCAATCTCTCTCATGCCCTCTCTCTCTCGCACGCTCGCTCTGTCGCGCTCATTCAGTTACTCTCTGACTAGCAGCTGGTTAAACATAATTTCGGCAACGTTTTCACTCTTCGCCCGAGCATCTTTTGCGAGCTGGCAAAACTCTCTCCTGCTCTTGAGTCGAGACTGAACTCGACTTGACTTGAAGCTTGGAGCTTGGGGCTTGGCGCATGCTCAGCGCCGGCGTCGCGTGTCAAACGAACGCCAAACTCAAAGCCGGAAAGACGTCGCTGGCGCTGTCTTCTTACCAAGAGGCAGTTCAAAAATACAAAAAAAGTTCGTTTCGTTTCGAATTTGTTTCTTTCTATTTTATGTGAAGTAAGTGCAATCAAAAGCCGAAAGTGTGCAAAATCGAAGCCGGCTAAGCAATTGTCTATGTATACATATATATGTATGTATATTTGTTTGTGATTGTGTTTGTGCCGCAATTGCGAGTTAAACAAAGCGTAGCGATTGTGACAAGAGCTGCCTCTGCGACTATTTTTAAGTTCAACCAGCCAAGAAAAGAAAGTTGTCTGGGTCGTTGAGTTGTGCAAGTGAATGAAACATTAAATATTGCGTAAAAATTAGTGAAGAGCCAAAGAAATAACAACAACAACAGCAACAGCAACAACAACAACAAACGTAAACAAATAAATGACTCATGCTACTCTTGGTGAGCCTCAGCCGAAATCGAACCTTGGCACGCGTCGAGCATAAAAGACAACGGTGCGTTTGCAGCACTAGTAAACAGTGAACAGGCCACGCCCACACACACACACACACACAGGCCATGCTCTGTGGCATGCATAACACGTACGCTGCTTTTTGGTTTCCGTGTCCATATCCGTGTTCGTCTTTAGTCCCAAAATTCCAAGCTCATCTCAAGCGTAAAGTGTCCTTTCGTGTTAGGTGACAACCCTAGCACACACACACACACACATACACATACACAATTGAAGCATTTTGTGATCCTAGCACCTGGTGATGCAGCTGCTGCTGCTCTACGCCCGTTCCATATGAAATTAGCTGACATTTCTTGCTGTAAATGCCAGTGCAGTCTGTTTTGCTGCTCCTTCTACTCCTTCTACTCCTACTCGTCTTCGTTTTAGTGCAGCGCCCTCTGTTGCCTGTTGGCAGCAAATGCAATTTTCTAGTACTTGCTCGTTGCGGCGTCTCCGCCGTTGCTTGGACCATAAAATTTTGGGCAATTACAGTTACAGCTGCAGCAAGCTGATGCTCCAACTGCGTCAGACTGTGCATGTGTGTGTGTGTGCGTGTGTGTGTGTGCGTGTGTAATTGCATGAAATTTAAATTTTATGTGCGAGCAACACATTTTGGCTTGCTCGTTTTTATTATATTACGACTGGCGTAAATAATAAATGTTGTTTCATCTGTTTGTTCCACCACAAACGCTTTAAAATCAGTTACAAATATTTTTGGAAATTTTTTTGGTGCGTCATCTCGATGAGAAAAATGGGCTCGAAATACTCAAAAAGCAAGCCAACCTTGACTCCAATTCAAATGCAAATCGAACGACGCTAAATGAGCTGCCTTTATGGTGAAATTGATCGCAGAAATACAAAAGAAAACGTGTTAAACACTCAATGAATGAACCGAGTGCTGAAGAGCTAAAGCCACCAAATTAACCAATAATAGAATTTAAATGCATTAATATTCTGGCAATTCAAAATTGGCTTTCACTGATTTTTAGATTATTGACTGAAAATGACAACAATTTAGTGAAATTTTTATGACGCAATTTAAAAGATACCGAAGAGTGCTTTAATTTGTTTTAATTTGTGTGTCTTATAAAGTTTATACAGATATATATATTTGATGAATTATTAATATGTCAAATGCTTTGAATATAAATTCGTTTAAAAAGAAATTTTTAAAAATATATAAGCAAGAAAATATACAATAAAATATATATAATTTTAGCTAATCAAAACAGAACAGCAATATACAATAAGTTAATAGAAGTGAAATTTAAATTAATTAAAACTGTTACAAAAAATAAAAATAAAAATAAATAAATAAATAAATAAATAAATAAAAAAAAAAAAATAAAAAAAAATTTAAAAAAATAAATAAAAAAATAAAAATAAAAATCAATAAATAAATAAAAAAAAAATTTAAAAAATAAATAAATAAAATTAGATTAAATTAATTTTACAAAAATATCAACAAATGTAAATGTTAGAAAATATAACAAATAAATATATAAAATCTGTAATGTACAAAAATGATTTTATTGATATAAAAATATAAATAAAATAAATAAATAAAATGTACTTATATTTAACACAATTTTTAAAATTCCAATAAATGCCTCTAAAAAGACAAGTTAATATATGTATTCATAAAAAATACAATATAATATTAAAAGAATTAAAAAATAAAAAGAACTAATAGAGCTAAAAAAAAAGTAAAAGTAAAATTCAGACAAAAATGAATTAAAGTGCATAAAGCAGAACTTCAATTGCTAAAAAAAATTATTAAAATGGAGAAAAAGCAACTGATGAAATAATAAATATACAAAAATAAATAAACTTAAATAAAAATGTATAAAGAAGTATATATATATACCTAAAAAAAATATATATATATACATATTTTTTAATTGAAATAAAAATAAATAAATATTTAAATATGTATATATAACTAAAAAAATAAAAGGAAAAAAGAAACTAAAAATAAATAAGCCAAAACTAAGTTTAAGCTAACAAAATTAGTGTGCAAAGCATTTAAAAAAGCATTTGCTATTCTGACATTATTCTCTATTTCTATAATCAGAAATCTTCTTTCACTTTGTTGTCTGGCACAGAGCTAGGCAAATATAAGTCCAGAGCAGACAGACAGACGTGTCAGACAGTGCGTATTAAACTTTGAAGGCCTGTCAACGCTTGGTGGCAAATAAAAAGTCACAATAATATGAATAATTTAGCACAAGGCTCAGAGACAGCGTCGCGCACCCAAAAGAGCTAAAGATTATGGATATGATTATACGGCGTAGTCAGCGTCGAAATAAAGCTGATGATTACGGCGAGTCGAGTCGCGTGCGGCTGCATAAACACGGCGCAATCATAAAAAACGGAATTAAACAAATGTCAAGTCGTCCTCGACGTCGTCGTCGTCGTCGTTCCTGAGCTCTCGACGAGCACGTGAGAATTGCATTAATATGAATGCAAATGCAGTCGTCCCCCCCCTCGCCCTTTGCTTTCAATAGGGTAAATCTATAAATTTATGTGCAAATGTTGCGAGAAATTTGCCGTGAGGACTCTAGAGAAATTCGCAATCTTTTCCAGTTTGTAGTCAGCTAGAGAGAGAGGGAGAGAGTGGGAGTAAGAGAGAGAGAGAGAGAAGTCAAGTCTGACAGCAAGTTTTTATGTTATTATTGCAGGCGACGTGCGAAAAGTGGCTTACGCTTATGAATTGCTGACGCTATAGCTGGGGATTTCCAATTGCAAGAGATACTCACACACACAACCACGCCCACACCAGCCACTCGCCCACCCACAAACAGCATGCAGTTTGAGTTTCGGCAACAGCCGCGAAGTGTGCTATGGAAAATTGCATTTCTAATTATCGCATTAGCCGGGGACGTGTCGTGCATAAGAAATGGCGCCGGAAATGACGAGTGAGTTTCCATTGATGTCAAGCTTAATTTATGCAAATTTTACCTCAACTTAACCCCCCAATTCCTCCCGCCCCATGCATTTCCTGACAGGCAGAAACACATTTCCGCAAAGCTGAAAAACTTCTTCCCCTCGGAGCCGCTGCCTGAAGCGGGCGCCCCCCAAGCTGAACAGCTGTCCGCCCGGGTCACAAATGGCGGATTCCGGCCGTCACAGATGCTGGAGTTCACGCCGTCGGATGTGATGAACGCCGCCAAGCCACGTTATCCGCCCAGCTACCTGGAGCCCAACTACAAGCATCAGCTGCCCAACTCCCTAAACAGCCTCAGCTCACAGCACTCGGCCATGGACAAAGTGTTTGCCTTCCCCGAGGAGTCGCGACCGCAGCAGCTGACAACTTTCCACAGTTATGCGGGCTCAGAAATACCCACTACGCCGGTGGTCAGCTATTTGGATCCCTTTACTCAGCAAAACTATCGATATACACCTACGTCCACGGCCACGCCCATTGCGACAGCTGCGACGCCCACCTACATACAGTACCAGCGCGAAAGGCCCGTGCAGCAGGGCGATCAGGCGTATACGGTGCAATCGTCTCTGCTCGTTGGCAATCATTCGCCGCGTCCGGCTGTCGCGGATGAAGTCTATTTGAAGCGACCCGGCTACGTCTTCGACGAGAGCCCCTCGACACTGTACCGCCGACCTGTGACCACGCCCACGGCGGCCACATCGAATAAAATTTCATACGATTCGCACGACTATCCGCCGCCCAGCTATGCCGCCCAGCAGACATCCAATTTCGTGCCCACGCCCACGCAGCGACCCCGCGACGATCCGCGACCGTCCTACAACCGGCAAGACGTCAGCGGCCCATCGTCGTCTAATTATGCAAACAACTTTGGTAATTATTTGCAGCGACCAGCCAGCCCCAGCTACCGGCCCCAACAATCGGAATACAACACCCCCACGCACTACCAGTACAGGCCGCTGCCTCAGCATCCGCAGCAGCAGCAACCTCAGCGACCGGGCCACAATTACTACGAGTATCAAATTGGCGAGATACCGCCTCAGCAGCGACCGCCCCAGTACAGCTATCGTCCCGGTACGGCGCCTGGCTATCGACCACAGCAGCCGGCGGCTGGTGGCTTCTCCACATTGGCAACGTTATTGAGCACCACACAACAATATGCGCCACAATTTACAAATCTGCTATTGGGCGGTGGAGGTAGCTCCTCCTCCTCGTCCTCCTCCTCCTCCTCCTTCGCTGGTGGCAGCCCATTAGGCAGTCTCCTTGGCGCCTTCGCTGGCACGCAGGGTGCGGGACAGCAGAGCAGTCGACCGCCCAGCACACAACTCATTAGAGCTCTGGAGAACATCGCACGCAACGACGATTTGCAGTGTGTGCCCAAGGTGCTCTGCCAGATGATAGCCGGACAAACGCAACGTGGCCAGCTGCCAGGCTTCATTACATCCCCGGCCATAACCAAGTGAGTACCGACTAGCCGTAGCACCCACAATAATGTGGCCAGGGCTTTACTTGTAAGTAAATATTATTAAATTTACATTCCCCAAACTGAGACAGCAATCGAACGACCCCCACAAGCCTCTACCCAAGCCTCTACCGGCTACCCCTAGCCCCGTTGCTTGCCTAATTTCAAGCAAGCGTTAACTGGGATTAGACTTCATTCATTATGCAAGTCGAGCCGAGCCGTAGCCATATTGATTGTTCTGCGAAATGAGCCACGCTCTGATTGAGCCTTGGCTAGCAGTGTGGGCGTAGCTTGTCCGTAAATTGATACGGTTTTGCCTATACGTTGCAAATTGGCATTTACTCAATTAAGTTTTATAGGCAGCTGGGCTAGATAATGAGCAATATAATAGTGATTGAGCTTGGAGTGAAGCTAGGAAATAGATTCATATAAATATATATATGTCTCAAGTTTTGATAATTATTTCGATTACAGCTTTCTCGCCGGCTTCCCAGTTGCCTCACCTGCGCTCATCTACGGACGCGCTGCACTGCTGGGCATTAGCGGAGGTGCGCGGAGCTGTGTGCAGACCTACGAGAGATGCCCTAAGAATGAGGTAAGCTGTTTGTCTGTTTGCCAATCGGGGGGTGTTTAATGATTATTAAAAACTTCAACTTGAACTTCGTCCTCTCTTCGTCTACCCCCGAATAGATGGAAATCATTCACTATCTGAACAATCATCGCGGCGGCTTTTTTAAGTTCTTCAGCGAGCCGGAAGAGCAACCAGCTGTGCCCCAACAAAGCGAATCCAGTGCTGGCGGCTCATTGTTCAGCATCCTCTCGGCGCTAACCAACGGCGGTCAGAGCCAGGTGACGCGCACAACACCGCGGCCAGTGGCACGACCAACACAAAGACCAAGCACGGACATTGCTGATGGCATCGGCAGCTTCTTCACCCGCGTGCTGTCCGAGTATATGAGCGGCGTGGAGTATCAAAGGCGACGCCGTCGAAGGCGGAGTCTGTTGCCAACGGAAATTAAACGCAGCATTCAGACGGATAATGGCCGCTTGATGCCCGTTGATTTTCATGATGAGGAAGACTACTTAGATACCCAGACACCAGTCAGGTTTCTAGACGATGACGAGGCGGAGGCGGCCAAGGCGCACACTGAGCTGATAGGTGTGCTGCAATTTCCCGACGACCAGGACGAGCATGGAGATGGTGGCGAGAGCCGAAGACTGCACTTCAAGAACATTGAAAGCGATGAGCATCATGACAGCGGAGCTGTGAGATTTCCGGATGCAACGCCGGAAGCACAGAGCGACAGACAGCGTAAAGTTATCTACGAATTCAATCGGAATGCAGCTCAGCGAAAATTGAGATTTCCCCAAGAGCCGAGCGAAGGTGAGCGCCAAGCCAAAAGTTTGCAACTGGCCGAGGGCTGGGAGGCTGTGCTGCCCAATGGTCTTACCGAGGAGGATTACGGCAAGCCAAAGAGGCGTGGCAAGCGAATTGTTTTTAGGGACACCAACGAGCAGCTTGACGACCTAGATGAGCGATTTAGAGAGGAGCAGCAGGAGGCGGAAGAGGAACGATTGAGGGAACAACAACTCAGAGAGGAACAATTCAGGGAGCAGCAGCTGAGAGACGACCGACAGATTGCACCACACGCACCACCAAATGCTGTCTACGAGAGCGCAGCACCACCTCAGCGCGGTGCCCGCGTCCTCTTTCCCGATCATTACGAGCGGCACATACGCCGCGGCAAGATACTGAATCGGCCCACCTATGCGCCCAGCTACGAATACAACAACAAGCTGGAGGAGAAGGAGCAACGCTTAGTTGTCAGCGATGAGCACAGACCCGGCTCCCATTATCGCCTAGAGAGCACTTCAAATTACCAGACGAGTGACCAGAGTCACAGTCACAGCCAGAGCTTCATGAACCATGGCGAATATCTGCCCGGCAATACTGTCCGGTTCGATCAGTCGCACGACAGACCCAACTACGGGTACAACTATCCGAATGCGAACTACATCAGCGACAATCGGTATAGCAGCAGCTACCAGCCTGCCTCGACGCGGAGACCCCAGCACGAGGACAATAAGAATATCTATGTGACCAATTCGCAGGGGGTGACCGAGTACTACATAAGGCCCGACGGCCGTAAGGTCTATCTGGGCAGCCGTTAGCCTTGTAGAGTGTAAATAGAAGCGGAGTTGTAGAGGCAGTGTCCCTTTAGTTTCTAAGTCTGTAAATAATTGTTAATGCTTAAACCAACTTAAATATTTATTAAAAACTTTTTAAGCCACCAAAAAGAATAGAAAGGCAAGTAGAGGCGGGTGCTTTAATGCGCTGCCATTGTTCACAACAACAACAACAAATCAACAAGTATTTCAGGCAAATGAAATATGCAAAAGAAGTGGCACATAAATCTAGAGACAAACGGCGCGCGTCAACGCAGGGAATACGTTTTTGAAAAATTAAATGTGATAAAGCGGAGGGAGACTGCCAGCAAAAAAACAAAAAAAGAAGAAAATCCACACACAATTTCCACATTTTCCCAATGGGACGCCGCCTCACGACTTCACAGAGCCAAATCACACAAAAATGCAAAGTGCAAAAAAGTGCAGCGTACTTTTGTGCGGCGCAGCCAGGGTTGTCAACGTCACCAAAGCTCAAAGCATGCCCACCCGCACAGTGCCTGCAAGCATATGCAACGAGTTAATAAATAGCAAAGCGCCGAGGGCGGACCAGAACACTCTGGCCTAGGGTTGGGGCTGTGTATTTTACCGAAAAGCCGTAGTTGTAGTACTTGAAGCGAAACAAACAAGAGCTGCAGAAAAAAATCGTGGCATTAAAGTAAAGTAATATACCGTTTGCATAATACTCTGTAAATTTATAAGTGAAATGAAAATTGTGAACTATAAGTTGATTATGATATATATATTATGATATATAATAAACATTGCTTTTGTTGTATAAAGAATTTCTATGAGTAAGCTTGACTTATTTGTATTTTAATTTAATTAATCTGTTCTGTAAGTACAATAATTCATTATTCATCATTCGACATTCGTTGATCATTCATAATTTATGATTGTGTATTTTACTATATTATATTTAGAAATTATTTTAATTAAATATTGATTATTTTTTATTTGTGATTCATTATTTATGATTGATTATGCGTTATTCATTATTCAATATTTATTTTTGATTATTTATTATAAATTATTAATTATTAATTATTGGTTCATTATTCATTATTATATGAATTAAAAAATAATTCAATCTTCATAATTCATAATATTATTTATTCATAATTCCTTCATCATCATTTATAATTCATAATGTTATTAATTATTTATTCATAATTCATAATTTAAAATTCGTAATTCATAATATTATTTATTCATGATTCATAATATTATTTATTATTCATTTATTATTTTTATAATATTATTTATAATATTATTATCATAATACATAATTCAGATTATTATTTATTATTTATTCATAATTCATATTATTTATTATTCATTCATAATTTCTAATTCATAATTCATAATTCATAATTTCAAATTCATAATTCATAATTCATAATTCATAATTCATTATTCACAATTCATAATTCATAATTTATAATTAATTATTCATAATTCATAATTCATAATTCTTAATTTTTAATTAATTAATTCATAAATTGATAATTCATACTGCATAATTTATTATTTTGTATTCATCATTTAGTATTCCGTATTCATATCTTGCCTACCATTTCATTTTATATACATGCATCATCAGAGCCTCTCTGTCGCATGCCCAGGGTATGTGCAACGAGTCTGCAGCTTAATGCCTTGCGTCAACAATTTGTGTGCGGCGCTGCAAAGTATGCAACTGTTTTTTGCCGTTGCACGCTTTTTGGCGTATCAATTTTTGTTTGCAACCAGAAAAATTGTTGAGTGGGAGGGGGAGGAGGAGGGGGACGGAGTGTGGTCCGAGTGTAAAATGCATTGTCCGAACAAATGAAACTTCGAACTGGCCAGACTGGGTCTGAGTTAGCTGAGTGGGGGCAGCCAGTCCAGCTGGATGGACATGTGCTCTTAAAAGTGCAGGCATGCCCCGGCATAGGCAAACACAGAGAGAGAATTTTCGTTGTTTTTATACCCTGAACCCATTGAAAATGGGAAATCAGGGTATAATGGTTTTGTGAAAAGTATGTAACAGGCAGAAGGAATCATCGCAGACCCTATAAAGTATATATATTCTTGATCAGGGCGATGAGCTGAGTCGATATAGCCCTGTCCGTCTGTCCGTCCGTCCGTCCGTCCGTCCGTCCGTCCGTCCGTCCGTCTGTCCGTCCGTCCGTATGAGTGCGTCGATCTCAGAAGTTACAAGTGCTAGAGAGCTGAAATTTTGTATGTAGACTCGTGTATACCATACGCAGTACGAGTTTATCATATTTTTTCGATAACTCATTCGATATCTTTTTTATCGAGGATAATCGATAAATTGATATTGTTTTTTCAGCCTGATTTGAACACTTTTAAACATAGAGTGTTCAGATTTGTTGTGTATATACATTCGATGGATACACACATTTTGTCATTTACAGATTTTGGATACCACGGCCCCTTCGCCCCCAATTCGTAAAAAACGTATTTCAAATACTAGAGACTTGTGCTTCGGAATGTACACACATTTATACATTATGATTACATTCTGAAAGTTTCATTAAGATCATACGTCTACAAACGAAATTATTCAACAAATAAAATCTCATAGTATTGCCCACACTGCAGCGCAGCCCAACCGCAGTCGCTGCTGACTGCGCAGTTAGCAGAGCGCGGGCTTATGCGTGCATGTGGAGGCATGTGTGTGTATGTGTGCATAAAAGAAGTGCAGAATGATTAGAATATCAGTTTGGAGGGTTCAGGGTATCTCCTAGTCGAGCAGTCTCGACTAGAGCACTCTTACTTGTTATACCCTGAACCCATTGAAAATGGGAAATCAGGGTATAATGGTTTTGTTAAAAGTATGTAACAGGGAGAAGGAGGCGTGGCAGACCCCACAAAGTATATATATTCTTGATCAGGGCGACGAGAAAAGTTGATTTAGCCATGTCCGTCTGTCCGTCTGTCCGTTTGTCCGTCTGTCCGTATGTATGAACGCGTCGATTTCCGAAACTACAATAGCTAGAGACCTCAACTTTTTTTTAAAATGTCCGTATATAGCGCGCGCATATCAAGTTTATCACAGAAGATCGATAATTCGTCCGATTATTTTTTTATCGATGAAAAACCTTATCGAAAGCCAGTTATAAAATTATATCTCCTACATCTTTTGAGCTAGAGTCTCCAAATTTTAAATGTAGACTCATATGCACTTTATAGAATTTCGGTTTTTGTTATAATTCACCCCCCGCCCCTATATCCACCCCCTCACCCTCACTTTTGTAAAAGGCGTATTTCAAATACTAGAGACTTGAGCTTCGGCATATACACGCATAGTAATGATATAATCACAATCTAAAAGTTTCATGAAGAACGTACGTCCACAAAAAAAGTTATTAAACAATTAAGTTTCCATGAGAAGCCCACACTGCAGCCCATGCGTGTTTATGCGTGCGTGCCTATACATATGTGCCTATGTACATATGTATGTGTGTGTGTGTTTCTTTTGTAAGCAAAAAAACGCGGAGAATTATTGAAATATCAGTTCTCCGAAGGGTTCAGGGGATTTCCTAGTCGGGCAGTCTCGACTAGAGCTTTCTTACTTGCTTATTTTGTTCTTGTTGATTTATTTGCTTATTCTTTATACATATTATGCAAGTCTAAGCCTATGCTGGGTCTGTCGCTTAAATGAGAACCCCTTAAAAAGAACTAGCAGTACGAATTCATGAAGAATGACTAAAGAGAGAAAAGAAAGTTAAAATCGGAGTTGGAGTTGGAGTTTGGAGTATGAAAAGAACGTAACAAAGATGTCCATGCGATTGACTGACTACACGATGCAAATGATGCAGATGATGCAGAGCCCCGGCAACTGCGTTCTCTACAATATACTATATACAATATATATATAAAATAAGAATAAAATAAATGCCCGCCCGTATTGCAGTTGGTCCTTAGCGCGGCTGGGGCGGCGGCAGTGGTCCGGCGCCTGGACAGGGCAACCGCTTGGCCAGGTGCTTGCATAGCGGCACATCTCGCACAGCATCGCCAATGAAGACCGAGAGCAGATACCATTGTTTCAAGCCGCCGGTTGATTGCACTTTGTAGTTCCTGAGTGGTTGAGTGTTTGAGTACGGCGCATCCAAAGAGATGTTGTTCAGTCAGCCAGTCAGCCAGTCATCATTATCATCATGAGCAGGAGCAGGCACAATAGTCGGCAACGAAAGCGGATTACAAAAATAATTACTTATAAGTAGCGGGTAATATACACAACTCTGCCAGCCCTTTTACTTCTTCTTCTGCTTCTTCTTTTTCTGGACTGGGGCCATATTAAAAACAAAAGTAATTTGCGAGCTGCCACTGGGTTGAGCAGGCACAAGGTATTAGGGGGCCTTAAAGCAGACTGTGTGGGCGTGGACTCAGTGACATGTTAAAGATGAACTCAATGCATTTGTTAGTGAGTCAAGCATAAATTAATATATAACATAATACAAAATATAATTTATATATAGATAATTTATATTTTTTATATATTTATATATATTTATATTTTATATATTTACATAAATGAATGATTAGGCACATATGAAAAGTGATCTAGATGCTTTTGTTAGTTATTCAAGAATGTATATTAAAAAAAATTCTTTTTTAGTTGACATTAGAGTTCAAATAAAACTAAAACTAAATGAAAATAAAGCAATTGCTTAATTAAACATTATTAAATATATGTAAAATAAAAAAAATAAAAATCAAATAAAGAAATAAAACCTTAGCCATGAAAGTGAAAACATATTAAATATTTAAAATAAATTAATAAATAATATTTAAAATGATAATTAAAACATAAATTTTAAAATAAAATATTTTATATATATTTATAGATATTTGTTATATTTTTTATATATTTTAAATTTATTATTATTTTTTATTTATTATACCCTGAACCCATTGAAAATGGGAAATCAGGGTATAATGGTTTTGTTAAAATGTATGTAACAGGCAGAAGGAGGCGTGGCAGACCCCACAAAGTATATATATTCTTGATCAGGGTGACGAGATAAGTTGATTTAGCCCTGTCCGTCTGTCTGTCTGTCCGTCTGTCCGTCTGTCCGTCTGTCCGTCTGTCCGTCTGTCCGTATGTTTGAACGCGTCGATTTCCGAAGCTATGATAGCTAGAGACTTGAATTTTTTTTTTAAATGACCGTATATACAGCGCGGATGTCGAGTTTAGCGTTAGAATTCGATAAATTATCCCGTTATATTTTTATCGAATAAAAACATTCAAGTTCAAATCAGATGCCAGTACAGATGCTAGCGGCGCGTCATTTGATCATGAGGTCTCGGGTTCAAACCTCAGAGCGGTCGGAGTTAATTTATGTTTATTTTCTTTTTTTTTAATTTTTTTTCAAAATATTTATACATATATTTATTTAAATGAGCTTACTATTCAGCAACAACAGTTTTTCTATAAGTATGCACACATCCATTCAAAGAAACAATTAGTTTAGTTTAGATTCGCTAGATGGCGCTGCAGCAGTGAATGTATTACTGTTTTGCCATCAAACTGTCAGTAAGTGAAGTGGCGTAGTGAATAGCATCGCGCCACTCAATCGAGAGGTCTCGGGTTCGAACCCCAGATCGGGCGGAATTATTGTTTAATTTTTTTTTAATTGTTTCAAAAATTGAAATTTTAACCACACTAAATGTGAATATTTATTAGTTTGGTTCAGGGTAGTATCTAGTCGAGCACTCTCGACTAGAGTTTTCTTACTTGTTTTTTCTTTATATATGTTTTTTTTATATATTTATTAAAATATGATAAATAAAAGATTAGCCTGAAAGACTTTAATTGCTTATGTTGATCTTTATTTCTGGCTGTTAAAAACAACATTTGCCATGTCAAAAATGAACTTGATGCATTTTTACTAAATCAATGTTTATATGTAATTATTTTTTTTACTTTATATTTATTTATGTATTTTATATTTATTTATTTATTTTATATTTTATATTTATTTTTCTATTCGATTTATTTATATGTAATTTTTTTATACATATGTATATTTTTAAAAATTGTAGATAACATAATCTAAGATCTTGTTATTTATTTTTTGCTTTTGTTATTTATTTGTTGCTCTTAAAACACTCTTTCCTCACTCTTCTATCTCCTTTGTTGCCGTTTACCTGACACAGCACAGCATCAAGCCCATGTTTACACACACTCGCTTCAAATTTTCACACGTCTGCAGTGGGATAATTTAATCAACTCGCTGACAAACACATCTGCAATGGCCGCTGGTTCAACCCAGACTCGAAGCCATAGGAGAAGGTGCATCGACGGGCACAACTGACCAGCAGCAGGGCTCTGGCTGTGGCAGGGCTGCACAGTGTGCGCTTGCATAAATTTAATCAAAAACTTTAATCATATTTTATTATTACAAAACACGTCGTGGGCAAACGTACAAAACTTCTAATGCCAATTACATTTGCAGCGCAACGCAAACTAAGCAAACAACACAGAAAATGGAACGACGAGGGGGGAGGGGGGCGGACCAGGGGGTGAAGCAGTCAACAGACGGACGAATTGACAAAGAGACGGCTGGAGAGACGACGTAGAGCACATTTCAAAAATAATTTGGAATATTTGCTCTTGACACGTTGGGGGCCAGGCACTTGGCCATGGTCAGAGACCTGAGAGACGAGGGCGGGGATGGGGGGCGAGTGTAAAAGAAACTTTTGAGTGTTGAAAATTTTGCATGTTAAGTGTGAAAGTGTCAGATGCATGTGTTTTGCTGGGGCAGAGGCGAGAGTGCGATATGACACAATATTAAATGAAATTTACAACAATGGCCAAAACTATGAATGCCAAATGTTGCGCATACGACACGTATGCCATAGATTTTCATGCAAAAAGCTTTTGTTTAAGTCTGCAACTGCCTTTTGTTTGGCCGAAAAATAAACAAGAATCAAATATTTAAACGAGTTGGCCAGAACAGAAGAGAAGAGAAAACATATCGAAATGTCTGTGGCCAAGACTCAAGCAGTGCTATTATTACGACGAAAGAAAGAGATAGAGAGAGAGAGAGGGAGAGAGAAATTAATTATGAATCACTGCAGCACAAGGAAATGCAGAAATGGCCAACAGTGCGGAAAAGAATAATTTCCTCAACTCGGAAGAGTCGTGCATCGCATTACCATGACAATAGCGAGAGCGAGAGCGAGCGAGAGGGCAACTAACTCATCAGGCGAAAAGAATTTATGTAAACTTACAAATTGAAAACCAAAGGCAATGGGAATACCAATGACAATGCCAATGGCAATGGCAATGGCAATGACAATCGCAATGCAATGACATGCACATTTAAACTTTTGGAGTAAGCAGTACGTGAAACTCTAACTGCGGAGAGCGAAGGGAAGACATTAAATTATGCGCAGATGAGTTAGCATTGTCAATGAGGAAGAGGGGGAAGGGAAACGGATACAAAACAGCAAAGAAATAATAAAAATTGATTGGAAAACATTTGCAGCTAAAAACAAGCCATTCATTTGCCAAATGACAACAACAGCAGCGCCAAATTGCAACCTAGCCATAGCGAATGCAATCCGAGCTGTTCATTTGGAAGAGCAGAGCAGCGCAGAGCGACGGGAATGCCAAATGAGCAATCGACTGAACAAGAGATAGAGAGATGGTGCGAGCGAGAGGTGAATGAGAATCAGAGGAGGGGCACAACAGTTCAAGTTGTTACTGTCTGTCTGTCTGTCAGCTGGGCAGCCATAAAGTCAGCGTTCCACTTGAACAACGAAATTACCAAGAAAAGAAAATTATCTGAACTATGAGCAGAACGAAAATTTGATGCTCTATAAAGAAGAGCTCTATATATAAATATTGCAAGCAGCAATGTGAAGGAGAAAGTATTGCTGCAGATAGTGAACTTGGAAAATATTTCAGTAATTCATCAAGGCTGTACGCTTTGATATAAATAATAATAAGGGACAATATATTTAATTTTAAATATTGATAGGAGAGTGTGCTCTATTTTGTTTATGTTCTTGAAAAAAAATCATATGCAAAATACGTGAAAAATACTGGAAAAATACTAAAAATAAAATACTAATAATAAAACAATATTTAAATATTAATACAATTTTGAAGGCAGACTGTACTCTATTTTGTTTATGTTCTTGAAAAGAATTAAATGCAAAATACGTCAAAAAATACTAGAAAAATACTAAAAATACTAAAAAATACTAAAAATAAAATACTAATAATAGTACAATATGAAAATACTAATACAATATTGAAGGCAGACTGTACTCTATTTTGTTTATGTTCTTGAAAAGAATTATATGAAAAATACGTCAAAAAATACTTTATAAATACTATACTACTATACTACAAAAATACTAAAAATAAAAAATACTAAGAAATATTAAATTATTAAATATCTAAATTGTTTGAATTATTTAGCGTCATGGAACTGTTTTTTGTCAAATTATTTATTTATTATTATTATTATTTATTTCTTTATTTATTTGTTTATTTATTTATTAATTTTTTTATTTATTTATTTATTTATTTATTTATTATTATTATTTATTTATTTATTTATTTATTTATGTATTTATTTATTTATTGTTACCAAGAATTAATTCTAAATAACAATTTTCTTTAAGCCAGAGCGACAAAGGCCTTCAATCATTTTATTATTATTATCATTATTTATCCAATTTAACCTATTCAGATCAAACAAGCAAATGGCTTTTTTTTATTTAAAAAAATCATATTGAAATTCTTTATGCTTTCAATAAATTTTTTAAGTAGCACAATTATTTAAAATATTAAAAAATAAATAAATAAAAAAAACCAAAAAAAAAAATATATTATTCAAGTCATATTTAATTAAACAAAAAAAAATCCAAAAGTGCCTTGGCTGACACTGTATTTTAGCCTTATAATGCAAATATTTATGTAGTAAAAATCTATTTAATATTTTTCTATCAACCAGGCTGGGCTATTCTTTTCCCTGAATTGATTTCTATTTCTTTCCCATTTTCAAAAGTGCTGATTAAATATTACCCATGGCAATATCGTTTGGCATATCTTTTCAAGCAGAGACAGCGACAAAGCTAGACTCTTATGATAACTTAAAATCATTTACAAACACCATTTGCTCAACACATAGCATACCCTACCGCCAGTCAGTTAGTTGTTTATGTGGCATAGCTGAAACTTTGACCTACCTCAAGACCTCGGACCAGGGCGCATGTGGCGCTGCGTTGCCTGCAAAGCCGGTACGTCGTTGGCTGGCTGAACGTGCGGCTTGCATGCGGCACGGCTCCTCGAGTATGCAAGCCTGTGGCCCGAACTCGCGCAGAATTTCCTTCTTGGCCAACTCGGCGTCGAGGGCGTGCGGCTGGCCGGCGTCTCGTCTGCTGCGCGAACGGTACGTATCTGCAAGAGTGACAAAAGGGAGAAGTTTTATGTTAGTAGCAGCAGTTGGCAGTTGGCAGTTGGCTGCTTGCTTATAAAATGCGAAATTAGTCAAAGTGACAGCAGATGAGAATGCCAAAAACTTGGCTGCTTCGCTGCTGCGGTCGATTGCACAAGCTGCGAGTGCAGCAGACAGCGCTCAACTTGTCTTTGGTATTTCCCTTGTTAGCATTCATGATGATGGCTTGTCATCAACCACTTGACTTGACTCTGGGTTTACCCGACAAACGAAATAATAAATAAAACATTGCCAGCAATTCAACTAACGAATAAGCGTGCACGTCTGATTGTTAAACATTCCGGCCCACAACATGGCTCAGTCTCTCTCTACCTCTCTCTCTCACACTCTGCATCAGCCACAGCCTTGACCCCATTTGGCTACAGCTAAGTGGACGTGCACGATGTCTCCGCAGCACCAGCCTCAAGCCTCAAGCCATTTGAGCCACTCGCCCGCCAGTTTTGTCACACATTTGAGTCTGGTTTTTAAGTGAGGTAAACGCACTAGCTCATGCTCAGAGCTTAGCCAGCTGAGAGTCTGGCATTTGTCAACAAATGTTGTAAGAGTCTCTCTCTCTGCAGGTTTTAGTAGCTGATGATTTTATATAGGACTAGCTATGCCAGCCGGCTCCTGAGCATTAGGGAGACCAGCTTTTGCTTCAGCTTTATATTTGGCAGAGTCCCTTTAATCAAAGCTCCGATTAGATAATATATAAAGGCCGGATCTGTTATAAAAGTTCATGTATTCTCTGTAAGCTTATGAAGACATATTCTATTTTTCCTGAAGACTTTCCATTTTAGTGAATTTTTATGCACTCGTTCATTCCATTTCCTTACAGTTGAGACTCTGATATGTATATATATTTTATAGATTTAAAAAATAAATAAAAAATTCTAATATGATAGTAGATTGAATTGCTCAAAACAAGATTTAAAGTATATAAAAATTTTTGAGAAAAAAAAAATATATATATATATATGTATGTATATATAAATAAAACGAAAGCAACAAAACGAAAAAAAAAACAACAAAAAAACAAAAAAAAACCAAACAAAAAAATATATATAAAATAAATTTTAAAAAATAATAAAAATGTATATATAAAAATATAAAATATGTAATAAAATATATATAAAATATATTTATATAAAATAATTTTAAAAAATATATTTTGCTTTGAAGGAATTTCTCTTATTATGTATTAAAGCAAATTAAAAATATTATAGATTTTATTTGGTATTTTTTGGTATTTTTTTCGCTTTGGTATTTTTTGCACTCTTGTTTACATTATCTATATATTCATATGAATCGCTTAGGTTTTAAAAAACCTATATATCATCAGAGCTAATAAGCTCGATCCAGTAGTATTAGAGCCTGTTTGAAATAACAAACAATCAAATCTTTTCACTTCATATAATACAATAGATATGCCATAAAAATTATGGCAATTATGGCAGATTAAATTATTTTTAATCATCTGCATTATATAATTTAATCAAGGCTGTTCTGCCCTTTCCAAGGCAGGCTTAAAACTCACTCTACCCACACAAGATAAATACATACGAAATATTTCTTTTCATGTCCACACATGTCAATTTGTCATCATAATTAATTGGTTTTCGGCACAACACAGAGTCGACTACCTAAGCAGCTTTGAATACCGGCCAATTATTAATTTATGCACATATTTTGACTTTCACTTAATGAAAAGAAATTAAAAGCTGATTCATGCCACACCAGCGGCCAGGGCGGCCGTTGCACTTTCACGCCCAAGCGTGCTCAACTTACTCGGATTGAGGGAGTAGGCCAGCTTCTTGGCGAACTGCGAGAGGCGCACGGACAGGACGATCACGGGGAAGCCGACCAGCTGCACGGGCAGCTCGAACAGGGGATCCGGATTCTGGGCCAGGCCCTGCTCCACATAGTCCAGCAGCAGCACCAGCAGCACATAGAGCGTGGGCAGCAGCGACAACGTGCAAATGTAGCGCAGATTCATGCTGGATGGAGTTGGCCAGACGACGAAGGCAACTTGGTGCGTTTAAAGTCTTTCAGTGACTGAGCCAAGTTAATGCGACTGCGGGCCGCCAAAGCGCAGCAAACAAAACACAAAACTACAGCTCGAAGAGAGAGACGATGACAAAATTAAAGTGTAAAGCTAAAAAGCAACAACAGCTACAACAATAACAACAACGACAGCAGCAAGCGACGCTCTTCGAGCCAAGTTGGTGGCCAAGTTTGCTTTGCATTTTGACCAAGTTTCGTGCGGAAGCAAAAGAAGCCAAAGACACAAGTGAAAGTGAGGCAATATGGTCAAGTAGAGGGCGCAGCCGAGCCTACCCAGCTGTGTGAGTGTGAGTGTGAGTGAGTGTGTGTGATGTGTGAGTGAGTGTGTGTGTGTGCAATAGTTTTAAAAGCAACCAAACCAGTTGCAGCTCAGCTGTTGCCTCTGTCTGTCTCTCTCCCTCTCTCTTTCTCGCTATTTCACTCTACTCTGGCTCTCTTGTTTTTTTCCTCTCTGTTTGCAATTATGAAAAGTTATGAAATTTTCCATTTTAGTGGCCGTTACTTTTGCACCTTGTAATTTCCTCTTGACTTAGGCGCTGTGCCTTGGCGTGTCTGACGTCTTCTGGTATGCGTTACACTTGGCTTTTGCATATCAATTACTTAATCTGCGTCAGTTTAGCCACATTCCGCTCCATTCCGCTCGCGCTCTGTGTCTTAGGTTAAGGCTCGAACCCAAGACCCGACAGCAGCTGTTAAACAGTTTAGCAATTTGCACGGGGCTAAGTGTTAAGCAAAATAATAATTCAACTGATGTATGAAGTAAATTTTTAGTATATGCTAGTATATACGAACATATGTATATGAATATATATATACATATATATATACTCTAACTCAAAGATAAGTATTTGAACTTGAGCGTTAAACTTCTCACAGGGAAATCAATATTTATATTTATTATATTTGTTTAGCAATTCAGAAAAATAATTGCTAAATAAAAAAAATAAATAAATAAATATAAATAAACAAATAAAAACAATTAAGAAAAATAATTGCGAAATAAAAATAAAAAAAAGCAATTAGGAAAAATTAAGAAAAATAATTGAAATATAAAATATAATTTAGCACATATAAATAAAGTGAAATATAAATTATGATTTAGTACATATAAATAAATATGTATAATCTCTAATGAGAGCTATAATCTATATCTATGTAGCTATAGATATAAAATATCATTATATTATAATTAACACTTGAGCAATATAAAAAATAAAATAAAATAAATAAATCTAGCTACAGATATATAATATGTTTATATTATAATTAAGACTTGAACAATATAAAATAAAATAAATAAATCTAGCTAGAGATATATAATATCTTTATTAAGACTTGAGCAATGTAAAATAAAATAAATAAATAAAATAAATAAATAAAAATGTAAGAATAATAATACTAATATTTGTCATCTAAATAAATGTTAGATTTTTTGTTATTAGTTTTTTTTAATGTATAACTAGATTAAGCTAACAATAAAAAAGCAGTAAAATCGTTAAAAAAAATATAATACTTTTTCAAAAAAAAAAAAGAAAAAAAAAGACAAGCAAAACCCAACAAGCAAGCAAATCTGTATAATTAATCATATTATTATTGGTATCATTTAAAAACTTGTAATAAATATTTTACATGCCCTCTTTAGCAAATTATTAACAGCTCGTTAAGAGGCATCTCCCCAACTTGGCTTACAGCAAACACAGTCAACAGCCACGCCTTATGAGCATCATCAGCTCGCATTTCCACATTCAAATTTTACTGTTGTTGATTTGTCCAATTAACACAATTTGCGTTTCAGTTTAATAACTCTACTTTGGGCAATCGTTTGGCCAATTATTTGTCAAATGCGTGCGTGAGCTGCGCGCCATGGAGCACGTTGCGCCGGCCAGGCTAATTCAGTTCGGATTGATATTGATGTGTTGCTTGACTTTCAATACAATTTATCTATAACGAGATCGAGTCAGTTGGCCAGCTGTTCTCTAACTGTGCTTGCCGTTAGCCACACAATCTAGAGTCTAATAACGGCTAATTGTTGTCAAGAACTGACACAATCAGTCGATCGCTCACTCAACCAGCCTCAAGCTGAAACTTGACCGACAATGCTGACTGGCCAGTGTGCCTCTTGGCTAGTCAGTCAATCAGTCAGTCGATTGCTTGGTTACGCAAGACGGCGCCTGTTAACACTAGCGGATTAAGCTGCAACGGCGGAGTGCTGCAAACTGGCAACTCCCACTGCTAACCTGGCTTACATTTGCAGCAACTTGCAAAATTATGAAAAGGATATGGTTGATCATTATAAAGAGAGAGAGAGTAAAGGGATAATACGATATGATAGTTATAATTTTCTATAGATAGATAGAGAGAAAAAGAAACACCAAAAAAGTAAGAGCAGCAGAGAAAAACTGAAAAGGATAGAGTTGGGAAGCCACTACAAAGAAGCGAGAACGAGAAAGTGAAACAGACCGACAGAGAGAGAAGGAAAGAAGCATGACAGGGGAAATGGAAATCTAAAGATAAAATGAGTACAACCCATACAATTCCCTCTACATATACACATAGTATAACACAATATATATAACAGATATGCAACCAGCAGAAGAATAATTAATAATAAATATATAATTGAAAAGAATAACTTATATAGATAGCAATATTTCCACAGCAATCAAAGTAGTTATAAAAAAAATATTAATAATTTAATATTAACTAGCAAATCAATTTATTCAATTATGCTTCAATAACTTTTTGCTTTCAGTGTAGTACGCTGTGGTTATACTTGAATTAACACTACTTGGATATGCATAAAATGCACAGGGTATTGTTGGTGCAAGCACGCCACATTGTTGCAGTTGCATGTGTTTGTTGTTGTTGTTGTTGCTCTGTTTCCTTTGTTGAGCCGCGTAATTTTCATGTTTTTCCAGTTGCCTGACACTTGTTGCCGTTTTGGTTGTGCGCTTGCAGGTCCGGATTTGGGCTGGCGAGAGTGAGAGGGCAATAGAGAGTGGCGAGAGTGAGAGGCAGAGTGTCTGGCTTTCCTTAGCAGCGTTTGGCCAATGCAATGCGGAAATATTAGGCAATGCAGCAGACTGATAGAAGTTTGACTGTCTGCCACATTGCACAACAACAACAACAACAACAACAACAACAACAACAACAACAACAACAACAACAACAACTACAAACAACTTGTCAAACGCCAAACCAAATATAGCCAGAGCTGCATCGCTCGCCATCCCCAAATCGAAACAATGAAAGTCCGCCGAGGTCCACTTTTGGCACGCAACGAGCGTAACAACCGGCTGAGTGACCCAATTCCATTGATATTACAAATTGTTTACTTTTATTGTTTATTGTTTTCTGTGTTAAGCCATCCAATGAAGGCATCAAATAAACTGAAACGTAATTTCGCGCGATTGTTTTTAACATGCTTTTAGCTTTGCTCTTTGGCAAGCTGACGTGGCCTAAATCGCGGCTCTTGCCAAACGCAACGTGATAATCGATCGATTATGCCACACACAAGTCCTACAAGTGTCGCTCGATAGAGTTGAAAGAATTCATAATAAATTTTCGTTAGATTTGTCCAGCGAATTGACTTGTTTACTTTCTCAACTCGAAATTATTGTTTAACACTTAATTAGCCATTTAATATGTTTGCCATTTCGCTCAGATTCTTCAATTATTTATGTGTGTGTGGTCAGTTTTACGCCTCGAGCATGCTCAATGAGGCAATCAGCGAGCTTAAATATTGTTGCCAGTCTTTAGTGCCGTTTCGTTGAAACTGTGCAATGTCAACAAACGATTTGCATTTTAAGTGAATTCGTCTTCAATCCAACTCAATTAATCCACTCTGCCCAAAAGTATGCAATGAAAAAGTATCACAATTTACATATGAGTTGGAGCTTAGCAACCTATAAGACTCGAACATCTCTGAGCGGAGAGGCAGACGAAGTGTTTCAGCAGCAGCTATTAGATCTGAAGTTCTTTGGGGCAATGTTCATCACTTAAATGCCTTTAAATATCATATAATAACAGACAAATATATAAAAGAAATGCTGTAGAATCCGGCTTTAACGACTCCCTACGCTTATTGAGACGAAAATTCTGTTCCCTAGACAAACTTTCATGAGTAAACGAGCCGGATTCCACTGTATTATTTATTTAAATAGTTTTTATATAGCTAACATGCCAACATCAGCTGATTGCTATAACCTCCAAACGCCGCTACGCTTACTCCATTCTCAGACATTGCACCGTAGTTAATTCGATTGGAAAATCTAGCCTGATCATGTTGAGATATTATAGTCTACACCGCAATTACTGTGATGAGGAAATCAGTTGGAAGCACTTTCAGTTCAGTTACAACTCTCATAATGAGCAACGAAAGTGTCGACTCACTCTGTTGGCTTTATCGTGATGGGGCTTTGGTCACACTGCAAAACTTGATTGGAGTACAACACGCCAAGCTCACATACATACATATGTATTAGAATTGCCATTAACTCTATAATACGACATTTCCTAGCACTTAAGAAGTAACAATTATAAATACATTTCGCATGCCGAAGGGCTTTAAGCTTAAAGATAATGTAGCTCTATAATGCTTATACATACAACAAAAGGCACTTGGGTTATCATATTAAATAACAATATGCATTTATTTACAATTACACGCGCATCGAACTAAGCCTAAGTTAACTAAAGTATAAATTGAGATAGACTAGCTTAATGACTAATTAGCGCACTTAGAGCTAGCTAATCGATACGAATTACAAATTGTCACATCAGTCATGCCGTCACAGGCTCCACCAGCACTGTGGAGGCACAGCCGAGGGCCTTGGAGAGCGAAAAATTTATGGTACAATAGGTAAGTCTCTTCAGCGTCGATATACAATCATCATCATCATTTTCTGTATGTGTGTGTGTGTGTGTGTGCATGGGTGTGTGTGTGTGTACGCCTACTATATCTAGTGCTTAAAATTGAATAATCTATAATCACATTGGCTGGCATCAACTAAACGCGCACCTTATAGCTCAGTTTCATCAGCTTCTTGGAGCTGATGGGACAGTTGGGCCAGAGATTGGCACAGCCCATGGGACCGCTCAGATTATCGCTCGAATGACGCATCAGTTCACCCATGTGAGCAGCAAAATACCATTTACTCGGCGGCATATTCATCATCCAGGGCATGGTCGGTGATCTGCAAGAGAAGACAGCAAAATGCGGAAGATTCGTTTACTAAAAATTTATCTCTACTATATATAATTATTATTTCTATACAGCTCAGGGTTTCACACGGGGTCGTGTGTGTGTGTGTGTGTGTGTGCGGAGACAGCTGCTTAGTAGAACACAAACGATTCTGTGTTTAGTCGGTAACAGTTCACCTTCGACTCAAGTGCGAGGTTACAGCGCGACAGCGACGCCACGCATTGCCTATGTGAGGTAGGTTAGGCCCGATCGATGCGAGCCAATAGTGTAAGCTGTGTTGTCTAAACAAGGCCAAGTGCTCAATAATACTGCTGTAAACATCTTCAGCTTGTGTTGTGTAAGCTGAGCTCTTTTAGTTCGTTGCACGAACCGGCAGAGCAGAGATCAATGGCAGTTAAAAAAGTGTTTATCTGTTTTAACTCTCAGCTGCTCCCACTTAAAAGAGTCAAACTACAAGCTACAGCTGAACTTTACATATATACTATATAATATATATATATATACTTAGTTTATTACGACTCACACTCACCTTATCAATCTGAGCAGCTCGCGTTCCTTTTCGCTCAGCTGGTATTCCGGCTTGGCAGCCAGCTCGCACAGCATCTTGGGCAGGCACGACTCCTTGATGGTATCCGACAGCTGTGATTTGGTCTTCAGGCTGGCTCCAGTGATAGCCGCAGCTGCCACGGGCTTGAGTGCAGCTGCAGCCGAAAACTCATCAAAGTCGTGCTCTACAAAATAATTCAAATTGTTTAATTAAAAATATTTTAAGATTTTTATCTGATTTTTTGCATTTGCACTTTTAGGTTGTTTTTTTTTTTTTCTCAAATTTGGGCAATTCTTTTTAGCTATAAATTCTGGCAAAAAGCAAACTTTCAACTGCGCAAAAATAAACACGTTCAAGGCCAAAGCAGCAAAGTTCACAAATATTTTGGGTAACAAAACAAAGTCAAGTCGAATATGAATTTACTCTAAAGGTATTGCAGAGAAGCCATATATAAATATAGATTAGTTATATATAGCATATATATGTAATCTATCATATCATATACCAGAAAAAGAGAAAGAGAGGGAGAGCTATATGCACATGTAAGTATATCAAATTTCTATATCATCAAACCAGAGTAAAAGTTGATTTGCGACTGAGCTAATTATTATATTTCTATCATTAAATATATATTCTCTAAATTCTCTAAATTATTAAGTCTGCTCTAATACATATAAATAAAAAATTTGAAAGTCAACTCGCTATAAAAACTATTAAAGTATTTAATATAAAAATTATTATTTTAATTTTTAATTACTTATTATTTTACAGACTTTTTTTTATAGATTTGTTTAATATTTGCTGAAATGTTTTTTTAATACATATATATATTTTTTATTTATATATATATATATATATATATATATATTTTTTTTTTTATATATATATATATATATTTTTACAAAAACTCTAGGATAAATTTTATTATATAAAATATCGATGAAAAAATATTGGAACCAATTGGCTTAAAAGAAAATATTTTTTAAAGATTTTAAAGATTTAATATTTTTTAAAGATTTTTTTTACAATTTATTGTTTAATGTTATTTTTTTTTTTTTTTACATACTTTCAAAAGTTAGCTTAGAACAAATTAACACGATAATTAAAACCGAAAACAGATATAAAAAATATTTTGCAAAATACTAAATTATTGTGATAGCCAATTTTATTTATTTTTTATTTTTTTATTAGTTATTTTTTATACATATATATATATATATATTTTTTTTATAAAATAATTAAGCACCCAGTTTTATTGAATGTGAACAAGAATAAAAACCGAATTCAATGGAAAAAAATGTTGAATATTAAGTGAGAACGTCTGGGTGGCGCTATGCTAATGAGCCGGAGTGTATATATATAATATGCATAGGAGACTCAACTCAAACTCGCAAATAAACGAAATATGTTTAACAATAAATGCGCATTTATATTGCTGGCAACTTTGGCTTTAATTACTTAGTTTTTAAATGGCCAGCTAGATGAATGGCAAGTGCTGGCAGCATCTAGAAGCAACTAGCTTAAATTAACTTATAAATAAAACTTTTTCACTTTTAATTTCGGTTTGGGTTGATTAAATATTTGAATCGAGTTTCAATGTTGCGAATTGTTTAAATATGTTTTGATTTTTGTTTTTTCTTATAGACAGTGACAGGCGGTCAGGCGAGCGAGAACTCGCCCCCTGCAAGGCCAAAACGTGCGTTGAACTTTGATTTTTTCCTAAACGAATTTCAGCGCCGAGTCAAATATTTGCTTAGTCATTTGTTCGATGTTTAGATTAATTAATTATGGTGTTGTATAAATATTAAAATCTAAGCTGAAGCCAACTGGCAGTTATTGCCAATTAACCACAAATCAGCAAACCCAACTGCTGCTGTCCCACCTCCTGCCGCTGCTGTTCTACACTCAGCCCGTTGAACTTTGTACGCGGAAAAGAGTTTTTGGGCTCGAAACCTGTGAAAAGTGACGCAAACCGCACAGGGAGTTGGCTCACTCTACTCATTTGTGGCTTTTAATTTATGGCCCAATGAATATTTTAGCCAAGTCTGCTCGACTCAAACGACGACTATCGCAATGCATTCAAAACCGATGCTGTACCTTTCTTTCGTTATCAAAACCATATCCGAAATGAGCTCACTTTGTCTCTAACCGCACGTACTCAGTGTGTGTGCTTTGATTGGGCCTCGATAAATAACTGCAAGTTCTGCATGTTCATCACGCACTGCACTTATCAGACAACGTGCAATGCATGCCAGAGTAAATATATTTCGGATTGACTGTCGTACGTTTTAGTGAACGAAACCTATAACGTAATGACCCCAGTTAGCTATAATGCCAAGCAAACTATTAGCACCGATTTTATGCAATAACCGAGAATTCATTTCAGGGCACTCTCGATTTCCGTAGAACTAGTTTTAGTTTGCTAGCATAGAGCGGGTATTACTTAGCCAAACTGGTTTTCGGCCGGCATTTCCAATTGGCTCAAACGCTTCACGCTTAAATCAGTTCAATCTGCATGAAAATAGCACAGGTCCAGTTAAGATTTCTACGGTTATTGTGCTCGAGCATTCGTCATTGATTTGTTCCGTCAACTTCCTGTTAACTTGGCATAATCAGAGCAGCGCTGCTCTGCAGTTGTGTCTAGACTCTAGACTATGTGCACGACATTGGAATCTCAAACTCAGCTGAGGAGCTATTCAAATATATTGTGAAAGATTCCCCAAGGGGGTTAGGAAAGTTGCAGTGCAGTTTCCCACACAGGGGGGAATAAAAACTTGCTTGCTGTTCGTTGATTTTATTACGTGAAGTTTATTTGCTTGGCATTTTTCCACTTTCACCTCGACGCAAGCAAAAAACCAAACATGAAATCAGCCGAGACGAGAGAGAGAGAGAGAGAGACCTCAGAGCCGATCGCAGATGATATCATGTTAATGAACTATGCTATTCCGGTTAGATTTTACAGCTGTAGCTGTTAAGTGTCAAGCTAACATTGAACTGTTAAAAATTCACACTGAGCGCTGTTATCTAGCTAACATTCACTTAACACACTTGCCATTAAAAATTTACTTTGATTTTCACAGGAATATAAAATAAAGTCAATCAGGCAACAAACCAATTAAGATCTGATTGGGGATAACATTATTAATGGCCGGAAAAGACCTCGCTGAACAGTCAAAATCTTATGTTAACATTTCATGAAAATGCTGCAATATTAACATGATGTTCTACACAAACTTAAGCTAAGATATATATTAATATTTGATTTGACAATAACATAAACTACAGTCAATGATAAAGTTATAGTTCCAATGCTATCATTCATCCCAGCTAACATTCACTTAACAGATATGTCTATCTCTTGCGAATAGTTAACTGTTAAATACTAACATGAAGTTTGACAAGCCCTTAACCCACTGCCATAACACGCTCTTTGCGGTAGTGCACTTGCTCTGCAGATAACATTCCCATTAACATGAGCTACTCTCAAAATATGATCTCTAAAGCTTTTTGACCTCAAATCTCAATAGATTCTTCAGCTTCATCATTTACCCATAAGAAAAAAAAACCTGCCTCAAGCTGCACTTTGACTTTCGTTTATATTTCATTAAATTTTTATACCCTGAACCCATTGAAAATGGGAAATCAGGGTATAATGGTTTTGTTAAAATGTATGTAACAGGCAGAAGGAGGCGTGGCAGACCCCACAAAGTATATATATTCTTGATCAGGGTGACGAGATAAGTTGATTTAGCCCTGTCCGTCTGTCTGTCTGTCCGTCTGTCCGTCTGTCCGTATGTTTGAACGCGTCGATTACCGAAGCTATGATAGCTAGAGACTTGAATTTTTTTTTTAAATGACCGTATATACAGCGCGGATGTCGAGTTTAGCGTTAGAATTCGATAAATTATCCCGTTATATTTTTATCGAATAAAAACATTCAAGTTCAAATCAGATGCCAGTACAGATGCTAGCGGCGCGTCATTTGATCATGAGGTCTCGGGTTCAAACCTCAGAGCGGTCGGAGTTAATTTATGTTTATTTTCTTTTTTTTTAATTTTTTTTCAAAATATTTATACATATATTTATTTAAATGAGCTTACTATTCAGCCACAACAGTTTTTCTATAAGTGTGCACACATCCATTCAAAGAAACAATTAGTTTAGTTTAGATTCGCTAGATGGCGCTGCAGCAGTGAATGTATTACTGTTTTGCCATCAAACTGTCAGTAAGTGAAGTGGCGTAGTGAATAGCATCGCGCCACTCAATCGAGAGGTCTCGGGTTCGAACCCCAGATCGGGCGGAATTATTGTTTAATTTTTTTTTAATTGTTTCAAAAATTGAAATTTTAACCACACTAAATGTGAATATTTATTAGTTTGGTTCAGGGTAGTATCTAGTCGAGCACTCTCGACTAGAGTTTTCTTACTTGTTATTTATTATTTTTATTGAGCTCTACTCGTATGTCTATCGAGCGTCGAAGCATTGCATAATCGTACCCGCATGTTGAGGAAAAAACAAAACAGAAATCATTTACGAGTCTTATGTCACTTGCCTATGCCATGACGCTATAAAATTATGCAAATCGCTGGGCATTGGAAAGTGGTTGCAAACATGCTTCGAAAGCTTCAAACATGGGCATGGGTAGACCATGTCCGGCAAAGCGTTAAATAATATGTAAATAATATGGAATCGTACACTCCCTTCGATATCTGTCGAGTGGGCTGCACGGGAAGCCGTGAAATACAAATCGAAAATAAATCAGTTTAAATGAGTCTAAATAAAAGAGTATATTAGCTCAAACTAGAGTTGAGATCGGTGTTAAAATATAAATAAAACTAGATTTAAGATTGTCAACAGATAGGAATACATTTCATATATTTATTAAACTAGTCTCTCGTTAATTCTGTCTAGAACTGCATATTATCTGCTTAGATCATAACCAAACTAGACTCATTCGAAAAAAGTTCCTTAGATAATGCCTGAGCAAACAAATAGCAAGTCATGAGAGACATATAGAAAAAAACCAAAAACTCGTATGGAAACTTTTTAATTAGCTGCTTAAAATGCGGGGCAATGATTTTTTTCTTCTTTTTTTCTTGTCAGCCAACACTTAAATGGCCTGTTAAATGTCAACATTTAAGTGTCTATGAAATAGTCTAGACAGTTCAAGCCGACAAGCGACGCAACATGCGTACAAATCCATGTTATAAAACCCCTAGAACTCTAAAGTTAATTGTGTATAATGCGAGAAAGAGTTTCTTAGTCTTATGTAAGACAACCTCTAGACAGACAGACAGCCAGCCAGCCAGCCAAGGCTAAAACTCAAACTCAGCTCAAACTGCGAAAGATTTATATTCTTATATATACTCTATGAAGTCTGCCACGCCTGCTTCGTTAACTATTTCTACCGGGCTTACGTTAAAATATATTCTAAAAATATTGCCGACAAATTATTTTATTTATATATATATTTTATATTTTATATTTTATGTTTTATATTTTATATTTTATATTTTATATTTTATATTTTATATTTTATATTTTATATTTTATATTTTATATTTTATATTTTATATTTTATATTTTATATTTTATATTTTATATTTTATATTTTATATTTTATATTTTATATTTTATATTTTATATTTTATATTTTATATTTTATATTTTATATTTTATATTTTATATTTTATATTTAATATTTAATATTTTATATTTAATATTTTATAATTTTTATTTTATATTTTATATTTAATATTTAATATTTTATATTTTATATTTTATAATTTTTATTTTATATTTTATATTTATATTTTAAAACATTTATAGTTTCACTTTATAGTTGACTTTTAAAATTATTTCTTTATTGGAAATTATTAAAAATAAAATTTTTTTAATTATTATTAAATAAAAATTCATATCTTCGAGCATTTATATTTTCAAGCAAGCCAATTTTAGTGGACTTTAAAAATTATTAATTGGCAATTTTTGTAAATGAATTAACATTTAACATTTTGAAATTATTGTATATAAAAGGGCAGCCCATTCCGGTTAACTGGCAAAGTTTTAATTCAATTATTTGCCTACACGTGTTGCCAGCTTTTTACATTACAAATCAAACAGCATGAAACTTCCATTTATGAATCGAAACTGACCTTGATACAAACAAATAAAGCGCGACTTGTAAAATATGAAAAAAAAACTGTATATATATACAGACAACACAGAGAGCTTAATTCATGAAGCAACCCATAAAAAAAAGAAGAGCGAGCGAGACAGACAGATGTGTTGCAATGTGCCAAGTGTGTAAAAATTTGCGTTGTTAATGCCAAAAAAAAAGATATATATATATAAGACATATATGAAGAAAAGCAAAACGGTTTAACAAAAGTCAAGCTTAAATTTGCGTAAAAAAAACGAAACCCAAATTCGATTACAAAACCGAAATGCATACGGAATGGAATACGTGGGGTGGGGAATATGGCATAAAAGTCACTCACCTTCGCCTATGTCGATTTCGGCATTCTTCTGCTGAAACTTGGCAGCCGGAGCGGGTCCGGTTGGCGGACCCCCGCCCTGCACGCCCACCTCATCCGGATGATCCGATTTAACGCCGCGCACACTGTAACCGCCATAGCCAAAGAGATCGCCGACCAGCAGCAGCGATGCGACTCCAAATATCATCAGGCGGCAGCGCCAGGCGGTGTCCATGAGCGCCATATCGAATGTTTACTGTTGCTGTTGTTGCTGTTGTTTTTTTTATGGTTTTTTCTTTTTTTTTTTTTAAATAATATTTGTTATAACTTGTCGTATTGAACTCCCGATTTGTTGTCACCTTCTAATGGCAGCTTTTGTGTAGTAAAGCGCAGACTTTGACAGTGACACTTTTTTCAATGAAAACTCGAGTGCGAGTGCGACAAAACAAAAATGAAAGTTGGAAAAACGAAAGTAAACGATTTGTGTTTTATATGTTTCTATTTCTGTTACTTTTTTTGCTATTTTTTTGCTTTTTTCTTCTCAGTTTGAAAACGTTTTTAAATTAAACGCTAGTTGCCGTTAACGGCTGTTGTTGTTGTTGTTGTTGCGGCGCAGTGGCTATTAAATTTGGCATTCAAGCGCACACGGCACGAGTCTGTTAGCTGTAACCGTGTAACTGTAAATCCGCAGCGAAACACACGCGACAAAACGCAAAACGACGCGTGCAACCTGAAGGCGGCTTACAGCAGAACTGAAGCAGCGGCCGCAGCGCTGAGCTCAGCACGACTCGGCTCTCAAGCCAGACAGCCAGCCAGCCAGCCAAACAGCTGACACAGAGAGAGAGAGAGAGAGAGAGCGGGAGAGCGGGAGAGCGATCATGCGAGCGAGCTAGCTTACCTGCTGCGCTCACCTGTTGCTGACTTTTGGCACTCACTGTTGCGTTAATTAGCAGCCAGCAGCTGTGCATCAAAACAAAGCGATTTTATTTTGGAACAAACCCAAGACTTATAGTTGTATATAAGTATATACCAAATATATATGTATACATACATATATATGCATATAGGCTCGATGTATTTGGAGCGAAAACAAATTATTTTTGGCACTGTCTTGAGTTCGATTACCTGTCACGGGCTAATGTCCGCGGCTGATATTATTTAAGTGCATCTTAAGTGCACAGTGGTTCAAGTGTCAGCAAAATAATGTACGCACATTTACGTAGATAAGTAAATACAGTTTATATTATCTTGCGAAAAAAAGAAAAAAGCATTTCAGCCAAAACTTATTTAAAATACAAAAATAGGCTTAGATGACCCTAAAAAAAAATGCACTATAGCAAATATAATAATATATTTAATAAATAAGAAATATTTATATATAATATAATAATATTATCATTATTATTTTAATACAAATAAATAATAAACAGAAATATATATGTACATATTACAAAAAAATCAATTATTGTAAAATCATAAATATTTAATTGTTATTTTTTAAAATATTAAATGGTAATATGTTTTTTTATGTTTAATGTTTTTTATTTTTAATTAATGTCAAATTATAAACATTAAATTATTTTTTAGCAATATATATATATATATATATATATATATTTTTTTTTTTTTCATTATTATTATTTTTTTATTTTTTTTTTTCATTATTATACCCTGAACCCATTGAAAATGGGAAATCAGGGTATAATGGTTTTGTTGAAATGTCTATAACAGGCAAAAGAGGCGTAGCAGACCCCACAAAGTATATAAATATATTCTTGATGATTTAGCACTATTTGTTTGTCCATTTCTTTATACTTTATTGCGCTGACCTCCAACAGGTCTGGACGACTGAAGAAATGCTGCAGCTGCTGCCCTTTATATACGTAAAGCCACTTTTACTCAAGCACTGTCTCTCTCAAATGTGAAGCCCGACGGCAGGTAGCGTTCATTGCAGTCGAGCTTCAAGTGAGCAATGGGAACGCTCTCTGCTGCTGCGAGCATTCTAGCTTCGTTTTACACATACACATACCAAAAGAGAGCTGCTGCCTACACATAGACAACTCTAATGATCTTCTGCACTTCTTCTCTCCTTGCTTTTACTCTCACTCGTTGCAGTCGAGCTTCAAGTGAGCAATGGGAAGGCTCTCTGCTGCGGTGAGCATTCTAGCTTCGTTTTACCTACACACACAGACAACTCTAATGATCTTCTGCACTTCTTCTCTACTTGCTTTTACTTTTACTCAAATACTGTCTCTCTTAAATGTTAAGCCAGACGCTAGGTAGAGCTCGTTACAGTCTCTGCTGCTTCAAGCATTCCTTCAGGGGATTTCCTAGTCGAGCGGACTCGATTTGTTAAAGCTTTTCGAACTACGGCCTTATAATATACTACAACTATAAGTCTTACTACTATAACTATAAGTCTTACTACTATAACTATAAGTCTTACTACTATAACTATAAGTCTTACTACTATAACTTTAAGTCTTACTACTGTAACTATAAGTCCTACTACTATTACTATAAGTCCTACTACTATAACCATTACTTCTACTACTACAACTATAAGTCTGCTGAGCTTTATATATGCCCACTATTACTCAAGCAGTGTCTCTCTCAAATTTTGTGACCGACAGCAGGTAGCGTTCATTGCAGTCGAGCTTCAAGTGAGCAATGGGAACGCTCTCTGCTGCTGCGAGCATTCTAGCTTAGTTTTACACATACACATACCAAAAGAGAGCTGCTGCCTACACATAGACAACTCTAATGATCTTTTGCTCTTTTTCTCTCCTTGCTTTAGCTTTTACTCAAGCACTGCAGAGCACAGTCTCTCTCAAATGTGATGCCCGACGGCAGGTAGAACTCTTTGCAGTTGACATTCAAGTGAGCAATTGGGACGCTCTCTGCTGCTGTGAGCACTCTAGCTTTGTTTTACCTAAATACAAATACCAAATGAGAACTGCTGCATACATGTAGACAGCTGCACTGCTTCTCTCCTTGCTTTTACTTTTACTCAAGTACTGTCTCTCTCGTTACAGTCGAGCTTCAGGTGACGCTCTCTGCTGCTTCAATAATTTGTTCAGGGGATTTGCTAGTCGAGCGGACTCGACTTGAGCTTTCATACTTGTTTTAAATTAATGTTATCATATAGTATATTTATTTATATGTATCATTTATCATTTATTAAAAATTTTACAAAATGACATATACTTACTAATGTTTAATTTCAATACAACAATAAATAACATAAAAAATAAATATTAATATAAAATTAAAATATCAATTTTTATTTACTTAATAAAAATAAATATGCAATTATCTAGGGGTCTAACTAAAATTAAAATTGCAAATTTTTATTAAATAAAAAAAAATATATATATAATTATTTAAAAGTTGCTGAGCTTTAATTCAAATTAAAATTGCAATTTGTATTAATAAGAAAAAAATAAAATAAACAAACATAATTACTTAAAACTGACTGGGAAGAGCTCTAACTATTTTAATAAATAAATAAAGTTAGATCTCATTAAACATACTTTTCTCAAGGAAACCCGTACTATTCTTTGTTTAATAACCATCACTTGAATGTCTCAATTATAATTTCAATGTAAAGAAACAAAATTAGCATAAATTAGGCAGACATTTGTATAGCCATGATAATTATGTGCATTCCGTGGCATTGTTTGCACAGAGGATAAATCACTTGCGTGTCTTTAGTCACGTACACAGAGGCCATATCAATATTTGGGTAATATTCTAAGATATGCGACAGCTGCAACTAGAGCTGGACCTGGGCTTGGGCCTAGCGGCAGGTAAAAGGTCACTGAGCTGCCACTACCTAGGCCATTCCCTGGGCCATTCCCAGTGCCCAGCTGATGTCGTGAAAAAAATATGTGAGTAAAAAAAACCCGTTTGACCCTGGCAAAGTGAGCGAGTGAACGAGTGAACGAGTGAGTGACTGACAAGCGGCAAGTGCTGCAATTGCCAAGAATCCAAGCGAAATAACCGGACGGTGGCTAAAGCGGAACGTGACTTGTTGCTGCTCTGGCCCCGGCCTGGCCAACAATCACCGAAAAAGGCATAGTAAAGGTAACAACGGTAGAACTAACTGCAGCTAACTGGGCTCTAATGCAACTGTTAACTGTTAGCTGGCAACTTGCAGAGGTTGCCACAGAACAAACTCCAGTTTGCCAGCTCACTTGACTCGCCTTCGAATTGCCAATGCCGCCGGCGTCCTTCAATGCAAAACTCGTACTCCCATAACACAGCTCTGCCCTGAGCACAAACTGAGAAACACCTTTAAACACTGTGAGCGGCCAGCTAAACCGAATGTTAAAAAACAAAAATAAGTACAAAACAATTTTCGCGTCGAAGGTTAGCGGCAAAGTCGACGCCAAAATTAAAGAAAGATACAACAACAACAACAACAACAAAAGCCAACTTCATTGCTGTCTGTGCAGCGAGGCATGAGGCTAAAAAGTAATATTTATAATTATTATTTTTACTTCTTTTTAATGCGCGCAGATAAAGCTGATTAAGTCTTGCGGTTGGCTAACCGGTAGTCTTTTCTCTCTCTCTCTCTATCTCTCTTGCAGCAAATTTGGCCAAAAGCAACCAGTTAGCACGTCATTTTGATTGACGCAAATTTGTGTCTGATAAATATCCATCATATTAAGTACTCATATTAAGTACAGCTTCATATATAAATTAAATTTAAATATTATATTTTAAGTAATTAGAATTTTTATAATATTTTTATAATTTTTTCATATTTTGCTTAACGTATATATATTTTATTTATATATTTAATCTGATAATATTTTTGAACATACATAAATATTTATTTATTGCTATTATGTTATATGTTATATGTTTTTTGTTTTGTTTATTTATTCCTTCAGTTAACTTTTTTTACAGACATATACTAAAAACGCTAGCAAAACGCGCAGTTTTAAAATTTAAATCTAAATTTGTAATATTTCATTAGTAGTATTTTTAGATGTTATAAATGTAGTATTAATAGTAATTAGTAATCAATTTTTTTATTTTTAATATATTAATTTGTAGCTCGCAGCAGTTCATTAAAAAAACGCTAGCAAAACGCGCAGTTTCAGCTGCACTGCTTGTCAAACTGTAGTCGGCAGTTTAGCAACAATTGCGTCACTCGCTCATAAACCGGGTTTATATTATTATTTTTGAAGTTATACAAATTTCATTTGTAAACAATTTATTAAAAAGTAAAAAGAATGTTTATAAATATATTTTTGTTTTCTGTTTTTGTGCATATATATATTTTGTTTACATATTAATTTTTTAAAGAATTTAAAAGCTCAACTCGTTTTCAGCTATTTTAGCAACATCTCAAATTGATTACTGATATAAAAACAAAGTAAGCACGCACAACCCATGTTTCTTTTCTGTCTGTTTGCAGACAAAACCGAAACCGAAATCGAAACTGAAACCGAAATTTATTTCCATCAATTGGAGCTGTTGTTACAGCTGCTCCTTGATGGATGTTAAATGGATTTTCGCACGTAAGCATGAGATCTTTTAAGACTGCATTTTGGCAAATAACTTGGCTAATTTAATTAAAGCGTACAATTAAAGGCATTTAATTCCTTTTACTTAAATGCATTAGACGATGACGTCAATTAAATTAGATTCTGCAATAAATACACTAATGGAAAATTGTTGCCCACACCGAGAGCTGTGACTGTGGCTGCTGGCGTGGGCGTGGCTGTGGGTGGGCATCACGAAACGGAAGCACTGCCTGGCGGCTTATTTGGTGGCAACACCTGAAACCCCCTCCCTTTGGCCAATGTTTGGCACCCTGCGGCGCCTACTTACATGCTGTTAATTTATGCTAAACGCATCGCGTCTTTGCATTTAATTGTGAAATTAAATTGGTTGCGATTGATGTAGAAACGATTCGAGTCGGTGGCAGGGGCAGACGCGGAAGCAGAGGCTAAATCCTTAAATAACCCTTTTTGGATATAGCTTAAGAGATTTGGACTAAGATTGGTATTAGAAATCGGATTTTGAGAAACTTTCCATCTCTGGAAAAATATATATAAATTTGATAAATTTTAGAAAACAACTTTAAGCCATTCAGGAGGCATCAATTGTTATAATGCCTTTCAGATACAATCTTAGTCAAACAATTTCAATCCATCAATCAATCTCAACTCTCGCATCAATCCCTATCTCTTATCTCCTATCAGATTTCGTCCGGCCCGTTTATTAGGCAGAGCATTTCTATGGCAATATGGCAATTTTCAAGATACCTTTGCATAAACAATAATTAAATGTGACCAAATTTAATTTCAACCACATGGCCGAAATGCATTGTGACAGTTTTGGGCGGGGCTACAAATACAACAACAAATACACATGCAAATGCCTGCATAATTATGCCTGTGCCTGTCCCTGTCCCTGTGTAAATGCTTGTTATACATATCTATATCCAAGTATGTGTGTGTGTGTGTGTGTGTGTGTGTGTGTGTGTGTGTGTGTGTGTGTGTGTGTGTGTGTGTGTGTGTGTGTGTGGCGTTCCTGATAATGTGCAGTTTAATTACAGAGCTCTACATGCACACAGACAACAATAATAACAAGCTGAGAATGCCAAGTGCTAAATGACGAACTGGAAATGCCCTAATGAAATAGTAATAATAATAATAATAATAATAATATTTGAAATTACTTTTTAACTTTTGGTTTATATTCAGCTTCATTATTTTTTTAATTTTATATTTTTTATTTGTATATTATATAAAAATAAAATTGAAAACAAAAATTATACTCCCAATATCTAATTTTATTTTATTTTGTATACAATATTATATAAAAATAAAATTTTTTTAAAAATTATATTACCAATATCTAATTTAATTTTATTTTTTATACAATATATAAATACAAAATGTAGATTAAAAAAAAAAAAAAAATTATGAAGCTGAATATAAATCAAACTTAATTTATAATATTTTTTATTAAATATTTTGATTTAATTTTTATGATAATATATTTTTGATTTTTAAACTAAATTGATTAACCTTTTAATTATTTTTATTTTTCTATTAATTTATTAAATTATTATTATTTTTATTATTATTATTAAATTATTTAACTTGTCATAAATTTATTTATTCGTTAAAGTTTATTTATTAAATTCATTAATACGTTTAATTTTTGTAATTTTAACATATAACATATTCCAAATTTATTTAACTTAAGTCTGGCAACTGAAATGTTTTTATAATATAATAATTGCAGAAAATACTATAAATTATTATAAATATTATATATGTGTATATATTACAGACTAATACAAATAAATAAAATAAAAAAAATATATACTATAAAATATTATATATTTCAGACTAATATAAATAAATCAAATATATAAAATAAAAATAAATAAACAAAAATATACTCTTTAATATTATTATATATTTCAGACTAATACAAATAAAGTAAATAAATAACACATATAAAATAAGATTAAATAAATAAACAAATTTCCTATTAAATATATAGTATAAAACAAATAAATAAAATATTATCAGAAATAATATCAGCCTTGCTTTTCCTGACTTTCTTTCTCATATCAACTGGATTTTACTCATGACAAACCCCGTCTCATGGCCAATGGACTTCTTCTATCAAGCCTATTAGGCTTTATAATAGGCAGCTCGACATCTTTGCATAAATTCAAATTAGTTTGCGACATTGCTTCGCCCTTCTCAGGGTCCGTCTCTGAGTATTTCCCCTGCCAGAGTCGCATCACTTTTAATTTTAAATGTGAGACACAATGTGCCTTTTGGTCCTGTCAGGTGCACAACTGTATCTACATCTGATTGTCCCTGATTGTGCAAGTGTGTGTGTGTGTGTGTGTGTGTGTGTGTGTGTGTGTGTGTTTAGCTGTTTATTTGTCTGCGCTGTTTATTGGCATCCATTAGATAATGGAATTTATGTCAAACATTTGCTGCACTTCCCACTCGCTGACAAAGTCATCCTGCCTTTGTCACGAACATGAGCAAATTATCTGGATTACGCCTAAGACTAGCCATATTTAATATTTTATATATTGAGAATCTGATATAACTGTGCAACTGTCATTCAATTCATTTTGCATTGCAATGCAGTCTAAGAGCTGAAAAAAAAATAAATAACAGTGAACAGGACTGTGTATTTACACTAATTAACACAGAAAAGTTTCAGCGCACAAATAAACATGAATAATTGTAATTAATGTGCTTTTGTGTGGATATCATTTCATAGATACCAGAGTGTATGTATATGTGTGTGGGTGTGTTCATAAATTCGTAATACTATATATATATATATTTATATTTCCTCTCAGTCAACATTCAACGTCCACTTGTTTCAATTCAATATCAAATAAAAAGGCAAGCCGTCTGCTACGTTTTCCATTGTAAATCAAGAGCATTTCCATTTTTTTTTTTCATGTTTATTAAAAAAATTGTGCAAATATAATTGGCATATACTTCATTTATTAATTAATTTGACAGTGATAAAAAAAAAAAATAAAACAAAATTGCACTGAAAATATAAAAAGGTGCAAATTCTTTAATGAGCCACAACTATTTCGTGCAATAGCTTTATTTATATAAAAATAAAATAAACTCCTATTACATATTATATTTCACTATTTTTTTTTTCGACTTGCACTTTGACTTTAATATGCATATTAATTAATATAATTACCGATTCTAAAGTGTCAAAGTTTATAAAGTGTAACCAACTTATTAGCAACAGCAATGTGCAACTCTTACAGTTGGCTTTAACGGACTAAACAATACTTTGTTTAAACTCGAATTATTTATAATAATTACAATGGCAAACAGAAATGAAAAAAAAAAAAATAATAATAATAATTAATATTAGTCTGGTGAATGTGGGAGCCGAATGTAAAAATTACAAAAACAAAAAAAAAATGTTAAATAAAAATGTTAGAATTAATGTCAGAAGTCGGGCAGCAACGGCTGCTTGATACTCGTTCACTGTACAATGATAAATGAATCCCTTTTTTGTTAAATATCCATATTAATATAATATTAATTAATATAAACAATTTACTGTCAAATTCCATTGCTTTAATATATTAATTGTATTGTATTAATTAATATAAGAAATTTACTGTCGAATTCCGTTGCTCTAGCTTTAAAACTAAAACTCTACTTAATTAATTGGTATATTAATTATTATATTGCTTTATTTTTTTTATTTGGTTAAATTATCCTAACAAAAATACTAAGCTTTAAATAATAGAGTTTTTTATTATTATTAATTTATTATATATGCATATCAACAAAAACTGAAACCTTTATAAGGCAAGTCTACAAATAATCTCACTGCACATTCAGCAAAACCAATATACTCCTTTTCCTTTCAGTATGTGAAAAAGTATAACAATTTTTAATTAAAATAACATTTATTCTGTTAACTGGCAAACTTGGCAGGCTACTCTTGTATTTATTATTATTATGTTTTTTCCCCCATATTTATTAGACCTCTCCCGAAAATACATCAAATAAATATCTCCAGATTCCAGTTTCTAACAGATTGACAATTAAGAGTCTGATATATAAAGACAATTGACCTGACATGAGCAAAGGAATGCGCAAAAACAAAACCTGTCTGTCAAATTTTTGATGAAAATGCGATAATGGTTTATTATTTTTGTAAATTTAAGACGACTAGAAATTACCCTTACTTCGATATTGACATTAATATATTAATGAATATTTATGAGCAGTTTATCTCTAATGATATACATAACTATTGTCCTTTATTTATACAGATTATCAAAATTGCAATTGCTCTGCAAATAAAAATTTGATGACACGTTCGCAAAATAATGAAATTGTATATTAAATTCAATATTTGAAATAGCTCGCTCTCTGGGTGTTTCCGATCAACGATCGATGTTTGCGCATCCAGTGGACCGTTTGTCAATTTCGTTCGCATGGGCTGGAATTGGTATGCGTGCGACGTGATCGCTCATCAAATTTATAATTTCGCAATAACAATATTGAACATATTTATTTGCCAAGTGAGTGGAGCTCAATCTAAGCACTTTGTTGTCTACACTCAATGCAAATTTATGGCAATATACCCTGGCTAGTCGAGCAGTAGTGTAAGTACTTGAGCTATCTTGAATCTGATTCTGATTTCTCTTCAAGAATCATTCGCATCTGACAGCTCTCTTGTCTTATTCGTTTTATTTCTATTCTAGGGTATCTTCACAGTCAACCCCTCCCTATGCAATACGCTTTCTACCTTTGTTTACATTTGTCAGAATACCAAACAAACGATCAGCGATCAGCAATCAAGACGGCGTACTTAAGCACTGACAATCGAGTAAAAAGAGTCACTCCGGCTGCGCATCCAGACGTTGACTAATCGATAGATCTGTGTATATATATACCTGAAACACCTTGCTCGCAGCTCTATGATCTGTGATCTGTGATCTGTTCATTAGTGCAGTTTTTGTTGCCCACAAATTAACAACTATATTTACGATATATAATATATGGTTTTTTTGCAATGAAGCTGTGAGGACTGTGACTTATTTAAAATCGGAAATGCAACGATAATTTGAAGCAGTTAGATCTAAGAACTCGGAGCGCTATGTTGTGGCTTCTACTTTTGGCTGTAGTGCTGGCCTATCTAATGCACTCGATTCGCTACCAGGCGCGCATCAATCGGCTGACCAGCAACTGGCCCGGCCCGCCCTCAATGCCCATCCTCGGGCATTTGCACATCTTTGCGAGAATCATTGGACCGCGTCCCTTTAAGCGCGCCGCGGAGCTGATCAACTGCCATCTGGAGGAGCACCGGGGCAAGCTCTGGCTGGGCACCAAGCTCTACATATTCGACTGCAATCCCAAGGATATTCAGGCGCTCTGCAGCGCCAAGCAGTTGCTGCAGAAGACCTCGGACTATCGCGTCTTCGAGAACTGGCTGTGCGAGGGCGTCTTTACCAGCCGTGTGGATAAATGGATGCATCGCCGGAAGATGATTGCGCCGACCCTCAACTACAGCATGATCAAGCAGTACGTGCAGGTTTTCGAGCGACAGGCGCGCATCCTCCTAGACAGGCTAACCCCACTGGCCGACACCGATCAGCCCGTGGATTTCTTTCAGCTCATCAGCTGCTACACGCTGGACACCATCTGCGAAACGGCGCTGGGCACCACAGTCAACGCGCAGTCGGGCGAGAAGTCGGAGTACTTGGATGCAGTCAGAGAGTGAGTAGGCTATATAGAAGAACCCGTGTGGCCATCAGTCTGTTCAGCTGCGATGCTTTGCAGGATCTTTCACATATTCGACTCCAGGCTGAAGAGTCTGCTCTATCGCAGTCCACTCATCTATTACTTTACGCCGCTCGCAGCGCGCGAGAGGCAGCTTCTGAAGATCCTGCACGGCTTTACGCAGGGCATTATCAGGGAGCGTTTGGCTCGACTCGCCTCGGATCTGGCCAATGGCAATAGCGGGGCCACGGCAGACGCCGAGTCCCGTCAGGAAAAAGCACTCAGCTTGCTGGACAACCTGCTGCTGGCCAGAGACGCAGACGGCCAGCCGCTGAAGGAGCGGGACATACGCGAGGAGGTGGACACAATTATCTTTGGTGGCTTCGACTTGACCGCGGCCATGCTCAAGTTCTTTATGTACAACATGACGATGCATGTGGAATACCAGCAGCAGTGCCGCGAGGAGATCTGGCGGGTTTGCGGACGAGATGCAGCCACGGCCATAACGATGAAGCAAATGCATGAACTGGTCTATCTGGGCATGTGCATCAAGGAGACGTTGCGAATGTATCCCTCGGCGCCCATCACAGCGCGCCGTGCCACAGCCAATTGCACCATTAGTAAGCGAAATACACTTTCATATCCAAATTAGCTGGGCTATATTTATACTCCTTTCAGACAACTTCTTCATACCCAAGGGCAGCGATGTGATCATCTCGCCCATGTACATGGGCCGCTGCGAGGAGTTCTTTCCCGAGCCGCTGGTCTTCAGGCCGCAGCGCTGGGCCCGCGATGCCCAGCCCAAGATCGAACCCTCCACCTACATACCCTTCATGACGGGTCCGCGCTGCTGCCTGGGCCAGCGCTATGCCACGGTCATGCTGAAGCTGGTGCTGGCTCATCTCCTCCGGAGCTTCTACTTCGAGCCCCTGGGCGAGCGGCAGGAGAAGGCGCGCCTCATCTTCGTCATGACGCTGCATACCAAAGAGCCCTACTATTGCAAGCTACGCGCTGTTAAGTGAAATGTGAAAGCATTCCCTATGCAATATTTTCAAGAGTTGGCAATTACAATTGCCCAGCTACCAGAGCTGGTATGCCCAACAGCTCTTGAGGCTCAGGATCTGGAATACATCTGCGTTAGCCATTGAACCTTTTGTTAAGCCCTTATCAATTCGTTTCGCCTGGCTCCATTCAAAATTTCTGCATTGCATACTGCGCGGCGCACAAATTACGCATCACATTTCCGTTTTTAATGACGGCGGCGACGACGAGGTCGTATAAAAAAGAAAAATAGTAAAAATAAATAAAAGAAACAGGCAATAATTGTAAAAAGAATTTCAAAACGAACAATGTATGCTCTTGCTGAGAATAATTTATATTATTAATATGTTTAATATTTAAGAGTAGTTTTAGATAACAAAAAAACTCTGTCAGATCATTTGTTGTACATTTCCCTTTATTAATATTAAGTTTCTCGTAAATACAGACTCGTTTTATCTATATTATATGCATTAAAAACAAAGGTGACAGGCCTTTACTTGTAATTCAATTAAATAATTCAATCAAGTTTATGAAGCATCTAAATTTGTACGAAATTAAACGATACATAAAAAAATTAAAAATAAATAAAAATAAAATAAAAAAAATAAAAAGGAAATAAATAACAAAAAATTAATAAAAAAAAAAATAATAAAAAAATAAATAAAAGGAAAATTAAAAATAAATTAAAAAATAAAATAACAAAAAAAAATTTAATAACAAAAAATTAATTTAAAAAAAAATAATAAAAACAATTAATAAAAAAATAAAAGGAAAATAAAATAAATTAATTAAAAAATAACTTAACAAAAATTAAATAAAAATAAATAACAAAAAATTAATAAAAAAAAAATAATAAAAACAATTAATAAAAAAATAAATAAAAATACCTTAATAAATAAAAAATAATAATAACAATAACTAAATGAATAATACAATTTGAAAAATAATAAATAAATAAAAATATAATATAATAAAACATTAACTATAAAATATTAAATATGAAATATTGTAAAAAATATCATATATGTATGTATATATATAAAATAAAATATACAATATAAAATAAATAAATAAATAGGCAAAGAAGTATTTTGTTATTTAAAAGATCTTTAAAAACCCAAAAATAATTATATATATATATGTAATATTAACCTTTACATAATAAATAATCTGAATTTAAAAAATTATATTTTTTATATATTGTACTACATAACTTTAATACTGCTTTAAATAATACATAAAAATAATAAGTGAAAATATAGTATTTTACTTCTTTAACTTCACTATTTCATTTGCCATTGGCATCTATGTAAACTATATCAAATATATATGTATATATTATTTATTTAAAAATATATATATGTATATATTAGATACCATTTATGAAAACCTGGCAAATTTCATCAGACACTCACTATACCCTCAACACACTCTATAAAAAAAACTCTGTACAATTTGTAGAATTTCTGGGTTTTTTTTTTATATTCAAGCGACGCGCGTTCGTCTAGAAAATAATTTGTTTTTTTTTTTTTTTGTGTGCCCCGATTTTTATTGTGCGCGCACTGCGGAAAATCAACAAACATTTCCTGGCAATGCTGCGTGTAATAAATAAAAATACATAAAGCAGCCAGCCCGTCGCCCAAACACGAGCCAACAAAACCCACTGCCACATATCCTGCCATCATATTCCGGTGCAAATTATGGCCGTTGCCTGCTTATTATTACGACTCTACGACTCGACGACGACGACGATGAGGCGACGGCATCGCATATCCTAGCCGAGCGCATAAAATGCAATTTATTTAAATAAAAATCAAGTTTAATTTGCAGTGTCGTAAATTTGCGTTCGTCCGCATTGAATTTCACGCTTTTGTTAACAAGCGCATAAAAGTTTTCGCTTCTGCCAACTGATAGCCCGGAATGTCAAGGGGTAAGCGTGTAACTGACTACAGCGGGGGGGTGTGTGTCCTGTCTGAGGGGATTAACAGAGAGCACTGAACTTCTTGCCAGCAAGACGCGCCACAATTGATGCGCTGCCGAAAGAGTTCAAAACTCTAAACGAAATATGAATAGATAACAGTCGATGCATAGTAATAATTGATAAGGAAATTTACGCCAAGGCAATCGAGTGTGTTCTAAAGCAATGTATAAACATAATGTGGTTGATTAGTTCTAAACAACAAATGAATAAGGCTAATACACAAAATGTGAGCAGGTTGTTTGAATAGATAACAGGCCAAGCAGCGCTTCTCCAGCTACCATGAAGACTACAAATGCATCAAGAGTTTGATCAAGACATCAACAGCAGTCAAAGAGCTGCACTTTTAGCCAAGTCAATTGCCAGTAAGGTGGACAAAAGTAGTTGCTAGCAATAGATTATATTTTTAGCATTTAATGCATGGTCAATTAGTCTGATTTTCAAAAGCAATCAGAGTGTTTTAAGCAAAATTTTTAATTAAATTTTTTTTATAAATTTTGCAAATATTGAAGACGTTAATTTTTAATTATTTTTTCCATATTACATATTTTATTTATATTTATTATTATTATTTGTATTGTTTAATATTTATTATTAATATTATTAAACTAAATATTTATATAAAAATTATAAGATAATATATATAATATATTGCAAATATTGGAGACGATAATTTTAACATATTTTTATATGTTTAAATATTTTCATATTATATATTTTATATTATTATTATATTCAGCATTATTTGTTTATTTAGATAATATTTAATATTTATTATTAATAGTATATATTATTATAATATTCATAAAAAAATAATAATAATTAAATTTCATTTACATTTATTTTAAAATATTTATATATTATTAACTATTTTTGTATTATGTATATATTTTATAATTATAATATTTATTAAACTATTTATATAAAATTTATAATAATTTTAATTTTATATTATTACACTATTCATATTCAAAGTATAATAATTAAATTTACATTTACATTTATTTTATTTTATATTCAATTATTTTTACATTAACTATTTTTGTATTATATATTTTATAATTATATGTTATAATAAATTATTTGTATATTATTAAACTATTTATATAAAATTTATAATAATTTAATTTTTATATTTTTATACTATTCATATAAAAATTATAATAATTTAATTTAATTTATATTTTTTACTAACTATATATAAATATATGAGCAGAAACAAATTCCCATAGCTCAAACTGCCTTCAAATTCCTTTCAAGTTAATGCCACATTTTATTTGTCTACAATCGTGAAGCCCCCCTTAGATGCTCCACAGATTGTAGCTGGATGTGAATTGGTTTAAGGAAATTGTAACACGTGATTCAATTTCATTGATCGATTTTAATCGATTGTTTCAATTGGTTTTTCGTCAATTTTACTTTTAGATTTGCCCTTGTTTTCTTTCTTTTTATTGTATTATCTTCAGGGCCACTTTATGTATTGTTATTTGGCAATTCAATTCTCGATTTTTATGGCTTTTTAATGTGCAAGCGCAGCTACTCCTTTTAATGCCAACCGGCAGCAACCCCTTTTTTCTTTCGCTGGGGCACTTGTAATTCGACTCCTAAATGTATGCTATGATTTTTATGTGTTTTTACAGCTAGTTTATGGCCTCGCACAGTTATTGGCAAAAGTTTTAGCCATATGGGCTTTGTGGCTCGCTATTAAATGCCAACAAATCGCAAGGCCCCGAAGCACTTTAAGTTTAATCGGCAGGCGCTAATTAGCATATGAGCCGAGGTAATCGAACGCTGCCAGCCGGCCGCAACTTACGTAAATCCTTATCGCAAACATTACCCATTACCCATTACCCATTAGCCATTAGCCATTAGCCATGGCACAATATTGACACAATCGACTTTAGGCTGACGCACAGCACACAATTTGACCACAAATGAGGCTTAGCCTTAAGGCAATATCTCTGCTGCTTACTTCAAAGAGCCGCCCCGCCTACAAATGCAACCGCAGCAATGCGTTGCATGTGTGGCAGCCCGCCGAGGCAACAATGACAACGACAATTCCGAGCACCGCAAAGACAAAAACCTTTTTTTGGCTGCATGTGCGTCTTAATCAAAAGTGTTTAAAATTTTGGCATGGCCCAGGGGCTTATGAAATTAACGGCCCAAGCCATCAAATCATGTTGATGTACAGCTGCTGGACATAAAACTGGGAAAGTGGAAAATGTGGAAAATGTGGAAAGACGACAGCAACAATAATAAAACATTTGGCTGGCTCGATTTGATGTCATTTTAATGAGCAGACGCCGTGAAGATTTGCCACTTTAGATAAATAAAAATATGACAGATGCAAAGAGAGAGAGGGAGAGGGGTAGAGAGAGGGGAGTACTCATCATAATTAAAAGGGCTGACCCGCTGCTGGCTAAGGCGCAATAAAACTGAAGGATTCATATGGATAATTAAGTTATGGCGGGTGCCAAACCCCCCTGCCACGCCTTAAGGGCGAAGGGTTAGGCCTTGCGCATAAAATGTCCAAAGATCGTAAAATATGAAGCAGGCTTTTAGCTCAAGCGACTTAATTTGAAAGCCAGCCAGTCATAAAAAAAAAAAATGCAGCTGAGCCATAAACATTTATGCATAATTTGTATAAATAAATAAATGTATTTTTTTATGATTTTTTAATTGACAAGTCAAGTTTGAGAAATGCACGAAAAACTTAAATTCTTAAATTCTCACTTACCTTTCAAGCAATGAAATCTAAATGCAAAACAGCAGCAACGGGCGAGCCTTTCTGCCAAATGCAATTAAGTCCGCACAGTCTGAAGTCTGCAAGTAAAAGAAAAGTAAGGAAAAAATTAGCAAATATCGGGGTGAAAGGGTTACGCGACGGCCAAATTACAAACTGTTGCTAAAACTGTCAACTTAAACTCTTTATGCACAGCAATTTTGGCCAACACAGCAGCAGACGCCAGCTGTCCTGGCCATGGACTAGTCTGGGGGCGTGGCTAATTACAAGAGAGAAAAAGCAAACGAAGATGGAGAGAAAAAAACAAAATTAATATAAACAAATGCAAGTAAAGATATTCCCCAAAGCAAACTGAAGCTGTAAATGGCATGAGGAGAGAGGAAGAGAGAAAGAGAGGGAGAATGAGTGAGTGAGAGAGGGTGCAGAAGCTGCACAGAACAGTTAAGACGTTAAACAGACACGACACATGCCAGACACGTTTCTGGCTGAAAAGATAAAAATAAAAAATAAAAAAAAATAAAATAATACCGAATTAATTAAAAACAAAAATTGTATTTTATCTGAATGCATTGCAACTGGGAATCGAAGTTGTCAGCTCAGCAGCTAGCTACTCAATGCCAAAAACCACAAAACAATAATAACACAACTGAGCAGAAAGCAAACAATTGCAACTGCAACTGCCACGCCCAATCCCACTGCCACGCCCAGTGCAACAGCAGCAGTTTCCCGTTGCGTTTGTTGTGGCTTTTGGCATAAAGTTTTTGTTGAATATTGTTGTTGTTGTTGTTGTTGTTGCTGCCGCCACTTGAATGAAACAAGCAAAAGTTAAATTCAAAACTTTTGCCTACTCAACAATGTAGCTGGTGCAGATATCCTATCTGGCCACAGCCCACATGTGTGCGTGTGTTGCCACAAAAGTTTGCCACACTTGCAACACTGTTGCACGCCATTGAATGACCGAAATGGCCAAAAGTCGAGGCTAAACTTTAGGTTCAATGCGTTTGTTGTAAATTAATGGGGTTTGCAGTTGGGTTTTTTCGGGTAGCTCTTGCTATTTTGCATTTATGAAAGTGTCGAGAAACTAGATCGATAGATGCTAAAGAGGAAGTTGGGTTTTCTAGCGGATATTGAGTGCAAAAGTAACAAGTGAATGCAGCTAGATGTTAAATCTAGTTTATGAATAGTATAAGCAAGGTAAACTAGAATCAATTATAACTGAGTTTGCTGGAATATCACCTTTACATTAATATATTACACAAAAATATCATTTAACAACACTATATTTAAGTATTTTAATATATCATATAGTCTGGTCACACTGCTGTGCAGACTTTCTCGTCTCTTCTTTTTCTTTGCGAGTAAAATAATACAATTAAAATCATAAATGAATAATATCAAAACAAATTAGAAAAAATATTTCAACAGAATTGCAGGCAAGGTATTTAGACAAGTAATATTACTAATATAACTATATTTATTTTAATGTTTTATAATAATTAAATATTTGTATGCCTCATTAAAAACACATACACATGTTTGGGTAAAAAAAAAATAAGTAAATAAAAAAAAAAAATAATAAAAAAATTTAAAAAAATTAATTTATTTTACATTATTAATAATATTAGTAGATTCTATTTTTATATACATTATTTTAATAAATTTGCTAAGCTCGCAATATTTTTAGAACAATCTGTGAGACAAACACAAATAAATAAAATACAAATAAAAATAAAAAAAAAATAATAATATGAAGAGAAATACTAGCAATAAAAACAATATTAATATTTACTTATTATTAAAAAATAAATATAAAAAATAGTACTAATATTAATATAAGTACTAATAATAATAAAATATAATAAATATAAAATATATATAAGTACTAATAATAATAAAATATAATAAATATAAAATATATATAAGTACTAATAATAATAAAATATAATAAATATAAAATATATATAATTACTAATAATAATAAAATATAATAAATATAAAATATATATAAGTACTAATAATAATAAAATATAAATATTAACTGAATATTCAAGGAAATAGGCTGCAATAAATACAATTAAAAATAAATAAATAAAAATTAATAAACAAATACATATTTATGCTTCTCCCTTCTTAGCACACTCAATAAGTGTGAGGCTAAAGAGCAAGTAGCTAAATTGCTAGACTTCCACTTCGCGCACTTCCACTCCCCTTTAATAATTACCCCGATAGTTGCCGGCCTTATCAATTACCACAAAAGGGTTGCTAAATGCGCTTAAAAGCCACAAATTGGATTGCTCTAGCAACAATTAGAGCCAAAGAGTGGCTAAAAGGTTTGACTTGATAAATCAGCAGCTGCCTCAACAATCAAAGTGCAAAATGGGAAATATGTATTTTATAATGCATTAATGCCAAGTGTTTCGGTTGGTAAGCCTATTAGACGGGACACAAATGACAAGCGTAGATGAAGAGAAATGGAAAAATGGAAAAAGAGTTGCACTTTTAATTACTGGGATACGAAATCCATTAAAAATTGAAAATGCCAAAATGCCTTTATAAGATGCCCCCCAATGGACAAGGAAACTCAAGTGGCAAAGCTGTCATGGAGCTGCACAATGGGGAGAGAGCAAAAAAAAAATATAAATAAAGATACAAAATGCACAAATACTGAGAAGCTGTACGTCCGTCTGTCCGTCTGTCTGTCTGTCCGTCTGTCTATCCTTGCTGAGGCGCAACTAATGAGTGAGGCAAGCGTGGAAGTGGGCAAATCTGTTAACTTAAGTCCGATGCCATGGCCGAGCACCTTGCTCGAAGCGACTACGTCTCAAGTCAAGTCAACCGGGTCCGGCAGCAGCAACACTTATTTTAATGAGAAATTCTAATTTCACCAATAATACAAAAGACCCTCCATGGTGCAACTGCTCTGTGATTGCTTTTCGCCACTCGGCCGTGACGAAAACAAAGAAGAAGAAGAAAAGAAAAAAAGACACAAAAATTCTTCTTAGTATTTGCACGGCTGCAATTAGATGAGATGTTGCTGCTACGGGTTTGCTACGGCCGTAGCAGTGGCGAGGGTAAGTCTCGGAAAATATAAACAGACTCGCCTTGCCTCGACTCCTGCTCTGATTTTTGAAGCATTTGCGAAATTTATGCAAAACTCAATCAAAATTACAGGAAATTAATATGCAAACGTCATGTGCTCGTATTTACCAAAGTCGGCAGTTTAATTAAACTAAATTCCCTGAAGCAGAGACAGCAGAGATAACACGACAACACGTCCACCGAGCATAATAAAACATTTGACAACTTGTCAATTGATCAATGAACAACAACAGCAACAACAACAACAACAGCAAAACTGTGCGAAAAATCTCAAGAAACTAGAGGCATCCTCAGAACATGCAAAACAAATAAATGAATGAATGCAAATGCAAATGCAGGAGCTGAACACATAAAATTACTTAAATTTGTAATAGCCATGAATGTTTTCTTACAATTGGCTGTCAGAAATCAGAGACGTCTTGGCTGGACCAAAAAAACTGGGCGAAACTCTGGAATAAAGTTGTCATTTAAATGCTATACGCCATGAATAAATCCAAATACACACACACACACATACACATACATATATATAGAATATAGTCAATACAATGCATGGCCAAACAATGCTTGGAATTTCTTGTATTAAAATCGAAATAGCCTGCTGAACAACCAACCCCTCAGACATGCTGTATATCCCTCTCTCTCTCACACTCTCTCCCTCTCTCTCTCTGTTGAATATTTGGCTAGGCTGCTTGCTGCCCTTACAGCTGTCAACATGTTTAATTGAAACTGACACTCAGTGTCATTTTATGGCCATTGCCATGCGTTACCTTAACTGTAACTGTAACTCGAGTCTTGGGCCGAGTCTTGGCTTGATTATTGCACCACATTCCTATCGACTTGGCCAAGCAATCGGCTTGGGGTTGTAGTCAGTGTTGGGCCAGAGTTGTATATTAGTTAAATTTATGGTTGACAATGTTGCACATGTGTGTGAGTGTGTGTGTGTGTGTGTGTGTGTATTGTATATGTATGCATGGGTATGTGCGCTTTGACTGAGGCTTATTTGATTTGCCAGGCACTTGCTAATAGATGAACGTATAATTGTAATATTGTACATACATATGTTGAACTATAAAAGCAACTTCGAGCTTCTTTATATTCTGCATATTTTATATATTCTTATAATTAATTATATTTATATAAAATACAATATAAATATATAAAATTTAAATTATACATATAACAAGTAAGAAAGCTCTAGTCGAGTCTGCTCGACTAAGAGTGAGTAAGAGAAGAAGTGCAGAAGATCATTACAGTTGTCTGTGTGTATGTAGCAGTATTCATTTGGTATTTGTATTTAGGTAAAAAGAAGCTAGAATGCTCACAGCAGCAGAGAACGTTTCCATTGCTCACTTGAAGCTCAAGAGAGACAGTGCTTGAGTAAAAGTAAAAGCAAGAAGAGAAGAAGTGCAGAAGATCATTAAAGTTGTCTATGTGTGTGCAGCAGCTCTCATTTCGTATTTGTATTTAGGTAAAATAAAGCTAGAATGCTCGCAGCAGCAGAGAACGTTTCCATTGGTCACTTGAAGCTTGACTGCAACGAGCTTTACCTGCTGTCGGGCTCAATATTTGGGAGAGACAGTGCTTGAGTAAAAGTGGCCCTATATAAAGAGCAGCAGCTGCAGCATTTCTTCAGTCGTCCACCAGGCCTGGGGGTCAGCGCAATCAAGTGAAGTAGAGTGTGTGGTCGATCGATCAGCTAAGCATTAAAGGCGAAGAGGAACTACGTAGAGAAATTACGTTGAGGAATACGTAAAGGAAATGTTTAGATGGAATACTTAGCAAAAACAGATAGAGGAATAGTGCTAAATCAACTCAACTCGTCATTATATATATTATTATAATTGATTATATTTATTCTTATTTATTTATGTTCTACATATATGTTCTTTTATTTTATACATATTACATTTATAAATTTATATTCTTATTAAAATTGTTTATATTTATATTTTCTTATTTTGTTAATATTATTATAATGTTCTGCTTTTTAATTTGTTACATTGTATATACATATATTTATATATAATTTATATATTTTGTTCATTCGTTTTATTTTATTTACATTTTCTTTGTTTTTTTTTTTGCGACATATTTTATTTAATTTATTTAATATTATATTAATAAATTTGCATATATTTCATATGTTTTTATTATTATTTATTTTTACATATATTTTCTGATTCTTTTTTTAATTATTACATTTTTTATTTTTCTTATATTCTATTTTTATATATTTAATAGATTCTTATTGTTCTTTATTATTTTTATTTGGAAGCTAATTTATCATTACAATAAATACTCAGAGTTTTTCTTCTCTTTTTTTTCTCATTATGCTGAATATTATTACCTTTTACAAATTCCCTTCATCTAAATTTGTATTAATTTATTTTGTTACTATTTATTTATTATTTCGCACACATTCAACTTACACTTAACTTATTTATTTTTTATTTTTGTGATTTTTCAAAGGGAACTGCTTACACTTTATTTGCTTTGCTCGTTCGAATGGGCTCAAGTGCCGAATACTTGGACTCTGGTAAGTATTTTACAACAATTTTGGTTTTATTTTTTTTTTTTGTAATTTTGAGGGTGGTTGTCGCGTACTTGATGTCATTTTAACGCCAGCGATTTATATTATTTGCCCAAGATATCAGCGTAATTCCTTTGACAAATCAATTGGCAAATGCCACAGAAGGCTAAGAGCACTCTCTCTCTCTCTCTCTCTCTCTCGTCGAACACCCGATTGCCGATGACACCTCGGCTGCAAGTGCTGTTTGCCCAACTCATTGAGTCTCAATAGGTTCTGTCGAAGTGTTAAACTTGACACTTGTTGGCGCAACAGATCAAAAGCGACCGAACTGTGCGTGAATGCAATTATTTACCCAAAAATATATAAGATATACATATATATGTATATGTGTGTTAGTATATATTTATAAGAAATGCAATCAGCTTTGCATAAACATATTAAGAATTTCATTCTATGCAAATTAGAAGTGAGCTGAAGCCCCAAGGGACACAGAAATTGCTTATGCTAAACACACACAGAAAAAGGGTAAGAAATATATGATATTACTTATAGAGGTAGGCAACATATGGCGAATTCCTAGCACAAAATTTGATTGCCTAGCAAGCTGTCTTTCACTTCGGATCTTTTATCAATCTAGTAAGTCAAGTTCTCTCAAAGCTATTCACATTTTGATTTTACTTTCATTTGGTTTTCTTTTTTTACTTTTCAAATTTCATATGATAGGCATCCCAGTTGGCATCTTATCAGCTGCCTGTAATAGATTTTAAAATAATAAATTAAAAATAATAAAATAATTTGATTTTAAGCTAACCCCATAAAGAATGGATCAAAATATGTTGGATTCCGTGAGGGCATGGCAGGCGCTGGTGCTCTGGCACAATTGGCGCAAGACGGCGCTGTTCTTTATATTCACATTGACTCTGCTGCTGGACATGGCTACCAATCCGGTGATTAGTGTGGTAAGCGTTGCTGGCGCCATAACCATATCGTTGAGCATATCCTATTGCTGTTACGTGTGGGGCATGCGGAAGCTGCGCAAGAGCTGCAATGCGGAGCATCCGTTGAAGCGCTATCTCGACATGGATGTGACCATCTCCAGGAAGACCACCGAGCAGCTGGCTCATCTCTTGGTCTCCAAACTGAATCCGTTACTCTTGCGTTTGCGATCGCTCTTCCTGGTGGAGGACATGCTCGATTCGCTGAAGATGCTTTTGATTTTCTGCTGCCTCAATATTGTGGGCGATCTTATCAAGGGAATGACTCTACTAATAGTGGGTAAGTGCATGAGTACGGCCTCAGTTGATCTTCTCCCTAACTCGAATCTCTCTTCCAGCTTTCATTCTACTCTTCACCTTGCCCAATCTATACGTGTGGAAGAAGAAGGCCATCCACAAGAAGCTCGAGCAATTTCAACTCTTGAAGTCTCAGCTGCTGTCTCCAAATCCTAAGATGACTACAGTTCCCACTGTTGCAGTGGATCCTCAAGTGTTCGACCCTGATCTGAAGAATATGAACTATGCAGAGAACGACTTGGAAATCGACAGCGAGCAGTACGATTCTTTTGAGCAGACTAGCATGCCGGACTGTTCATCGGACTACAACTGGCAGGAGAAGAATCTGCCTAGCGAGAGTATTCTGCAATCTAAGCAGCTCTAATTATTTTTTATTATTTTCTTTTTAACATTTGTTTACTCGAGGCTCTCTGTAAACGTAGACAAACGAAATAAACCTTAAATTCTACGTGAAAGCCTCAACATGACCGTTTCTCGCTATGTATTACCAAATACAGTATTGAATTTAGAAGTTTGTAAAAACAATATAAAATATAATGTATTAAGTATACATATTAAAATAAAAAATACTTTATATAAATATTTAAAAAATATGTATATATATAAAATGTAAAACGTAAAATATAACATAATAAATATATAATATAAATATAAAATATAATATGTAAAATATAAATATTAAATATAAAATGTAAATCGTAAAATATAAAATATATAACATATAAAATAAAAAATATAAAATATAAAAATCAAATATAAAACATAGCATATAAAATATAAAGTAAAAAATATTTACAAAAAAAAATAAATTATAAAAAATATATAAATATAACATGTAAGAGACAAAATATACATATAAACAAATAATAATAAATAATAATACAAATAAAAATTATAAAATATAAAATAAAAAATACATAAATTAAATATAAAATATAAATTATAAGATATAAATCAAAAAATCAAAAAAAATATAAAATATAAACAAATTTGATTCTATTTTATATTTATATAAAATATAGAAAATAACATAAATGAATATTGCATTTGACAGCGCATTTCATCTCTTATTAAATTATTCTCTAATGAAAACCCAAGCCAATTGCACTTTACAGACTCAGCTATATGCTTAAGAGCTATCAAAAAATATCTCTAACTGCCGTCCAATCATAATTAATAATGAAATCCGAAAAGACATTTTCCAGCCATAAATTCTGCATTGTTGCCCACAAATGTCAAAAACCTTTTCACACATTTTGAGTTATCATTGCAGAGCAGAGCAAAGCTGGGCAGACCGGTAGCCCCTGCTCCAGACGGCCTGGAGCTGCCGTCGTTGGCACTATGAATAACATTTATAGGGAAATATATTTGCTACACATTCCCAAAAAACTTTCCAGCTACTTTTATGCTGGCGACGATGCGTTTTTATGCGTTCAATTTTCCGGCTGGTCGTCGTAAATGTGCTACGAAAACCAAAAGGGTCGTCCCTTTATCGATGCAGTGCAGCACAAATTGTAAATCGTATGCAAAATGCCATTAAAACTATATATACATATATACATACATATATGTATATTCGACTATATATGTTTGGCAAGTACCAAACCGCAGCGTCTATAAAGCGAACGCCGTTAAAAAGCTGACGAGCTCTAGGTCCAAGAGAGGTAATTAGTTTTTTGGCCCATGTCTGTGGGCCACATAAAAGATGTCTCGTTACAGCCACGCCCAGCCCAGTCCAGTCCAGCCGCCTCTTGTAAGCCATTAAAACCCTCAACCAGTCGTGCAATTCATCAATCAGTTAGCAGCGGCTTCGGCTTGGACTTGGCGCCATTCGCATTTCGTATCAAAATGGGAATTTGTTTAGTTTTTATTACCGCGCGTAAATGTCATAAAAATCTTGCTCTTCTTCTTTATTTTTTTGTAAAATGCAGTCAGCGCATATATGTTTTTATGGTTTGGCGCTTTTAAGGTAATTGCATTAGATTTATTTGCGCACTTGATGATATTTTACATCAACAGAGTTTAGTTTGTGAATGGAATGGGTAAGAGGGCAATTGTGCAGGGCATAGAGATGCAGAGCATTGGCAATTATATGTCATGATAAATATTATATATAGAGGTGGTAGATAAATATAACTTATTTAGAATCATTTAGGAAATGCCTAAGTATATGTATTAAAAAGAAATATTATCTACACGATTTTCCCAGTTTAGAATATTAAAAAAAAAATAGATAAATATATATAAATAAAAATAATATAATTAATAAAAAAAAATATAATAATAATAAAAAATAAATATAATAATAAAAAATAAATATAAAAATAAAAAAATAAATAAAATATAAAATAAATGATAATAAATAAATAAAAATGTAAGAATTATAATAAAAATATATTTAATCTAAATGTAATCGAAATTTTGCAAAAACAAAAAAAAAAAAAAGATTCTTCCAGTCAAGCATTTTCTACTGTCAAAAAATATACATCCGTATGGGAGATGCGAGATAAAGAGAGAAAGAGAGAGAGAAGCATACTTTTACCTCCCATAATTCTTACAAAACTAAAGCGATTTCTTTTTCAGAGAACATTTTCTATAAATTTAATTGCCAATTTTTAGTACTAATCTAAAATTCATTTAGACTGAAAACACGAAGAGTAAGTTTATTGTTTCACAAGAGCAATTTTTCATGCAACCATGAATAGAGCCAGAGAGAGAGAGAGAAACATATAAAAAGAGAAAGACAGAGTGGGCGTAAAAGAGCCCTTTGCCAACAAGAAACCCAGAGTAACTTCAATCCAAATCTGAATGACTTTGCAGTCACAGGCATTAGCGTGGAAAATTACATATGCAAATCCCACATAATTATCAGGAGTAGCTCTTATGATACGACCACTTGCTCGCCGAGCTTAAATGCAAATAAGAAAATTGCGTTAATTTTTCATAGAGCAGCGAGGCAAGTTCAGTTGAGTTTTCCTTCAGTGGCTCATTTATCAGCGTTGGCAGAATTTGAATATAATTTGAAAACGATGACAAAAGCTCTTTTCAGTCCAAGTAATTATGCACACATGTGTGCGCAGGGGGAGGTGGATGGTGTTACGTAGTGCAAGAGACGTAACGCAGATTAAAAAACATTAACACTTGCTTACAAATCAGTCAAGATAAATTGTGGCATCATTAGTCATTAGCTGTTTGTATATAGAAAAGGTCTGATCCCAACCCCCAACTCCCCAGCCCCAACCCTAACCGACTCTCAAATGGTAATCATGTGTGCTTGCTGTTTGCTATAGCTGTCCAATTTTTCACCAGCGATGAGCGCTGAGGGGTTGCAAAGGAGGCGCAAGTCTACGACATTTTCCATCCATAAGAGATACCAGGCATTCATATGCAAATTCTCTGTGGCTTCTTTTGTGAACTGAAAATTATTTATTGCACGTCATTTGCTTTAACTGGTGATGCACAAGTACGTACAGCTTAGCTTAATAGATCTAGCATTTAGTTACACTCAATAACTGAGTCTGTGTGTGTGTGTTATGAGGAAGTTGTTGACGCCTTTTTAGATCAGAAAACTAAGAGATTACATCAGATTCATTGAATTGATATGTAAATAAGAGTTGCCTAAGTTGGATAACAACGATTGGATTATACCAGGAATACCCTTTGAGTAAAGAGATTCAAGAAGTGAAGAACTTATTATGATAATCATATCATTTAACTAATATGACTTATGGAAAAAGTCACTTAACTATGGTTTATACGCACAGAATATAAATTATTAATATTTATTTATTGAACAATGGAATCATATCGACTTATATATATTTAACCAAAAAACAAGATTATATCCTATATTTTGGATTTAAGAGTAAAATTTCAAGTTTCAAACATTTTTAAAACTTAAAATACTGATCTGGAAGAGACCTTGATTAAGTAATTATTTTTATATTATTATTATATTATTATTTTATTATTATTATATTGTTATTATATTTAATAATTATTATTATTTTAGTACTATTATATTTAATAATTATTATTATATTATTATAATATTCAATAATTATTATTAAATATACTTCTCATTTTCATACAGCATAAGGTTTTACTATTTTAATATATTCTGCAAATTTTCCTTATCCCTTCTTGAAATGTAAATTCGACTAAATACTAAACACTTTTAAAGTAAACATTATTCAGCGAAAAAAAAATACTTTAAACTTCTTTCCATTTATGTAAGCGCACATTAGCTTAGAAACTCATAAAACAAGCGAGAATAAGCCTTAGAAAATCCTTTAATGTGCCTAATTGAAACTGTCATGCATTAGACAGCGAATACCCAGAACAGATTTGCCAAACCGAAGATTTATGGTGTGCCAAAATACATTTGTGTTACATCGACTTTAGTTTTTATTTGAATTCCGGGCGGACATGCGAGTCGGCGAGAGGATGTGCCCAAAGTTCATTAATTATGATTGGAGACAGTTGTACAATTAATAAACGCAGCCAGTAGCCAGAGCAAGCTCACTGCGGTCATTTGGGGTCCACTGAATTGGGGGTTGACTATATATATATGCACGGACTCCATACGATAGTCAGGAAGTTCAGTTCTCGCTCGCCGTTTTTCTAGGATTGTGTTTGTGTTTTGTTTGGCGCTTTGCGATTATGATCGGACTTTGATTTATGGTCGTATGTGCAAATTTATTGCCTTTAATTGTGTGCACGTTGCTTACTTAAGCTGAGACTCACTCTCAGCTCTCTCTTTCTTTCCTAAATTCTTGCTCAAGTGGTGTTAGCTAATTGAAAAGAACTGTGATAAGAAAATAATCGCAAGATTTAGTGGGCTAGCAACAAAATTTATGCCCAGTGGAGCAGTGGATAAACATATTGATAAAATGTAAGGCAACAAAATGTAAATGCTAACAGCTTACTGTTAATAACAGTGAGGATTTAAAAACCAAGAAACAGGCTGTAATTATTAACAGAATTTTAAATATGAATTATAAAACTAAAATCAGTTTAGCGAGTATTAAATATTATGCAAATAAAACATAATAGGAAACGAGATAAAATAATTGCAATTGCTCTGCCTATCAGAGTCCACAAAGATGTGATATAAATCCATTTACAGAGTTACATTTCTCAAACATGTAAGAGAAGAACAAACCCCTTGAGCCAATTTTGGTAATCGTAAGCCTTAATTAACATTCAAAATAAACAAATGAAAGCCAACAAAAACCACGAGCCAACCCCAATGGGAGAGCCCTGACAAACACCTCCAAATGCAAGACGAAAGAAAACCATAAATCTATTTTGAAATGTAGCAGGAGAGACAGAGACAGAGACAGAAACAGAGGCAGACAGACAGTTGACTGTTTGCATTGGGAGAAAGGAAAATGCCCGGCAGCAAAGTGCATGCAATAGAAGGGGAACTTAAGTTGCATCAACTGCAACTCCAACTCCAACTCCAACTGCAACTCCAACGGCAGACAGTAGCTGTGAGGGTCAACTTTCTGGAGCTGCCAAAACAAATCTACTTGCTGTCAAAGTTGTTGCACCTATGCGTAAGTCAGTCAGGGCACATCCCTGCGAATCGCCTTTCAATTAATGCATAATTCTCCAATGTCATGGCTGGGCAGTCGCTTTGTTGCTGCTTTCATCTGCAGTTGGGTGTACGGGTAAGGGGGAAGGGTGGGGTGGGGTGGTTGATTTTACTTAACGCCTCGCCTCAGCACTTAACTTCCGTTTCCTGTTACTTTGCCAACGGCATTGCAGCCACACAGAAGAGGAAGGGGGAGGGGCTGAACGAACTGCTGGGGCTGGGAGCTAAGGCATTTGCAACTAATTGAAAGTGCAATGTGATGCTGCAGAATGCAATTAATGCCTTCAAGCTGCAGACGCCGGACTTTATGCCTTTGATTTGGATTTGTATTGCCCAACCATGACGAGCTGCAGTAGCCAAAAAAAAAAAAACTAAAAAGGGGCGCAGAAAGACAAACTTGGTGCAGGAATTTCCGCTGGAGTCAGCAGCCAGAAGAGAGATTGAAAGCAAATACGACTCCAATTGCCTAGCAATGATTCTAGAGAACTTCAAATAGATATCTATATGCACAGACTCCAAGCAGCTCAAGAAAATACTATGCAAAGCTGACGCGTGGACTGGTACGGAGCTGCTTGCGTTTGGGCAAAACAATAAATTGCTTTTTAAACACTTACAACTTACAAGTTGCAGGGTGTCAAGTGCATTTTGGACTGCTTACCCCAGGCAGCCACGCTTGGCTTAGCCTCGCTTGCGAAACTGACAACTTTCTAAGAATAACTGCAAAGCGATTTGCATATTTTGCACCTCAATGAGGGGAGGGGGGGGGGGAGGTAGGGGCGGTGAGTAAGCGATGCCAACTTTATCGCACTCAATGCAGCCAAACAAGGCTCACACACACATGCATCTCTTACTCGTAAATCTTGGCCAGAAACTTTGGCAGACACGTAAATTTATTTATAAACACAACAAACCGAAACACTTGAGTAATGCAACTTGTGTAGCTGTCATAGCAATAGCAATAGCAATAGCAAAAGCTACCCACAGCTACAGTGAAGCTCATAAGAGGCACATGTCATGCCCTCTTTACATTCAACAACTCCTGCTCGACTTCCAATGAAGAAAGCATTTAATAGTTCAAGTCTTTATTTAGCAACTGACTTGAATACGTATGTATGTATATATAAATCTTTTATTAGTTTGAATAAGTTTGTGCAAATTCTATTCTACTCAGTGCTATATAGATAAACCCTAATACTACTTGGAAGAAAACTTGATTTCGAAAACATTTAGATCTTTTAGATCAGACAAACAGAGATAGATTTCACTCTCTCTCCCTTCCACTCTCGGAATCAGACAGCTCACCACAGTTGAATCGTTATCAACTCTAAAATAATTGTTATAAATAATACAAATGCAAAGCTGTCAAATAGTTGCGCTCCCTACAACGGATCTAATATGCCCTGCTCATCAAAGTAGGGCAAGATTGCTTTCAGAGTATCCAGCACACGCTCATTGGCGAACAGCTGGCGGCGTTTGGCCAGTATAGCCTCGGAGCTCATGAAAGTGGCCACAGTAAAGTCCTCGCCCGCCTCCTTGGATGCACAGCAAATGGGCAGCTCACAGACGACGGCATAGTAGGCATAGAACAGACACTGGCGCATTTCGTCAGCCAGTTGATCGTAGCTCAGCGTGTTGCCGGCATAATTTAAGGCAGTCAAAGTCTGGCAGAGGCTTTCATAGTAATGCTTCAGCAGGTGCTCACGGTTCTGCAGCAGCACATCCAATTGCAAGCTTGTGTACAAAAAGAACTGGACATCGATGGCGGCGCTGCCAATGAAACAGTTTTGGAAATCCACCTGAAAGGTAAGCAAGGTAAATTGTAATTTCAAGAAGTTCTGGATATATCATATATAGGTACTCACTATAATAGCCTTCTTCTCCTCAGCATTGATCATCAGATTGTTCAGCCAGAGATCGCCATGCACTATGACTGGCATCGCTGTATTCTTGGCATTCACCACAGTTTTCATGCGCGTTTCATATTCAGTTGGAAGTTGTGCTCGCATTTTGTCTGCTATTTTCGACATGCCCGGCAGCTCGGCCACCACGTCTGCGCCAAAGGCCGTGCCATTCACCACAATAACCTGGGCAAAGGGATCATCCAGGCCCTCGGCATAGTGAGAGGGCGACAGCTGGCCCACCAGTTCCGGCTGCTCGTGCAGCAGCAGCATCGAAGCAGCATGAAACTGTGCCAATTTGTGCACACAAGTCTCAGCATCCTCCAGATTCAAGCCCTTTTGGCGATTCATTGACGCGTAGCCCAGTGCGCAGAGATCCTCCAGCAAATAGATCTCTTTGCCTGGTTCATGCTCCACAAAGAGACAGCTGAAAGTAAACAAATATTAACATATTTTTTTAAATCACTGGGAGAAGCTCACTTACTCAGCGCTCAGCTTGTACTCCTCCAGCGAAGACTTTTCCAATATCTTTGCCATGGCGGGCAGTAACTCTTGGAACATTAGCTTCTCATTGGAGCCCACCTCGGCCACAATGGGCAGCAAATCCTTCAGCACGTAGTTGCCTTGCTCTAACGGTGCATCTTCGCTCTTGCGAAATTCAACTTTTATCCGATAGATGACGCTGCAAAAGTTCTCGCCACGCTGCGTAATTGGCTCACTGTGAAAGCTCTCCACTCGCAAGCTTTCACTATTGAAAGCCAACGCCAAAGCTTTTGCTATATAGTCTGCATCGTGATTTGTTGAGGTAGCCGCCTCTGCCGCTGTCTTCTCTCCAGTTAGATCCATGTTTTTTGCTTTTTTTTTTTTTTTTGTTTCAGCTACTGCTCTCGTATGCGTCCGTCCGCGACGAGAGTTTCCGAAATACTAGCGCGCAAACTTTTGCGGCATTATGAAATTCACTATTTCCCCCGTTCAATTGAACGACCTGAGCTTACCCACACTTATCAGTTACGACATTAGTTGTTTTAACACACATATAATAGAGAATTACGGAAACTTCTCCCCAACAGAGAGAGAGAGAGAGAGAGAGAGAGAAAGAAGCACTCTCAATCCATTGATATCAGCCAAGACAAACAATATTGATGATAAGAATTAATGCAACTAATTACCTTTTGATTTAAATATTTTTATCGTACTCAATCAGTTAGCATAAACTATGTAGACAGAAAGGTTTGTTTGTTCAAAGTTCGCATAGACTATGCTTTAAAGAGGAACAGCCCATAAGTCGTTATTGACAATGATATATTAGCAGGTGTGTGCCTAATAGTATTATTAACGGGTTAACATGTTTCTATTGAACTTTGCCAACAAGATAGAACAGTTCGATTTCGAACTCGAAGATTAGATACCCGACTGGACACATAATACAGCAATGATATATTTTTATTATCAGTCATTTCTTAGTCGAGTCCAGTATTTAAAAGGATTATCAGGAAATAAAGTTTTTTGTAAAATGTGCTTAGTGAATTCCAAATTTACCTTGTTTGCTTAAAAGTTTGCGTGCACTCAATTAAGACAGAGAGGCATGGAAAACAATTGTATCAAATTATAAACACGTTTGTAAACATATGGCATTAGCATCGAGCATAAATGCTATGGACACATAGTAGAAGGCGTAATACCCTGTATTCTTAATGAATTTGCATGCACATAAACCACAGAGCAACTTAGAATTCATATTGCATATCTAATTATAGGTAATATAATTTATGTACATACATAAATGTATGTAAATATGTACTTACTTTTATAGAATATTCAGCTGATCAATCACAAACTCTGCACGCAAATGCGATCTATTTTTACATGGTAATTTGAAACACGAGCTTGCATGTTGCCGAACAATAACACAAAAGCACAAATTTAAAAAACATCACAGCATCAATTGCATTTAATGATCTATTTTGAAAAAATAATCACCGCGCTACCGATTGCCATATATGTCTTTTTATCGATATATTCGGCTTTATTTATTGAAATTACGCAAACAGCTGATCGGCATCTCAGCTTAGCCGACGCGCGACATGAAAATAAGCAGTTTGAGGCGTATTTGATGTGAAGAAGTTACACTAACACACTCAACATTTATCTGGATGTACGAAAACACTTTATACGTCACTTGAAACATAAAATGAGTAAATATTTATACACAATAAGCGCAAATGCCGCGCAGATTGCAAAGTACGCAGTACAAACTGCCTTTGGTACGGTAACACTGGATATGTGAGGCGATACATCGGTTCGCTTAGCACGTTTATCGGCATGTGCGCATATGAATGCAATTTACAACACTGTTTCAATTAACCTCAATCATCGTCAAATCCCAGCTCGTTGAATTTCTTAATAATCAACATAAATTCTATAGCCGACATCTGTGGCCGCATTTGGCCAGCGGCAGTGCCGAACGGCAGTTAACAATGCCAGCCAAGAGAGCGTCAACAGCTGCCCAGCCAGCTGCCACAGCCAGCACAACAACGACAACAACTCCTCTAAGCAACATGTCCAACGGAATGTCACGGCTAACGCCAGCTCGAGACCTGACCCTTGGTGGACGAGGGGCAACGGCGACTAAGAAAGTATTTGCTCCCAACTTAAATGCGGTGCGAAACAAGAACATGTGAGTAGCTCTTGGTCAAGGCAAATTGAGGATTAAAATTTAAGGGAGTACATTTTTCTACAGAAATGTAAAGACGTCCAAGGACTTTACCCAGCCTCGCGGTGGTCGTCGCGGTGCTCGTGGCGCTGGTGGTGCAACTCGTGGACGTGGAGCTGGCAATGGCAATTCAACACTCATTCAAACTACAGGCGTTTTCTCAGAAGGCGCTGGAGCAGTGCACGTGCGAAAATTCTCGAGCAGCGGTGGCGGAGGCGGCGGCGGTGGCTCGTCCTATGCACGGGGCGGCGAAGAAGTGGCGGTGACACGAAAACGCAAAGATGATAAGACGCCCGATCAGCGAGTGCGCGAGCTAGTTGGCAGCGACGTCAGCGATGACGAGGAATCCGAGGAGGAGGAAAGTGACCTTGATAAGACTGAATTGAGCTTCAAACCGGTGATGCTAAAGGAGGGTGAGTGGACGAATTCTTGCCTAATAAGCTGATAGCTTATTATTAAAACTCTTCCTGACCAGGTCTCTGGAGCAGCCAGAAGCTAAACTTAAAACAGGAAGCTGCAGTCATACCAAAGGGAAATGCAGAAGCAACAGGTAGGCAGCAGCTTTTTAAGGATATGTCCAAATTGTTTCATGTTTCCCTTCCACAGATTCTTTGGCCGTGGCGCAGCACTTACAGCAACTGCACGTGCGGTCCGGACCGGCGGATCCACCAGCACAATATGGAAGGTATCCGCGCAGTATTGCCGCCTTTCTCGACGCTCCCCAATCGCAGCTGTTTATCATGCAGCTGCCCAACGTGTTGCCCTGCGTGACAGACGAAAGTGAAGATGCAGCACCAGCAGCAGAGCAGCCTACAGCGAGTGCTGCCGCTTCAGAGCAGCCCAGCAGTCCGTTACCCACGTCGGGTGCGGGAGGCACGCCCAAGCACAGTATGCTGACACAGCTGGAGGAGGGTCAAATAGGCAAGATATTACGTTATCGTTCCGGTCGAGTTAAGCTTCAGCTGGGTGACACGCACTTCGATTTAGATTTAGGCTTAGATTCAGGTTTCCTTCAGGTAAGTCGAAGATCAATTTGCCTCACATTTCCCGATCTCAAATTTGTAAATTTGTGTATTGTAGGAGGTCATGTCCATCAGCAGCAATCGTGAGCAAAGGAGTGGCAACATGATTAATCTGGGTCCCATCCAGGCCAAGCTGAAGGCCACGCCCGATTGGGAGCATCTGTTCAAGCAGTTAGAGGCAGCTGCCAGGCAACCAAAATCCGCAACGTCTACATTACCGACGGCAGCAACGGGTTCATCTGCTGCCACGTAGCACTCGCTAAACTCGAACACAAAATCCAATTTAGATTTAGTTTAGTTTAGTTTAGGCGCATGTAATAATTATTGTAAATATTGAACGATTAAGTCGTAAGTTATTTAACTGCATATTGATTACCGAGTAAACTCTATTTTTTATAAATGTAACGAAACAAGTATTTCTCCTACTCCTAGTTGCTTTGCGGCTGCGTGCCACGTCCCTTTATCATATTGCCCGCCAGATCGATGGCAAAGTTGTGATCCACGGGATTGGCCAGCGCCGTTTCAATAGCCTCGTCTAGATTTTCGCGTGTAATGAATGATTTGGACTGCTCAATCTCGTAGCGTATGCGCTCGTCGGCTCGCTCGCGCCGCTCCTCCTCACGCAATTTGCCAGCCTCGAGGCGCTCTTGCACATAGGCCACCTTCTCTTCGCGCTCCTTGGCCAAACGAATTTCGCGCTCCTTGGCAATCTTGGCATTCCAAGCGGCGTTTATCTCAACGCAGCGCTGGAACTCGGCCTCCTGCTGCTCGGGCGTCAGCACTATGTGATCCGCAGTGGACGTCTCCTGCTGTCGCACTACCTCTTCCCGTAAATATTGACGCACTGAGCGCAACTGGGTTCTGCATGGCAAAGACTGTTGCTATAAATGAATGTATTCCTCTATTTTGTTCTACTCACTTGTAGTGATTGTGCAGCCGCATTAGCTCCGTCCGCTCTTCCTCGGTCTGCTTCTTACGCTCTGGCACGCGGAAGAGCTTGCTCTTGGCCACAGGCAGCCATCGTGGTTTGCGGCGCCACCTGACAAATTCTAGTGCAAAGTTATTGCTGCCTGTTTTGGCAGCCGCCACAGTGGACTGATTTAACAATTGGCAGCCTGCTCGCAGCATGTTTTCCTTTAAAAATGCAGCTCTTTATATTTTTGCTCTGTTACGGCATCAAACCAAGTTAGATAGTCTCACGCGAACTATCGATAGGTCAATTAGTATTATTCCGTTCTCCATGGGAGACGGGTATCTCTTTGCAATATAATTGTAATATGTATGTAGAAGTTTCAATTAAATTTAAAAAATAAAATACTATACTATATGGTAAAACTGAAATCCTTAAATATATATATAAATATAAATTAATTAATACCAGCTGCCTGCCAACAATATGGTATTTTAAAACACTCTTTCAACATAATCGATATCATTTTATTTCGCGTGCTATCGTACCGGCGATTATTAGTCGGCAGAATGTTATCAAAGGAACCATGGCAACATTCCGAAAACAAGTTGCTTTTGAATTTTCAATAGATTCGAAAATCAGCATTTAAAGACCGAATATAATAAAAAAAAAAGCCAACAACATGGACAAGCCACAGATGATTGAACATTTACACGAATCCGTGGCCTACACGGTATACGACACCAAATGGATACCCTTGTCAGCCAAATTTGTGGTGCTTGGCTCCAAGCCGAATAGCCACGGCATATTGGACATTTACGAGCTGAACGAAGATAAGCTCAAGAAGGTCAAGTCAGTGGAGAAGAAGGCGGCTTTCAAATGTGGCACCTTTGGCGCCTCCTCGCTGCGCAACCGGCACATGGCCATTGGCGACTTTGAAGGGCGCCTGCAAGTGCTGTAAGTGGATAATTAGCTCTATACTAGATGCCAGTACATATATAGTCCTCTCACACAGTGATCTGGAGCGCCCTGAGATGGCTGTATACAATGTGAAAGGCCACACGGGCATCATAAACTGCATCGATGCGATTGGCGGCACCCAGCTGGAGTGTGGAGCACCAGAAATCGTGACTGGCGGTCGGGATGGAGCTGTCAAGGTATGGGACATACGCCAGGGCCAGGAGCCCGTGGTGGACATATCGCCGCCCGCGCAGATGGGTGACGGCATCAACAGAAGCAATCTACGGCGCGATTGCTGGGCTCTTGCCTTTGGTAACACCTTCAACGCTGAGGAGCGCCTCATTGCGGCCGGCTACGACAACGGGGACCTGAAGCTATTCGATTTGCGGGCCATGGGTGTGCGCTGGGAGGCGACTATTAGGAACGGCATCTGCGGCCTGGAGTTCGATCGCCGTGACATTCCCATGAATAAGCTGGCCGTGACCACATTGGAGGGCGGCCTTCTTGTCTACGATATGCGCACCCAGCATCCCACTAAGGGATTCAGTTACGTAGAGGAGCGCAACGCTGGTCGCAGCGTGGGCACCAATGGCGTCATCACTGGGCCCAAGGCCACAGTCTGGACTGTGCGCCATGTACCGCAGAATCGTGACGTCTTCCTGACGGGCAGCGGCACCGGCTCCATACGCCTCTGGAAGTACGAGTACCCGGATCGACGCGTGTTCCAGGATGCCGATGGCAACAAGGAAGGCGTCGCCGGCAAGCTGCAAATGGTCAGCGCTGTAACCCTAAGCTCCCAACCCGTGCACAGCTTCGACTGGCATCCGGACAAGCTGGGCTTGGCCGTTGCCGGCGCCTTCGATCAAAGCGTGCGCGTCCTCATTACCACAAAACTGAATACGCTTTAGAATATAGAATATGGAATTATAGAGGAAATATATAGAGTATATAGTATATTAAAGATGTTTTAATAAACATTATCTACGTTGACTTCAAATTCATGCGCTGGTACACAATATCGGCGACCTGTTTGTTCTGCTCCTCCAGCAGCTGCATTTGGTCCGAATGGTCCTTGTGATCCTTCACCGGCCCAATGCGTCCTAGCGCATTGAGGCAGGAGGTTGTCGCCAGGCGGCAGGAATTGAGCTGCGATGTAATCATGGTCTCCGTCTCGTCCGTGGCATGATCCTTGATGGCGGCTATCGATAGCTCGGTGGCCTCCAAACACAGACTGAGCGCCTTCTTGGCGTGCGCCGGCTGGCACGCCCAGTTGAGTACCTTGGCCGTGTAGGCGCGATAGCATTTGACCAGTCGCTCGGCCTTCTTTAGAGGCGTCGCTGCCACCAAAGCCGCCAGTTCCCAGACCATTGGTTCATTGCCATGCTGAATGCACTGGTGGCCCATCATCTGTGTTAAGCGGCGACGCAGCGAACTGGACATAGCTTGCGACGTGGACTCTGACTCCATTTGCCTGGCAACGCCGTAAACAATGCGCGTGAGCACCTCTTCGTCGAGGAAATGCTGCTTGAGCTGACCGAGCTGCTGGTATGCGCGCATCGCGTCCTCCCAGTGATTGGTGTCCACCGAAACGAGCATATAGTTCTCCCACACCTTCCAGTTGTTGTAGTTGCACTTGAGCGCCTCGCCAAGCAGCCGGTGCGCCCGCTCCTTATCGCCCAGCTTGATGAGCGCCTTGGCCAGGTTGTTCCACGACTCAAATCCATTTGGCTCCAGGTGCGTGTAGCCCAAATACCACTTGACAGCCGTTTCCCAGCGCTCCAGTTGTATGGCAGAGTAGCCACAGCGCAGCAGAATCGGCTCCTGCAGCGCATTGATCTCCAGCGACAGCTCGTAGTGATCGATGGCCGCTGCATACTCGGCGCGCCTGTAGAAATAGTTGCCCCAATAGGCCTGAGCCTTGCCGCTGGTGTGCTTGGAGTACTCCCACGCCTGCTCGTAGCACTGTGGATCATCGACTGCATCGCCCAGCAAACAATAGAGGAGCACAGTGGGCTGCTTCTCCAACTCCTGGCGTATTATCTCCGCCGCCTTGTGGCGCAGCTCCAAGCTGGTGTAACACTCGATGACCTGTTGCCAGGCCTGGATCTGCAGGCAAATATCCAACGCCGTCTTCGTCATGCCAAGTGAGCGCAACAGATCCACCAGTTGCAGCTGCACCTGCCACTTGGGCTGCAGGAACGAGGCAAAGCCATACGAGAGCCGCTCACGCAGCGTATACTTCTCCACGTTGTCCAGCAGCTTAACACACTCCTCGCACTGCTTCCAGCTGCGCTCCACGGTGCGCCGATGATTGGATTCCTGGATGCAGTTCAGCAACAATGCAGACTGACGCACCTGCAGAGGCCCATGTTGCTGATAGAGCAAGGTTTGCGTATACGGCTCCAGCTGTTCATCTGCCAGTCGATCCTTGGGCTGAGAGCGCTTCAGTTGCTTGCTGAAATAGGGCAATGGAAATAGGGTGAGTCAGAGCTAAGAGAATATATATGTATGTATAGCGATTTATACTCACACCTTGGACAGCACGAGAACTTGCAAAACGCTGGGCAGCGTCATCACCTCGTTGTCCTTTGGGTCAATAAATCGAATACGTTCCAGGCGCGTGTCATCCTCCAGGAGCAGCAAGTGCGGCAAACTAGTTTTAGCATTGCTCAACTCAGCTTTAGGCAAAGTTTCCTCCGACGATTTCTGGTCCACTTTCAGACAGAGCTGAGGCAGTGCCTTCTGCTGAAACTTGGTGCGCAAGCCGAGCAGACCCTCCACATTTAATTCCACCTGCAAATGTGCACAGAGTTCATCCAGCAGCTCGGCTGCCAAATCGGAACGATGGAATTGCAAATAGCCATTGGCTAATTCAAGCAGCAGCAGCGCCTGTAGCTCCAGCTGAGCAAAAGCAGAGAAATTGGGACGCAGCTCAGCTGCTGCCAGCTTGAATTCCTCGTACAAAGCACTCGCCAGGTCATCCAGAATGTGTTGCTGCAGGCAGACTAAGCGCAGGCGCCACCACCAGATAACCTGCAGAGTAATTTAATGAGTTAGCAAAGATTACTCTCATTCTCAATCTTAAACTACTCTCAGTAAACTCACCTTCGACGTGGGCTGTGCAGCGCTCAGAGTTTTGAGCATTTGCTTAGCTATAAGCAACAATTGTGCAGTCTTTACATTTGGATTCAGCTCCTCACCGCTGGCCTTCAGCTGCTCCATCGCTTCGCTCTGCTCCAGCTTCAGGTCTTTCAGCATTTCTGTGCAGCCTTCCAGCTTATCGAATGGTCCAGTGAAATTATTTTGCACAAAGGCGAAAATCAATTGTAGGAAGTCATTTAGCAATTCTGTTGATTGCTCGATGCCATTTAGCTCCAGCTGGCTATTGCCTTGCCAACGTTTTATTATTGTCTGTAGCTCGTCCACTGACCACAGCTCTTGGCTGCTCCAAAGCTTTTGCAGTCGCTCATCAGCCGGCAAATCTGTGCAATATATTTCTCTTTACAATAGTAATAGACAAACTAATTTATTTAACTTTATTTCTTACCATCAATGTGCTGTGCATCATTGAAGTTGCACAGAAAATATTCGCTCAACGAATCTTCTAGCATTTTGGCATGGAATGTGCTCGCTGTGCAATAATTTAGCGTCCCACGTGCGCGAGAATTCTTTACCAATTAATTAACAGCTTGTACCAATTGCTATATGCTGACACAAATATAAATTCAAATAACTATTGGAAGTCACAGCGGCTCCACTTTATTAAATGCCGATAAATGGCTTTAATCAAAAAACACAAATTAAGACAGACTAAATAGTAATCCGCCAATAGCAAAAATGAGTGCTTATCGATAACTTTCGATGAGCTGTTATCAAAAAGGTGGCGGCTGAAAGATATGTGTAATCGAAACATATGTTTTTATAAATTTGTAATATTACATTAAAATACAACTATTTTGTAAAAAGCTAAAATATTGCATGTCTTTGTATGTTACAATTGTTAGATTTATCTTATATACAAATATATTATATTTTGTATCGTCACTTTCAGTATATTGGTATTTTTTTAATACTGGGCACACTGTAAGACTATCGCGGTATATTTTAATAGATTTTGAAATGGTCGCTATTAAAGTTCATTTTAAATGTAGCAAAGATGAAATAAATATTATAATGTTCTGTATTTACCGAAATGAATAATGTATGTTATTTTCTTAAGGAATAAAAATCAATAATAACTTATTATATCATAACTATTTATCTAGAAAGTCATTGCAAGCCTACCACTTATATTAGAGCTTTATGCGAATTTTGGAGAAGTCGCACTTTAAGTGTATGAAACGCTCGATAATTGCGCATATTGCGAAAACCTTAACGAAAAGATATCGACTAACATCAGTTGCGTAAATATGTATAGCGTACTTTCCATTGTTGTATATTTATTTTATATCCTAATAAGCCAACATATGTTTATTTTTAAATGTTCATTCGCTTATCGTATTCTTAGACAATTTGCATAATTGCATGCAAGTTCACATTTCAATTAAACCGTCTGGCGGCGTCTGCTACTGATAAAAATAAAATTTCGAATTTCGCAAATATCTCAAAAGGCACATGAGACATATAAATTGCATATATAATTGGTATATCTATGTATGGATGACATACACACAGAGAGAGAGGGACAGGGTATACCTGTGGCTTAATTGCAATTATAATTCCCTTAGCTCTCATACACACATACATACTATACACACGTATGCACACTCTCCGATTAATGTGCATGTGTATGCCTGCACATTTACACTTACACAAAGAAAGCCAAAAAGCTTTTTGCAATTTTTTTACGTCGTAGCCGGCCGTAGCTTCTAAATTTAAATTTCACGGTCAAGGTCGCGTTTGCACCCGCTGCCAACGTCGCTGCTGACGCCGTCGCGACGCCACGTCTCATCGTTAAACGATGAGCTCGAATTATATTATATCCAGAGATAATGCACAATTGTAAGCTCTGGAAAATTTGATGTATGTTCCAATAACAATTAAAATGTTTATAAATTTAATTTCAATTTATACTTAATAATTTCAAAAATTACAAATTTATAAAATCGTTTTCATTTTTATTTTATTCTGTTAAAGTTTCTTAACGTAATTCGTATAATGTTACACGCAGCGAAAATTCAAATTTGTTGAGTTCACCACAGCTGCAGAGCTTTTGGCTTTACGCTCTTCGCTTTTTGCCGCTCTTTGTTTTACTGAAGCTTTTGCTGCGTTGCTCATGTGCTCTGCTCTTTGTGTGTGCTTGGCCGCTCTTTAAGTTCGCTCGTTCTTGCTCTCTCTATCCCTCTCTTTCGCGTGTTTTTCTTGGCGCCCATTGCCGGCAGCTCTTATCATTGCGCTGCTGTTGCACGCCGGCTTCAAGTGCTCTCTGGTTCGAACACCATATCGACGCATGCAACTGAAGTTTAGCTGCGTCAGCTCGCACACTCGACTTCAGCGTGGACGACGACCCAAAACTGCAGCTGCAGCTGTTGCTCCAATAAGAAACCAAATGTGTGTGTGTGCGTGTATATCCGTGAGTGCATGTAAATAGATATGCAAATTTAGTTGCATGCACGTCTATTGCAGGTGACTCATATTATTTATAAGCACGAAATGTTGACAAATTTCATAGAAATAGTATAAGAATGTAATTTATTTTTAGCTATAATTTATTAAGTCTAATTTATGTCTTTCCGCATGTAAGGAAATTTAATTAGCTCGTTTAGTTAATAATTAATGTTGATATTCAATGAATGTTAGCTAGTACATTATTGCTGTGTTTATTTGAAATAAATGCATGTGTAATTTATGAATAATAAGTAATAATATTTAATTTATTAAAAAAATTTATTTAATAACTTTGATAATTTACTTCTTTTAATAACAATTTTCAGCTAATAATAGATTGGATTATTATTATTTTTTAATTTTAAATACTCTTTAAATATTGTACATATTTTCATTTCAATTAACGTTTGTTAAAAACAAATTAATATTATTTTAAATTGATCTTTTGCTTATTCTTTTTGGCTAACTTCCTAATTTGCATCTTGTTTAAATTGCAAATTATAATTTTTAATAATTATTTGGCTGAGCGAAACCAGTTTGTTAATTCATTTGAAGCATTTACTGACTCACATTTCACATTTGATAATATATTAGTATTTAGATTTGTTTGTGGCTTTTTTTGCTCTCTCTCTCTCTCTCTTTCTCTCTCTCGCTCTCAAGGTCACGCAGGCAATAAATGCACAAATAAATATAATTTAATAACTAATTTAATTGCTGAAGCGAACGGCGAAGCTGCCAGCCGCCAGTTATTTGCAACACCTGTTCAATTTATAAAAATATATGTATAAATATATACATATATATATATATGTTTGTATATCAATTTTATACTGCTGCCGTCGCATCACTCTCACATTTTCCTAGCCCCCCTTTACGAAAAGCCAAATCGATGTCAGCAGAGGCAGAGCATCTGCAACAGAGGTAAACACCGAAGCAGAGACAGAGCAGAGGCAGAGGCAGAGGCAGCAGCAGCAGCAGCAGAAGCGACTGCAACTGCGGCACTGGCATTTCCATTTTCACTTTCACAGGCCGCAACTTTCACGGCTGAGCCACTCGCCTCCTTTCCCATTTGCCAGCTTTGTATCACATTCCGCACGCTGCGGCGCCACAATTCGAATTTCGGTTTCAGTTTCGGATTCATTTTCGCTTGATGAGCTAAACTACAATTTCAATTTCAATTTAAATTAAATTCTAACAGAAAAACAAAGTGGGAAATTAATTTGAATTAAAGGAAATAGTGCAGCAAAAATTAATAAATATATAAATACAAATATATAAATGTATATTTATATAAATATATAATATATAAATGTAAATATATAAATATATAAATAGTGGCATATCTTTAACCAAAGATTACTCTAACCAGTCAAATGTTACACATCAAATTTATTAGCTGTATAAATTGATCAGAAATTCCTTTGAGCAACGCTTTAAAAATTTACGACATTTGCCCCCAAAGGTCCTAACGATAATAGTTTCGTAATCGAATTGAATTAATCACATTTCTAATATGTTGTTTCGTTTCAATTGCCTAAATGTGTCTAAATATGGGCAGCGCATGCTAAAAAGTTCTATTGAAATTAATTCATTTCGCACTTAATTATTCAAATGCTCACACGCGAGAGGAGCTAAAGAGCAAAGAGGGAGCCGCAGAGCAGCAGAGGAGAAGACGCTGACCTTGGGCCGTTTTGGCTACGCCGCTGCTGATATCGCTGCCTCAGTCGCTGCCTACGTTGACGATCAAATAACGCGTTGGGCAGCAGAAAGCAAATGCCAAAATATGATCATAAATTCGAAATGCTCGTACATCTACTCGTATTACCCAGAGCAACAGATTTATAGCTTATACAATATAGTATATATAGTATTGTTTATGCATTTGTGTGTGTGTGTATATTCAAACAGTTTTCAAAAATAGTTTTTGTTTTGTATAGAGCGAAAAACAAAATAGTTGCACAAAGTGCGCAGTTTGCTTTTGGAATAGAGCTGCTACGTAATGCTCGACATAGGAGTGACATCACGTGTCATAGGATCAGATCACCACTAGGGTTGAGCTTCGAATGAAATGAATGAAATGCTTATCTATCTGAATTTCCTTATATACATATATGTATTTCCTATATTTCCTATATTTATATCCCTCATTTAATGCATTTCCAGCTGATCCTTTAGTTTCATATACATATCTCTGCAGCTATTTCATTCGAACTTCATTCAAGTTTCTTGCTAAACTTCCGATTAACTTTGAAATTTCACACTCGCATAATATTTCCACCTGTCAGCAAATATTTGTGCACAATCTGCCGAAGAGTCTCCTGCCAAGCCCCCTTTGCCATGGTTGAAAACCTGTTCTACGATTCAGAATCAATGGAAATATTCGGAGCATATTAAGTCAGTATGGGAAAATATCTACAAATACATACATATATCCATAGCCTACGCTAAGGTATATCAGCTACATATACAAGCTTATGTCTATCCATGTAAGCCAACATAGGTAAACCCAGATTTCCCCCTTTTGGGCCTCTCACTCACACCTTTACCACACCATTTACAGGGCATTGACTAGTCCATCAGCCTTTCTAGTTAGTCATTCCAACTTGTTATTTCACATTTGTTTTGTTCTAAGCAATATTCGCATCTTGACCTTGAACAATTATTGTTTATTAATATTGCTGTTTGTTATTTTATTTTATTTATTTTATGTTTTCACACTGTTATATACATATATAAAATATGTATGTGTGTATTTTAAATACACACATTTATTTAATTCAAGTTTTTCGTATTATTCCCGAATACCCTGTAACTATAGCAAATAAGTGAGCAAGACAATTTGAAGGTTATGCGAGAATTAAATAATAATGAAGAACTTATGGAAAGTTACGGATTGCCAACTACATATCCTACAATTTCAATTTCAATTTAAATTAAATTCTAACAGAAAAACAAAGTGGGAAATTAATTTGAATTAAAGGAAATAGTGCAGCAAAAATTAATAAATATATAAATACAAATATATAAATGTATATTTATATAAATATATAATATATAAATGTAAATATATAAATATATAAATAGTGGCATATCTTTAACCAAAGATTACTCTAACCAGTCAAATGTTACACATCAAATTTATTAGCTGTATAAATTGATCAGAAATTCCTTTGAGCAACGCTTTAAAAATTTACGACATTTGCCCCCAAAGGTCCTAACGATAATAGTTTCGTAATCGAATTGAATTAATCACATTTCTAATATGTTGTTTCGTTTCAATTGCCTAAATGTGTCTAAATATGGGCAGCGCATGCTAAAAAGTTCTATTGAAATTAATTCATTTCGCACTTAATTATTCAAATGCTCACACGCGAGAGGAGCTAAAGAGCAAAGAGGGAGCCGCAGAGCAGCAGAGGAGAAGACGCTGACCTTGGGCCGTTTTGGCTACGCCGCTGCTGATATCGCTGCCTCAGTCGCTGCCTACGTTGACGATCAAATAACGCGTTGGGCAGCAGAAAGCAAATGCCAAAATATGATCATAAATTCGAAATGCTCGTACATCTACTCGTATTACCCAGAGCAACAGATTTATAGCTTATACAATATAGTATATATAGTATTGTTTATGCATTTGTGTGTGTGTGTATATTCAAACAGTTTTCAAAAATAGTTTTTGTTTTGTATAGAGCGAAAAACAAAATAGTTGCACAAAGTGCGCAGTTTGCTTTTGGAATAGAGCTGCTACGTAATGCTCGACATAGGAGTGACATCACGTGTCATAGGATCAGATCACCACTAGGGTTGAGCTTCGAATGAAATGAATGAAATGCTTATCTATCTGAATTTCCTTATATACATATATGTATTTCCTATATTTCCTATATTTATATCCCTCATTTAATGCATTTCCAGCTGATCCTTTAGTTTCATATACATATCTCTGCAGCTATTTCATTCGAACTTCATTCAAGTTTCTTGCTAAACTTCCGATTAACTTTGAAATTTCACACTCGCATAATATTTCCACCTGTCAGCAAATATTTGTGCACAATCTGCCGAAGAGTCTCCTGCCAAGCCCCCTTTGCCATGGTTGAAAACCTGTTCTACGATTCAGAATCAATGGAAATATTCGGAGCATATTAAGTCAGTATGGGAAAATATCTACAAATACATACATATATCCATAGCCTACGCTAAGGTATATCAGCTACATATACAAGCTTATGTCTATCCATGTAAGCCAACATAGGTAAACCCAGATTTCCCCCTTTTGGGCCTCTCACTCACACCTTTACCACACCATTTACAGGGCATTGACTAGTCCATCAGCCTTTCTAGTTAGTCATTCCAACTTGTTATTTCACATTTGTTTTGTTCTAAGCAATATTCGCATCTTGACCTTGAACAATTATTGTTTATTAATATTGCTGTTTGTTATTTTATTTTATTTATTTTATGTTTTCACACTGTTATATACATATATAAAATATGTATGTGTGTATTTTAAATACACACATTTATTTAATTCAAGTTTTTCGTATTATTCCCGAATACCCTGTAACTATAGCAAATAAGTGAGCAAGACAATTTGAAGGTTATGCGAGAATTAAATAATAATGAAGAACTTATGGAAAGTTACGGATTGCCAACTACATATCCTATAAATGTGGCAAAGTAGCAAATACATTGTGAAGACATGAGAAACCATTTTCAAATATATGAGATATATTCAAATAATACATACATATTCATACATTAATTATAATATAAAGATATCTTAATATACATATATGATATTTTATTAAAACTAAAGCTTTTATAAATAACATTATTCCATGTAAATTATTATTTAATTGTTAATTAAAAATACTACAATTCAAAATGGTCTGATTCTGAAGTATATAAAATCAGATTACTTTTAGAATTTGTTTCTTTTCATTTGTAGCGTATCTTCTAGTCGAATTCCATAGTCTATTTACACTTATCTTTGGTGCTAGTTTCGGGTTTCGACTCAGCCGGCGTGCGGCAAGATCTATTCCAAAAAAAAAAAATCAACTCGTTCCCGCCTAGCAACAATAACAAATATTGTATATATATATATTTTTTTATATATTATATATTTGTTTATAAACATCTATTGATTATTAATCAATTTGCGACGCACACGTGTCGATCTTTTGTGAAAATGTTCATTATATTCATAATTTAATGATCTGTAAATCAAACAAATATATGTATATGTATGTATATAAAAGTCGACGCATCTGGATCTGGATCTGAATTGTTGATGAAAAACCACAAAACGTGCGATTTGCAACATAAATTTTGCTGCTACAGTCGATCAATAAAAATGTTCTTTATAATTTATGTGCGATTTTAACGACGAAAAATAACAAAAACATTTTGAGGCACTCGCCTTCCTTCATCAGCTCTCGATTTAAGTGGAGCGTAAAACAAGCGGGTAGCATGAGCTCAATAGGCGGAAGAAGGTCGCTGTGATTAGGGGTACGCCCCAATTACGTATTGGACAATAAAAGTATATATTAATATGCATCATATGAAATATACGCTATTCGGTATACAGCATAAATACATCATAATATAAGCAACACAATATACAATATTCTCAATACGATATTCATAATAAGATATAAACTATAGAATTTACTTTATACGATATTCATAATACGATATTAACTATAGAATTTACCTTATACGATATTCATAATATTCATACGATATTAAGTATAAAATTTTCCCTAGGCGAATTCATTACGATATTTGCTATACGATGTACGCCCTACCAAAATATATACGACACACACACATATATACATTCCTTTATGCTTACTTTCTGCCCCGCCCCCCAATTCAGATTCTGATTTGAGTACACGAACTGTCCTTGAACCTCACTGCATTCGTAATGCTCTGCACTTTACACGAAAACGCAGCCCAAAGTGAAATTTAAGCGTAGCCATTAACGAAATAACGAGCGCGACTATATCATACCCTGTAAATGTATGAAAAAACATATTTGTAACTAAGATAAAATGATGTAAATATTAAGTACATCAGCATTATTAGACTTGCCCGGTTTTCCAAGTTTTCGCATTGTGTGCGCCGTCCAACCCTCTCGTCTATGTAACCCTATACAGCATATCAGCATATATAAATGCATATATAAACAACGCAGTGTCAGGCACTTTATAATTTTGTCAAGGGTTTTCAATTCGCCGAGTTCGCATTTTTACAAGTGTTTACGTGGAATATACAAAGTCGCCTTCAATGATGTGTAAATGCCAATATACATATATACCAATATATATAGCTATCTGAAAATAGTATTTACATATTTACATGCCTGCATATCGAAGCAATGAATAAGCTGAGAATATTTCAATAGAGTAAGGTTATTTTATAATGTATGTATTTTCATATTACATAGATATTACATTAATCCATCTTTCATATTTCTTTATCTATTTATTCTATTGAATGCTGGGTATCCTCTAGTCGAATTGAAGCGTATTTCTCTTGTGTATAATTTGCAATTATTCGCCAATTGTATTGAAGAGGCCAATTGACAAAAAGAAAATAAAATAAAATAAAAAATTTGACTATCTACATATTTATATATGTAATTGATATTTATTTTTGGGCGTGCATTTCGCGCCAACGATATCGCCATCGCCGTCATTCGATTCGATTGCATTGTTCAGCATTTAGCGACAGTTACTCACTCCACACAGCGCATTCGCACGTTCTACGCTTACGTTCTACGTTCCGCGTCGCATGCTGCTTTCGTGTGCACATTGCATACGTCATACGTATGTGTGCATACGTTGTACGTCAGGCGTCTGGCTGTGTGTTCTCTTTCGTCCATTCCTCCTCAATCTTTCTCTTTAGCTCAGCTATGTATGTATGTATGGCTGTCTCCCTCCCTCCCCTTGACCCTTACGACTGTTATTGTGAGTTATTTGCGTCGTCGCCTGAGTTTAGCGGCCCTGTCGCGCAATTTCAAGGACGCGCCGCTTTGTTTTGTTATTGTCTGGACTCTCGCTGCCGCTAGCTCTGCCGCTGCCGCAGTCGCTGTCGCTGTCGAGCCTCTCTCTGCCTTTCACTCTCTCGCTCTCGCCCGCATAAGTAACTTCGCTGCAGCGCTTGCTTTTGAAACAACAAAAAGTGCATTGAAATCACAATCAGAATTTGGAATCAAGCAGTGGAATTTTTAATATGTGTGTGTGTGTATATTTATTTATTTACTTATTTTTATTTTCATTTTTGATTTTTTCGGTTTATTTTTTTTCCTTTTATTTATTTTGTGAAATGTACTCGAACTTTGCATTTATTTTGCTTTTGTCGCCGCTTTATTTTCGCTTTGTTTATTTAGAATTTTAACGCTTTTTTCGGGGCATATTTTATGGCCTGCTTGATTTACTTTTGCCCGGTGCAAGCGCAAAAGCAAACAGACAAAAACAAAAAAAAAATGAATTTCGCCTTTGGAGCAGTCAAGGTTAAGCTGTTGAGTGGGCGGAGAAGGGGGGCGGGGAGCAGAACAGAAGGTGGCACACATAAATAAAATTTCTATTTATCTAATTAACAAATTAAACTTCGCAAATGCCGCACTGCATAATAAGCGATAATTTAGCAAATAACACAACAAGCAGCAGCCGAATTGCACGCAAAAACAGCTTTTAAAAGAAAACAGAACTTAACACAAAAAAAAAAAAAAAAAAAAACAACAGCAAAAACAAAAAACGAAAATATAAAACAATAACCCAAAAAGCAAAAATAAACAGCAAAAGCTAATAGATAAAAAAAAACATTCAGGTTTATGGTCAAGGACGCGCGATGAAAAGCTGTTAGCAAGCACGACTGCCAAATGCCCTTTCTCTTACGTTCTATGTATGAAAATATTAATGCACATTCATATATCGTATATCGAATAGTTAGGTATTGAATATCGTATTTATATCATAATGCTTCGAGATGATTTAAAATACGATATACATATGTATATTATTATATTATGGTTGAATTTTTATTTTTATTTATTAATTTTTTTAAATATACCAATTTTTAAAATACGATATATGTATATTATTATATCATGGTTGAATTTTTATTTTTATTTATATTTTTTTAAATATATCAATTTTATCACATTGTATATTTCAGCGTATATCGTAAGATATATCGTTTTTATATTGTGTATTTTATTGCTTAACGTATCTACCATTCATTGATTCATTTTTAATCGTATTTTATATCGTAATAATCGTATATATACATCTTAGCATATATCGTAGTGTATGTATATATAATTGTATCGTATCATTCATCGTATATCATATCGCATAGCGAATATCGCACCTCGTTTAGTAACGCCCATTAAAGTCAATATGAAAACATTTAATGCATCTTTCAAGAACTAATCATTCGAACTTGAGTCAGGCCCATTGCCGCACCGCCCTGAAGAGCAGCGAATAAAGACAACGTCTCATTTAAAAGCAAATCAAATCAAATCAAATCAAACACATACTTATACTAATACAAATACAAATACTAACTACCTATATGCATACATACATACATATATATTGTATATTTAATGAGCCGTGGGGGGCTCGTGCTTTTAATTAATGATCTGAACTTGGACGGATCGGACAGTCTGACTAGTTTCAGTTTCTGTTTTGTCTTTCTGCTTTGTCAGTTAGTCGGTTTCCAAAGTCGTTGCAAAGCGGAAGTTAAAGCCGAATTCATGTTGCTCTTATCGCGATGCTCTGACGCAGTCAGCTGTCCGCCTTTCGTCAGCCTGATTCGCATGATTAGCACTTGAGGGGGAGGGGCGGGCAGCGAAAAGGAGCGAAGGGGCGGAGCGGCGGGGCTGGTCAGCTTAATTGAATACGCAGACTGGCCGAAGTAAATGCTAAATTCATTTTCACTCTTGATTCTCGACTAAAGCAAATTCTAATAAACGCGACGCGACCAAAGTAAAAAGGCATTAAATTATACACACAACAAATTCACACACACATACACACACACGCACACGCGCGTACACACACAGGCAACAACAAAAATCAAACACAAAACGTTGTTCAAGGTTAGGGTTATCATATTGCCAAGATCAAGGCTATACGACTACTAAAGCTGTTGATATACAGACAGACATTTGTCAGTCGTTAGGCATATGTATGTATGTGTGTGTGCGTGTGTGTGTGTGTGTGTGTGCTATACTGCGCCAGACAGATCGTCGAACGGTGCGCGGACGTGCAAAGCTTCTGAGAACTGGCTTAGCTGAGAATTATGTATGTATAAACGTATGTATGTACCTATATAGTATTTTGCCATTTAAATGCTTGGGATTTATGGTAATGTTTTATACACAAATACATATAATATAATATGCAATATACATATATGTATGTATGTTGGCATATTGCAAAAAGATACTTGCTCCATTTTCTTATCGACGAGATAGAATACGAATAGAAATTTAACAGAGAACAAAGGAATTATCTGATTTTTCTTCAATCAAACTGATATAAACAAAATATATTTAGAAAAAAGTCACTCAACTCAGCAAATGATTTACCAAAATAAGTAAATAAAAGCGACTTAATATTAAAGATGGACAATTTAGTTAAGGAACCATCTAAATAAATAAATATTTAATATTCAAATAAAATATAAAAGAAATAGTAACTTTTTATTTGACTACTTTCCCAGCATAACATTTAACATTGCCTACATTTCCATCCTTGATATCCAATAACACAATAAATTGCAATCGTTCATGTATCAAGTGCCGTACATATATCGTATCGTATATTCAATGTATCGCGTTTAAAACCGGTCAAGGCTGCCCTGTTTCGAGTGGGTGTACGGTGTATCTCTCACATTTGAGCTGCTTGCATTTAATAATGAAATCGATTCGAAATCGATCCACATACGGTAATTACCCATCGGCGTTGATTAGCGGTTTATTTATTAGGTATCTGCATCATGTTTGATTTTCGCTATGAATTTTGATTAATTTCTTGAGGAAGTACGGCAGAGATATGTGCTGGCTCCACTTTGAGGTCTGCTGCCATGTGGTGTCATTGGGCGTTGCATATTAAAACGGAATCGCCAAGAAAAAAAACAATCGATCGATCGATCGAGGGCTATGCCTCTCGGAAGTGGATATAGTTTATTCACGTCTAACGGTGTTTCGTGCATTCTCCACACTAGCCACGATCATGAATGAAGGAAAACTGGTTTCGCGTTCTATGGACCATGACTGCGAGGCTGTAGTTGCCTATGGAAATTTATTTGAGTCATTTGTATCTGTATCTGTATCTCAGATACAGATACAGATACAGATACAGATACAGATACAGATACAGATACAGATACAGATACAGATACAGATACAGATACAGATACAGATACAGATACAGATACAGATACAGATACAGATACAGATACAGATACAGATACAGATACAGATACAGATACAGATACAGATACAGATACAGATACAGATACAGATACAGATACAGATACAGATACAGATACAGATACAGATACAGATACAGATACAGATACAGATACAGATACAGATACAGATACAGATACAGATACAGATACAGATACAGATACAGATACAGATACAGATACAGATACAGATACAGATACAGATACAGATACAGATACAGATACAGATACAGATACAGATACAGATACAGATACAGATACAGATACAGATACAGATACAGATACAGATACAGATACAGATACAGATACAGATACAGATACAGATACAGATACAGATACAGATACAGATACAGATACAGATACAGATACAGATACAGATACAGATACAGATACAGATACAGATACAGATACAGATACAGATACAGATACAGATACAGATACAGATACAGATACAGATACAGATACAGATACAGATACAGATACAGATACAGATACAGATACAGATACAGATACAGATACAGATACAGATACAGATACAGATACAGATACAGATACAGATACAGATACAGATACAGATACAGATACAGATACAGATACAGATACAGATACAGATACAGATACAGATACAGATACAGATACAGATACAGATACAGATACAGATACAGATACAGATACAGATACAGATACAGATACAGATACAGATACAGATACAGATACAGATACAGATACAGATACAGATACAGATACAGATACAGATACAGATACAGATACAGATACAGATACAGATACTGAAACAGATACAGATACAGATATTAAATTAATTTGCATCTTTATCTATAGCTCTAAAGCTGTTTGCGCGGGCGATTGTCAATCGTGTAAGTGCTGCTGGCATTCGGTTTCGGTTTTCCAATTTGTTTGCACCTCTATTTGTTTCTTTATTTGTGTGAACTTGCGTTTACTGGCTAGTTGGCTGGCTGACTGTTCAAGTTCAAAGCCCAACCCAAAGATCAGCTGAGCTCAGCTCTTCGCCTTCGGCGACTAAAAGCATAGTTAGCTAAGGTCAGTCCGCGGCGTTGAAATTGTTTCGACTGTTTGGCGACGCCCAGATCCAAATATTGACGCTGACGCTCTAAATAGCCCACTGAGCGCACAGAGCTGAGCGTATCGCGGAAAAACCTTCACTACCAAGCTATCTCACTCATTGCTAGTTGCTGTCGACACCTTGACTCCAATTCATCGACTCTGAAGCAGAGGAGCTGCTGCTGCTGCTGCTGCTGTCGCTGCTGCTGCGGCTGCTGCCTCTGTGTTCGCTTGGCAACCAAAACTTGACCCAATTTCGAGCGTGGAAAATATGCCGCACGGCCTGTCGCTCTTGTAAGTTCGGTGCTTGAGTCTGTTTGCTGTTGTCTTTGTTGTGCTGTGTGCTGTGTGTTGTCTGGCCCAAATTTAGCCATAATAATGTTTGGCTGACGCGCCGGCCCCTGACCCTGACTAGCTTTGGGGCTCCTGTCGCGGCGATGGTGGTCTGCGGTTGCCAGTGACTCAGATCTTTTTGTTGTTGCATATTGCTTTTCTGTTGTTGTTGTTATTTCTGTCTTGAATACGCTGCCCAAGGCGTCTCACGTTTCGGCTCATTTCCTGTTTAGCTTTGGCCCAATGCAGACAATTCCGACCCCAGATCAAGATCAACAAACTGTGCGTCTGTCTGTTCGCTTTCGTAAGCTGTAAACATGCGTTGACAACTCGCATTGCTCGCTCAAGTTCTTATAAACAGCGACCTGGCAAGTGTCCGATAAGGGATCGTCGCATAAACATATACACTTACTGCAATAACAAACAATAACTCTCTCCATCTCACTCTCTCTCACTCTGTCTTTCTCCGGGAATATCAACGGATAATGGACACCAGCAGATTTACCCGCTTGTCTTTGTTTCCCTGTAACCCTATGCTTTTATATTAATAAACTCTGGAATTGAGTTCAATGGCTCGTTGGGGCTCGATTACGCCCACATGCCAATGGAGACTGTCACCGAGCCGCCATATGGTGAAATTACCATACGCAATTGCAAAAAAGATCCCCACACGGCCAGTACCTCTAGCTTCCCCTCCCTCTAGCGCCCTCTCCCCTAGTAATTACGCGAATATTATATATCCTGGGATTCTGTAGGTAACGTGCCTCGCATAACAATAAATTTCACAGTTTTTGCATAATTCATAAAGGAGTACCCGTAAATCACACCCAGTAATGCGAGGCCCAGACAGGCACCGAGCGCCAAAGTGAAGTCTTCGCTGAAGAATTACAAAATTATTTCGCTTCTTTTTTTTCCTTCGTATTTTCTTTTTAAATATACGCATATTTATGTCAAGGCTAAGACATAAAACCAGACATTAAGCAGAAGAACAAGAAGAGGTCTTTTATTAACAAAAAAAATAACTAGGTGGGGAATACATATAGGAAATGTATGCCTGTGTAGAAATGGACTGGATGAAAAGTGTGAATAAGTCATAATAATAACCATATTAAATTTGTTTATTTTTGTAAATTAAGGAATATATTATTAGAGCTCTTAAAATGCAGACAGCATTTACACATTGAATATTTAATATTTAATAAGTAAACATATATTTAATTCAGTGCTTTTAATATAAATATTAATGGTTATATTTTTACATTAATCATAATCAAGTTTTTCCATTATATATTATAATTATGATAAACATTATGATAATCAGCAACGATGCTTGGAAAAGAGTCTGCTAGTTCGCCGAAAAGCTTTTGCAGACCTTTTGTTAGACCTTAACTCAATTCTCAAAGAGAGAGCATAGAGAGGCTTCTCCTAGAAGATTAATGCGATGATGATGGCAGCACAAGAAAAAGAAAATACCCCTCTCCGGCAGGCAATAATTCAGTCCAATACACCGATGATCAGAGTGATAACTATTTGCTTATCATTATCATAATGACTATTTAATGATCATAATCGTATTACAATTATTATAAATGTTTATAAATCAATTGCTTAGCTCTATACATATAACTAATACAATTCTGCTTAAAATACTATAATTATTTAAATACATACCCCACACACAGATCAAGAAGAAGAAGAAGAGGAGCTCTGCACTTCACGACTAATCCCCAGGAAGTTAAATGAACGACTGAAGCAGCCCTGCAGCCGGCTTTCTTTTATATACGTGACAAGACGCCCACTCAGTAGCTACCTAACTCTGGAGCCTTGCTCTGAGTTTGTTTTCGTGCTCTATCGTTAGGGGACCAATAAGAAGCTACCTTAGTTGCTCTGCAGCTTCGATGGCAGCTACCTGATTTATATCAGATCGTCGCTCGCTTAGAGAGCCAGAGTGGGGGTCTATAAATATATTTAATGGCTTCTGTCGAGTCTCTTACTGCCTCTTACATTTGCAATGGATTTGAGGCTAGAATAATATTTGTAAACTAATTATATATGAAAAGTAAACAATATTTATGTTTATATTATATTATAAGAATATTTATATTATATTATATACATACATATATTAGCTGCAGATAAAAAATAAATATATAATAATATAAATATTAAATAAATGTTTACAGCAAATAACAATAATATATTATTGGTCAAATATAAAATATATTAAAAATAAAACAATTATTTTTTAAAGCCAAAAATATGATAAATTTATATATTTATAAATATATATATTTATAAAAAAATATATATTCTGTTGTGGATAAAACTACATTAAATTAAACTAAAAGCAATCTGCTATATATATATAAATGCATAAAATACATAAAATATTAAATAATATTATTCAGATTTTACAATCTATGACAAATATGCATAAAATTATTTTTTATTATTATTTTTATATATTAAATAATATTATTCAGAATTTTCAATCTATGACAAATATAAATCACTGAATGTAAATTATACCAAAATAATATATAAATATTTTAAATTTTTATATTTTTTTTTTATAAAAAAAAAAAATATATATATATATATATATATATATATATATATATATATATTTTTTTTTTTTAAATATAAAAATATAAAATATTTAATATTTTTATATTTTTTAATAAATAATATAATAAATATATATATTATCACTGAATAAAAATTATACCAAAATAATATATAAATATTTTATATTTTTATTTATTTTAATAAATATATATTTTTCCAGCAGAAATTAAAATTACAAGCAATCTAACTATACACAGAGTCTTTGCTACTGTGAAAAAATATATTAAAGCATGTAAAATATACACTTCTTATATGGTTAAGCATCCGGCAAGCCCACACAAAGCCAAGCCAGAAAGAAAAAGAAGAAGAAGAACAAAGTTGACCACACAAAACTCATCAAAGAGCATTAATGCAGCCAAGGACAACTTGATTGACCAGAGTCGAGGCGAAAGATCGTCGCCGGGTCGCATCGCCAACATATTTCCGGCGTCAATATTTGGTCTGTTTCTTATTTTCATTTTCTTCCTCTTCTTCTTCTTCTTCTACTACATTTATTGTCGTTGTCTTTTGGCTTTTGTCTGCACTGCAATGCTTATTAGCTGCTTCCTTTTGCAGACAAAAGAAAAGATCAGCTGCAGACCCTGAACTTTGTCGCCTCGTCTGCTGCAGAGTCAGTGCAGCCGCCGAGATTGAGATTGAGATTCCTCTTCTGATTCAGTTTCTCTGATGCCAATTGCCCAGCACTTGAGCTCTCTGGCTGCAGCCTTTGGCTCGCCTTGAATTGAGTGAGTGAACCAATGATTAAACGCATTCCCTGTCCCATCGCTCTCACTCCGCGCTGCCCTGCCAGCTGGCCAGCTGCTATCGGCGTATGTGAATAATGCTCCTAATGCATAAAGCGCACAAGGACCCGGGCTTCTTGGCACCCTTGAACTGCACATTGACCGCTTAATTAGGGCGTGTAAGCACTTCTTCTCTGCTTTGTATGCGCCAGTTGTCGAACCCCCCCTCGGAAACCCCTAAAGTAAGTACAATGCCCAGTCGTCTGATCGCTCTCTCTCTCTCTCTTTCTCTCACTCTCTCTTTCTCTCTTGCCTGCTCGCTCGGTCTATGGCCTGCCACGCGCGTCAACAATTTTAATTGTGCGCTGCATATCATTTGATATTAAATAAGTACATACAAACACACATACATACGTCATGCATATATGTATGTATGTATATATTTATTATAGCATACATATATTACAATGACGTACAATGGAGCACTGTCTATATTCCCATTTAATAATAACAATAAATATTCTGTCGGCTATCAATGTTTGCATACTCTGGCTAGCGTATTTATCTTATAGAGTATACGTATGTCTGAGCATCGATTTTGATTATATAGAGTGCATAAAACTTTGTTAATAAGTATGTATATATACATGGATATGTATCTATAATATAATTATGGTTCTGTTTCCGATTTAGATTCTGGAAATAATAAAATTTTATATTGAGACAATTTTTAAACATTTTTAAACTACACAGAAAAAACATAAAACAAATATTCTCAAATTAATAATAATAAATTAAATATATATATAAATTTATATTTAATATTAATATATTCATACCATATTTTATTAGCAGATTTATACATAATAAATTGTTAATTATTAATAATATAATCAATTTTAATAAATTCATGACTTTTCCATTTAAACATCTTAATCTCTTATTGAAACTTACTTGAACAAGTTATATACAATAAATCCAAATGACATTTAGCATTGAATAGGCATTATACAACATATTAAAATTTTTTCTAAAATTATTATTAATTAAAGTTGATAAATTTACAATTTTTTAAATAATTAATTCACAACTTTTCCATTTGAACATTTTCATCTGTATATGTTCTCATTAGGAATTTTCAAGGATTTTAAAAAATTGTATAATAGATAAATCATAACACTATTGTTTAAATTTTTGTTAAAGAAACTTGCCTTATTTATTTGCTGTTAAGTTTTAAAATGTTGAAAAAATTCTAATTCGGTTTAAATTTTATAAATAGTTCTGAGCTTTTTTAGACAAGCAGCCAACGAACTCTTTTAGGTTTATAATTTATTCATATAATATTTATATACATTTACGGGTATATTTATCCCTAGACGTCACATATTCAACTACCACCCCCTTATACCCGCTCACTTTGTTAGTGCATAAAATCAGTTTAAAAATCACTTTTGTTGACTTTTGTGCAGAGTGGATTAATTTCTGCTGTTTTTTTTTTTTTTACCTGATGATTAAACGGCGGAGAATGTCCAGAAGTTTTCTCATAAATATTGTATATATAAATATATATTTAATACTAGACAAAGATCATGAATAAAAAAATAAATGCTGAAAGCGAAACCAATTCATTTAAATGCAGCCTAGCTGGTAGTGTTACTCTCTCTCTCTCGCTCTCTATAAGTGGGTGTCGTGTGTTGCCCACAACTAATTTGATTCACTCTTATAACGGCAACAAAGCTACGACCATGCACTTGACCCTCAGCAATTTGCGTCAATGTCAATGCGACAATCGCGCCTACCCCCCTACCAAGCTGGGCTGGCCAAGTGTTTGGGTTAGGTAATTACAGTTCATGTTGCTGTTGCCATTGAGCTAACAGTTGCGACTGCAGCAATGACCTTGAACGTGGCTGGGCAAAACCCTCTGCTTGGCACACACCCCTAAACGAATGACCTTTCGAATGCAACGAACGAGCGAGCAAACGATTCGATGCAGCTGTCTCTCTTGCTCGCTCGCAGGCTACTAAAAATAAGCTCACTGTATGAGTGTGTGTGTGTGTGTGTGTGTTTTGAAAAGCTCATGCTGAAGGTCATATAGTCCACCCAACAGCAGCGGCAGTGGCAACGGTATTAGCTCAATGAGGCACATGCAACGGCCGCGTGCGCAAGTTCAAGTGCAAGGGTTGCCATTGCACCCGCAGCTCACGCGGCATTGGCCTTGTTGCATGCCCCTTCGCATTGACGTAGTGACCCTGAGTGGGCGCTACCACCCACCACCGGCTTCTGTGGCATTTTCATAATACTCGATGCCACCGGCCGGCCGGTCGGTCGGTCGGTCGCTCTTTGCAGCTACTTTTGGCTATTTTTAGCTTCCTGTCCAGCTTGAACTTTGGCAATTTATTTGCTTTTAATTGTGAGTCGAGTTCGCTTTGCGTCAAACTTGTGGCTGAAACACCTGTGCCAACACTTGAGCGGAAAATGTGTTGGCATTAACAGCAGCAGCATTGACAGGCAGTTAAAATTCTATTGCTTAACCTGCAGTCAAGGAAATAATTGGACGGCTGAAGCATTGACAATTGAACAAACGGGAAATCAGTTTTATTTTATAGTTCAGGAAGCTATTGTCTTGAAGCTATTTTAAGAAGAGATTGATCCCAATTAAATATTGCTTGACATGAAGTTAAAATTCTATTAGTCACCTAAAGAAATACAGCATCTTGAATAATTGACAATAATTTTGGGCAATGAAGAGAGAAAGCGACAAATAAATGCATATTCATATTTTATTATTAATAAATAAATACATATTATGTATAAGAGTTGCCACAATTTATTATATGTATAAATAATTTTGTTTATAAATAATTTTTTACTATATATAATTTTTTTATAAAAATAATTTTTTTATATGAATATAAAAATACAGCTTATTTGGAATTTTATTGACCGCAAACTAAAAAGTTAAACATACATAGACACACACAGGCACGCGCGCATACAGTGCTTAAGTAAAAGTAAAAGCAAGGAGAGAACAAGTGCAGAAGATCATTAAAGTTGTCTATGTGTGTGCACTAGTTCTCATTTGGTATTTGTATTTAGGTAAAACGCAGCTAGAATGCTCACAGCAGCAGAGAGCCTCTCCATTGCTCACTTGAAGCTCGACTGTAACGAGAGAGACAATGCTTGAGTAAAAGTAAAAGCAAAGAGAAAAGAAGTGCATCATTACAGTTGTCTGTGTGTATGTAGCAGTATTCATTTCGTATTTGTATTTAGGTAAAACGCAGCTAGAATGCTCACAGCAGCAGAGAGCCTTCCCATTGCTCACTTGAAGCTCAACTGCAACGAGTTCTACCTGCTGTTGGGCTCAGCATTTGGGAGAGACAATGCTTGAGTAAAAGTGGCCCTATATGTACATATATAAAGGGCGGCAGCTGCAGCATTTCTTCAGTCGTTCAGGCCTGCTGTTAAGGGTCAGCGTAATGAAGTGAAGCAGATTGTGTGATCGATCAGCTAAGCATTAAAGACGTAGCGGAATTACGTAGATGAATTACGTAGAGGAAATAAGTCGAGGAAATATTTAGAAGAAAGAGGAAATACTTAGCGGAAATGCTTGGCAGATATACTTCGAAATACGTAGAGGAAATACTTAGTAGAAATAAACAGAAAAATAGAGTTAAATCATCATGAATATATGTATAAACTTTGTGGGGTCTGCCACGCCTCCTTCTGCCTGTTACATACATTTCAATAAAACCATTATACCCTGATTTTCCATAATAATAAATAAAGAAAAAATATAATAAATTTATTTAAAAATATTATACATTATTTTATACAAATAATTTATTAATAAAGGATTAAAATACATTTTAATATATATTTTTTTAATATGATGTTAACAGAAAGAAAAAATTCCAATTTTTCTAAAGCATTGAAATTATTTTATTTGTGGAATTGACTAGTAATATAATTATATTTTTATATAATTTCTTATATAAGCCTTGTGAATGATTGATATTGTCTAATTTAGGATAAGATAATAAATGCAGCTATACATTTTTATATAACAGTTGTATTTAAGAGTTTGTTAACAGCAAGTTGACAGATAGTTCAAGTTGCTTTAGTCCATGCAATCTTTGGGACTTTAAGTTATTGAAATTCTTACCCCAAGTAAAATTTGTTGATTGCTAACCAGAGGTAGTATTAGCAATATTATATATATTATTGCTGCTCAGGCAGAAAATCTCGTAAAGCCGTCATCAACTCGCAGCTTCTACTGCTGCCTGCTCAAACGCTGCGAGCTGGAAGATAAGTTAATAAAACAAACTTCAATGGCGACACGTGGGCTCGGTGCTCGGTGCTCAGTGCAACAACTTTGGGGTGCCACTCGCAAATGGTGATAATAAGCCACCTCAGAGAATCGTCCTTTTGTTGACCTTTAGCGAGGCGGTGCGTGGGCGAGCAGCCTCCAATTTCCATGGATGGCTGCGACCAGATGGGCGAAGGAGAGAAGCTAAGAGAAACATTTAAAAATCAAATCAAAGTCACGCGCCGCAATGTAATCAACAGTCGACTCAGAACCGGAGAGCCAGGGACTAGCGTGTGGCATGTGGCGTGTGGCGTGCGGCATGTGGCAAGTGGCATATAGAAGCGCTCAAGGCTGCCAGGTGGCAGGTGTGGCAGAGAGGACCAGGTCCAGTCAAACAATAAGCAGCTCCATGCTCTGCTAAGTATGCAAAGAACAAACGAGAATATAGGCTGAGAAAGAGAGTGAGTGAGAGAGAGAGAGAGACAGTGTGTGTGTGTGTGTGTGTGTGTGTTTGTGTGTGGGCTGCTGCTGCTTCTCAGTCACACGCAACGGCCACGTGTGGAGGCATTGGCAATGTCACAGCGAGAAATCCTTCAGCTTTAACCTTGAACTTCACCGTTGCTAAGGCAAGGCGAGGTGGCAGCTTTTGCTGCTGCTGCTGCTGCTGCTGCCATCTCTTTCCCGCTGTGCTTTTACGTTAACCTTGCCAACGCTGTGTAGTAGTGGCCGAGTCCTTGAATCTGTGTGTATGTGTGTGTGTGTGTGTGTGTGTGTGTGAGTGCGCGCCTACGCGCTGGCTATGGAAATTTTGTTGGCTGCTTGGTATCGCTTTCGCTGTTGCCGTCTCGCTCGCACCAGCAAGTTGAAGGACATCTAACGTTGATTGACGCTAAATAATAACGGCTTTTCGTAAAGCCTCCGCTCTTCATACAACAAAAAGCTCAAAGCTCTCACTCGCTCTCTCTCGCACTCTCTCTCTCTCTGTGTGCCGCCTGTGTAGGGGCGTGTCTAGCGCAAGCTTTTTTGGTTGACTGTACTTCTGTGACATTGCTCGAGCTTTCGCCTTGGCATTGCACGCGCTTCAACTTTGCGCTCTTGAAGCTTGGCGCGCTCTCTGGCAAGGCCGCGCAAAAGCCGCAAGTTTGTTGCCATTTCGCATTTGTGTGGGCAAAAAGCTCATTGCCCTCTCGCTCTCCCTGTTGCGCATTTCGCTTTGCTTTTGCTTTGCTTTGCTTTTGGCGCCTGTTACATTGACCCACCCACCCATGTGCGTCATCTCTATTGTTGTCGCTATCACTCACTCTCTCTCTCTCTCCCTTTGAGTCCCTAATGAGCCTACGATTCCCACAAACTAAATTCAATTTGCATTCGTAATAATGCGAGCGTTTTCCAGGAAATACTTTAAGAGCCTGAAACACAACTCCACGTGCGTGAAAAAGGCGCGGGCTTCTCTGCTTCTTCTTCTTCTTGCTCTTCCTACTTCCTTCTGGAAAGATACGTGCCACATACGCAACATACGCCTCACCCCCTCTCCTCGCCTGACTTGCCTAATACGCAATTTGTTAGCCGCCTCGTAAAAATACCTTCCAGTCGAGCCCCAGCCAAACCAGGCCCCAAATTTATGTGAAACACTTTTGTGAATGAAGTTCGTAGCTCGTTTCCGCGCCGCTAAAAATCCTGTTCATGCCGCCGAGAGGAATGCTGCTCCTTGCACCCTGGCGGCATGTTGGCTAATCAACTCTGAGCTGCGTAGGTCAGAGTTATCCGCCAATTGGGGCTTGTTTATGAAGCGTTGCTATTTATGACGACCCCGCCCCACGACAGCCTCTAGCCCGCTTTGTCCTTGCTATTGGAGCTGGGTTAGTTTTTTTATGATTGTACTGGAACGCACTAATTGCCAGTCAAAACATGTAAACACAATATAAGAGGAGAAGTTTTTATGACAGACCTTGACCAGAAATAACTTCAAGTTTAGCATTAACATGGGAATTAGCATGCGGATTAGCCAGAGTAGTAAAACATGCGAATGCAATAGAAAAACAATAATTTGGTACAAATTCTTGGCACACTTAGCCATTAGGCTTAGCATGAGGATTAGTGGGAGGATGAGAGGAGGAGGACTCATATATTTAGCAGGAAAGTTGAAAAAGAAACAAACCTTGACCAAATAAAACTCTAAGCTATATTTTTAAAATTCATACAACATAAAAATATTATTCAAAATAAATAAAATTTTAATTTGAGAAGCTGCCAAGATAAAAATAATTTTAAAAATAATAATAATAAATATAATAAAATATAAAAATAATAAATATAATAACACTGCCAGGTTAAAAATAAATACATAAATAATAAAAATAATACAAATAAATAAATAAAAATATTATTCAAAATTTAGTTATCATCACAATCATAAAAATTTTAAAAATTTTAATTTGAGCAGCTGCCAGGATCAAAATAATTAAAAAAATAATAATAATAATAATAAATATAAAAAATAATAAATATAATAACGCTGACAGCTAATAATTATTTAATAAATAATACAAATAATAAAAAATGAAATTAAAAAATAATAATAGAAATAAAAAATAAATATAATAAAAATAACAAAGCTGGCAGGATACCAAATAATTTAATAAATATTAAAAATAGTAAAAAATAAATATAATAAAAATAATGAAACTGCCAGCATAAAAATAATTTAATAAATAATACAAAATAAATACATATAATAAACTAATTTTTAAAACATCATAATGACAGAATCAATATATCATTTAAATATAATACTTATTCCCTCATTCCAAATATTATTTTAATAATTTCTCGAATTTCTCTCTCTCTCTCTCACTCTCTCACCTGAGTTACCTCAGCCTTTACGTAATATTATATCATTTTTCGCCTGAGCTAACTGTGTTCTGACACCTAGCCAAGTTGCGCATATTTTGCAAGTATTATTTTTAGGAAATTTGAACTTATTATTGATTCAATGTCAAGTGTTTGCCCTGAACTTATCACTGCCATAGCTCCCCATTTTGCTGGCGTCTTCTTCTTCTTCTTCTTCTTCTTGTTTTTGTGAGCGAGCGAGCAAAAAGTCACCCTTGAAATGCTATTTGAAGGGGGGGGGGGGGCGCAATTTTGTCTCTGACTTTGGTTTGGCAACAGCTTCCGGTTCCATCCAGCAACAAAATGCGAAAGCTTCCGGTAGGCAAACGCTTAGCGTACCCTGCACCCCCCGCCAGCACCCGAACGCCCTACCCGCCCACTCGCTTCCAACACGTGTTTCAGTTGGAGGTGGAGGTTGGAATACGGCTGGAGCTGGAGCTGGAGCTGTGGCTGTCCGGGGCATTGGCTTGGATGCGCAGTTGGAGCTTTGCCTTGTTTGTTATTGTTGTTCTTTTGGTTTCTGCTTTCCCTTCGCCTATCCCTGCCTACGCTTACCAAACTTCAAGGTTAACTTCCGGTTGTCACTTTGGCTCCCTTGCGCAACATTCAGCAGCTTGCGCGGGCTGGCAAAAACACATTCTAATGCTGCTGTTGCTCCCCACTCCTACTCCCATTTCGGGCGCCATATTGCTTCTACTGGGATTATGTAATGCTAGTGCGATTGTTGTCTTTGCTCTCCCAGCGCTGCGTAGGCGTTTTCGCGGGTTCGTTCAACTTGCTGCAGCTATTAATCTTGCCAAGCCCAGCCTCGCACCCTGGACTTCTATCGCTCTCTGTGGCTATGGCCTATGCTCCTCATTCCCACTGCCCACTCCCCACTCCTTCGCCCTCCTTGCGGGTCATTGTACGATTGCTATGCGTGATATGTTTGAGGTCAATGTCTTGACTTTCCGCACTTCCGTTCGTGGTTCATATGCCGACTCAACTCGACTCAACTCGACTCAACTCGAATCCATTCCATGCCAAATTTCGCTGACGATTAGGATTACTTTTATGGGGGTTTCTTTTGCGTCTTTCTGTTACTCTTTTGTTGGTTTTTCTTTTTTCTTTTTTTTTCTACCACAGCTATTAAATTGATGAATTAGTGTTTGGATTTGGGGCTAGTTTTCCCTGCTGGTTAGAGTTTCACTGCGTGGGTGCAGCTCCCATTGAATAGATAATTCTTTCGTACGCTGACCTTTAACACGGCTACCAAATATATCAATTTCTATGTACTCCATTAGGTCATGACCTTTAACGCACTTAAATATCAGGTTTAATAAATTATATGTATAGCAGCTCATTTTGGGTACTTGTAATGAATGTCCATTACCATTTTATGTAGCCCGACTCAAGCAACATGCAATGTTTTCCTTTTTGGTCAACTAAAAGTCTTTTCATTGAGAAGAAGCATATATTTACATACATATGTTTAGCATAATATATAAAATAGCATAATATATTTAATATACATACATATACAAAAATTAGAGGAGAAACTATTAAAAGGAAAAAGTATTCTGCATTAAATTATTTTATTAATTTAAAAATTACAATTATTTCAATTTTATATAATTTTACTATATTTTTAATTATTTTACGTATTTTTATATAATTTTATTACTGTGAAAATTACATTTATTTAAATTTAATATAATTTAAATATATTTTTAATTATTTTATATATTTGCATACAATAATTTTTAAAATTAAATTTATTTAAATTTAATTAACTTGAATATATTTTTAAATATGTATTTTCTTTATATATTTGATCAAATTTTAATTCTTGAAGCTGACAAGATAAATAACATTTAAGGATAAATATATTTATTGACAATTAATTGCAAAAAACTAATTATTTCGACGGACGAAAACCCCACATTATATTAATATGTAAATTAATATAATTTCTTTGAATTTAATGATTAAATTAAAATTCCTTTTTCTTTTAACTAGATCAGGCGCGTATACAAGGGGGGGTTTCGGGGGTTCAAAACTGAAACTGCTGGAAGTATTTATCTTATTTGCTCGCTAAATAGACGTCCTAGCCTTATAATTGACTATGAATGTGTGCTCAATTCTTCCAATGAATGTCGCAAAAATAAAACTTGAAACTTGAGTTAAGGCAGCTGCCTGACAAAAGCTGACTGCTACAAGACTCGATGTAAGGAACATCTATGCCAAAGACATATTTGAAACTGCTGGAAGTATTTATCTTATTTGCTTGCTAAATAGACGTCCTAGCCTTATAATTGACTATGAATGTGTGCTCAAATCTTCCAATGAATGTCGCAAAAATAAAACTTGAAACTTGAGTTAAGGCAGCTGCCTGACAAAAGCTGACTGCTACAAGACTCGATGTAAGGAACATCTATGCCAAAGACATCTTTGAAACTGCTGGAAGTATTTATCTTATTTGCTCGCTAAATAGACGTCCTAGCCTTATAATTGACTATGAATGTGTGCTCAAATCTTCCAATGAATGTCGCAAAAATAAAACTTGAAACTTGAGTTAAGGCAGATGCCTGACAAAAGCTGACTGCTACAAGACTCGATGTAAGGAACATCTATGCCAAAGACATCTTTTAAACTGCTGGAAGTATTTATCTTATTTGCTCGCTAAATAGACGTCCTAGCCTTATAATTGACTATGAATGTGTGCTCAATTTTTCCAATAAATGTCGCAAAAATAAAACTTGAAACTTGAGTTAAGGCAGCTGCCTGACAAAAGCTGACTGCTACAAGACTCGATGTAAGGAACATCTATGCCAAAGACATCTTTGAAACTGCTGGAAGTATTTATCTTATTTGCTCGCTAAATAGACGTCCTAGCCTTATAATTGACTATGAATGTGTGCTCAATTCTTCCAATGAATGTTGCAAAAATAAAACTTGAAACTTGAGTTAAGGCAGCTGCCTGACAAAAGCTGACTGCTACAAGACTCGATGTAAGGAACATCTATGCCAAAGACATCTTTGAAACTGCTGGAAGTATTTATCTTATTTGCTCGCTAAATAGACGTCCTAGCCTTATAATTGACTATGAATGTGTGCTCAATTCTTCCAATGAATGTTGCAAAAATAAAACTTGAAACTTGAGTTAAGGCAGCTGCCTGACAAAAGCTGACTGCTACAAGACTCGATGTAAGGATCTATGCTAAGAACATCTTTGAAACTTCTGGAAGTATTTATCTTATTTGCTCGCTAAATAGACGTCCTAGCCTTATAATTGACTATGAATGTGTGCTCAATTCTTCCAATGAATGTTGCAAAAATAAATCTTGAAACTTGAGTTAAGGCAGCTGCCTGACAAAAGCTGACTGCTACAAGACTCGATGTAAGGAACATCTATGCCAAAGACATATTTTAAACTGCTGGAAGTATTTATCTTATTTGCTCGCTAAATAGACGTCCTAGCCTTATAATTGACTATGAATGTGTGCTCAATTCTTCCAATGAATGTTGCAAAAATAAAACTTGAAACTTGAGTTAAGGCAGCTGCCTGACAAAAGCTGACTGCTACAAGACTCGATGTAAGGAACATCTATGCCAAAGACATCTTTGAAACTGCTGGAAGTATTTATCTTATTTGCTCGCTAAATAGACGTCCTAGCCTTATAATTGACTATGAATGTGTGCTCAATTCTTCCAATGAATGTTGCAAAAATAAAACTTGAAACTTGAGTTAAGGCAGCTGCCTGACAAAAGCTGACTGCTACAAGACTCGATGTAAGGAACATCTATGCCAAAGACATCTTTGAAACTGCTGGAAGTATTTATCTTATTTGCTCGCTAAATAGACGTCCTAGCCTTATAATTGACTATGAATGTGTGCTCAAATCTTCCAATGAATGTCGCAAAAATAAAACTTGAAACCTGAGTTAAGGCAGCTGCCTGACAAAAGCTGACTGCTACAAGACTCGATGTAAGGAACATCTATGCCAAAGACATCTTTGAAACTGCTGGAAGTATTTATCTTATTTGCTCGCTAAATAGACGTCCTAGCCTTATAATTGACTATGAATGTGTGCTCAATTCTTCCAATGAATGTTGCAAAAATAAAACTTGAAACTTGAGTTAAGGCAGCTGCCTGACAAAAGCTGACTGCTACAAGACTCGATGTAAGGAACATCTATGCCAAAGACATCTTTGAAACTGCTGGAAGTATTTATCTTATTTGCTCGCTAAATAGACGTCCTAGCCTTATAATTGACTATGAATGTGTGCTCAATTTTTCCAATAAATGTCGCAAAAATAAAACTTGAAACTTGAGTTAAGGCAGCTGCCTGACAAAAGCTGACTGCTACAAGACTCGATGTAAGAAACATCTATGCCCAAGACATCTTTGAAACTGCTGGAAGCATTTATCTTATTTGCTCGCTAAATAGACGTCCTAGCCTTATAATTGACTATGAATGTGTGCTCAAATCTTCCAATGAATGTCGCAAAAATAAAACTTGAAACTTGAGTTAAGGCAGCTGCCTGACAAAAGCTGACTGCTACAAGACTCGATGTAAGGAACATCTATGCCAAAGACATCTTTGAAACTGCTGGAAGTATTTATCTTATTTGCTCGCTAAATAGACGTCCTAGCCTTATAATTGACTATGAATGTGTGCTCAATTCTTGCAAAAATAAAACTTGAAACTTGAGTTAAGGCAGCTGCCTGACAAAAGCTGACTGCTACAAGACTCGATGTAAGGAACATCTATGCCAAAGACATCTTTGAAACTGCTGGAAGTATTTATCTTATTTGCTCGCTAAATAGACGTCCTAGCCTTATAATTGACTATGAATGTGTGCTCAATTTTTCCAATAAATGTCGCAAAAATAAAACTTGAAACTTGAGTTAAGGCAGCTGCCTGACAAAAGCTGACTGCTACAAGACTCGATGTAAGGAACATCTATGCCAAAGACATATTTGAAACTGCTGAAAGTATTTATCTTATTTGCTCGCTAAATAGACGTCCTAGCCTTATAATTGACTATGAATGTGTGCTCAATTCTTCCAATGAATGTTGCAAAAATAAAACTTGAAACTTGAGTTAAGGCAGCTGCCTGACAAAAGCTGACTGCTACAAGACTCGATGTAAGGAACATCTATGCCAAAGACATCTTTGAAACTGCTGGAAGTATTTATCTTATTTGCTCGCTAAATAGACGTCCTAGCCTTATAATTGACTATGAATGTGTGCTCAAATCTTCCAATGAATGTCGCAAAAATAAAACTTGAAACCTGAGTTAAGGCAGCTGCCTGACAAAAGCTGACTGCTACAAGACTCGATGTAAGGAACATCTATGCCAAAGACATCTTTGAAACTGCTGGAAGTATTTATCTTATTTGCTCGCTAAATAGACGTCCTAGCCTTATAATTGACTATGAATGTGTGCTCAATTTTTCCAATAAATGTCGCAAAAATAAAACTTGAAACTTGAGTTAAGGCAGCTGCCTGACAAAAGCTGACTGCTACAAGACTCGATGTAAGGAACATCTATGCCAAAGACATATTTGAAACTGCTGAAAGTATTTATCTTATTTGCTCGCTAAATAGACGTCCTAGCCTTATAATTGACTATGAATGTGTGCTCAATTCTTCCAATGAATGTTGCAAAAATAAAACTTGAAACTTGAGTTAAGGCAGCTGCCTGACAAAAGCTGACTGCTACAAGACTCGATGTAAGGAACATCTATGCCAAAGACATCTTTGAAACTGCTGGAAGTATTTATCTTATTTGCTCGCTAAATAGACGTCCTAGCCTTATAATTGACTATGAATGTGTGCTCAATTTTTCCAATAAATGTCGCAAAAATAAAACTTGAAACTTGAGTTAAGGCAGCTGCCTGACAAAAGCTGACTGCTACAAGACTCGATGTAAGGAACATCTATGCCAAAGACATCTTTGAAACTGCTGGAAGTATTTATCTTATTTGCTCGCTAAATAGATAATAAAAAAAAACAAATTTTTTAATTACTTTTATTTATTTATTTACAAAAAATGTCAATATCGCCGTAATAAATAATTTTTTTTATACAATCAAAGGAATTCATTGAGCTGGTACGGAAAGTTACTCAGACAAGTGTTTGATAATTCCAGGGAATGACTCCAACACTCCTAGCCGAATTTCAATCTTCAATCTACAAGTTTTCCACTTCCTTTTGAGCTTGGCTTATTCTAATGAAATTATAATCTAGAGACCCGCTTTGGAGCAACAGCAAAGATTTCTCACGCTACAGTTATGTAGCTACATAACATCTACTTCGTAACACTCATGCATAATTCTTGGAAAATCGCCAGACATGCAGCGCATGTTTTCAGTATATACAAAGAAAAAAAAAATTGTATTTCTTTCGTCTTCTGTGCTCCATAAGCAAGAATTATAATTTGTCACAAGAGGCGAAATGAATAAATATTTCGTTTGTAATTCCCTGTCAGCGTTTCAATTTCAAGGTCTCAGCAATTATTCAATATTATATAAACACAGTCTATAGTCCCTGTGTTCCCGGTTCTAGCTCGCAAATGTGCCAACATCAACGGGTTTTTTTTCTATATATGTACACACATAGATATATTTTTGGTGTCGTTGATGTTTCCTGGAACGTTCCACAGCTGAATTGTAAACAGAACTACGAATAAAACAGAAACATAGCGCTAAATTTTCACGCTTTCGTTGCATGACGACGTTTCAAGTTCAGCGAAATGCCAGCAATAGGCTAGCTAGGGTCGTTTAAGGGGTCGGGGAGGGGCTGACGCGGCTAGCGGGTGGCTCAGTGGGTTCGGCCAATGACCAATGTCCGCTAGTCGAGACAATTGCGACGTTGATGACGCACTCGAAACTGCTGAGACTCGCACTAAGCACAAGCGAGCAGCGTGAATGACCCGCAAGGGAGAGGGGAGGAGAGCGGGGAGAAGAAGTAGTTCCCCAACCAATGCGCAGGGGTCTTAGCACAATTAAAATAGTAGTATGTAGTAGTATTGGAGGGGCGTTGGGCATGTGGTAATTGATTATGCGCCAGCCAGCACCTAAGCCCCAGGCCCCACTACAAGCTCTGTTCATTGCCATTTGCCACTTCCAGTTCCCGTTCCAGTTCCAGTTCCACAACTGATGTCAGCGCTTTTCTGCAAATATTTAACAAAGATTATTCTAGGTACGCTCTAAATGAAATGGAAATTTGTCACATCGTTTGCACGGTTCGTGGGGTTCCTGCCTGCTTTGATGCTGGCATTGAAAGTTTCATTTGTTGTTGCTTGAACCTCGGAGATAGGCTTTACAAATATTTAATACCATATGAGAGTGTGTGCTAATTGTGGCCCATTAACTGTATATTGATGTAAACAAATTTTACTCTCTCTCTCTCTCTCTTATCGCATTTAAAAAAAAATAAATAAAAATAATTTTTAAAAATATATTAAATAAGAAATAAAGCTTTTTAGTCAACAACACAATTATTTTTAAATATAATTATAATATTATCAACATAATTAATTTTTTTATAATTTATATTTATTATTATTAAATACATAATTATTTAACGAGTTAATAGCAAAACAAGTATGAAAACTCAAGTCGAGTCCGCTCGACTAGCAAATCCCCTGAACAAATTATTGAAGCAGCACAGAGCGTCACCTGAAGCTCGACTGTAACGAGAGAGACAGTACTTGAGTAAAAGTAAAAGCAAGGAGAGAAGCAGTGCAGCTGTCTACATGTATGCAGCAGTTCTCATTTGGTATTTGTATTTAGGTAAAACAAAGCTAGAGTGCTCACAGCAGCAGAGAGCGTCCCAATTGCTCACTTGAATGTCAACTGCAAAGAGTTCTACCTGCCGTCGGGCTTCACATTTGAGAGAGACTGTGCTCTGCAGTGCTTGAGTAAAAGCTAAAGCAAGGAGAGAAAAAGAGCAAAAGATCATTAGAGTTGTCTGCTTGAGTAATAGTGGGCATATATAAAGCGCAGCAGACTTATAGTTGTAGTAGTAGAAGTAGAAGTAATGGTTATAGTAGTAGGACTTATAGTAATAGTAGTAGGACTTATAGTAATAGTAGTAGGACTATAGTTATAGTAGTAAGACTTATAGTTGTAGTATATTATAAGGCCGTAGTTCGAAAAGCTTTAACAAATGCTGAAGGAATGCTTGAAGCAGCAGAGACTGTAACGAGCTCTACCTAGCGTCTGGCTCAACATTTAAGAGAGACAGTACTTGAGTAAAAGTAAAAGCAAGCAGAGAAGAAGTGCAGAAGATCATTAGAGTTGTCTGTGTGTGTAGGTAAAACGAAGCTAGAATGCTCACAGCAGCAGAGAGCCTTCCCATTGCTCACTTGAAGCTCGACTGCAACGAGAGAGAGTAAAAGCAAGGAGAGAAGAAGTGCAGAAGATCATTAGAGTTGTCTATGTGTAGGCAGCAGCTCTCTTTTGGTATGTGTATGTGTAAAACGAAGCTAGAATGCTCGCAGCAGCAGAGAGCATTCCCATTGCTCACTTGAACCTCGACTGCAACGAGAGAGGCAGTACTTGAGTAAAAGTATAAGCAAGGAGAGAAGAAGTGCAGAAGATCATTACAGTTGTCTGTGTGTATGTAGCAGTATTCATTTGGTATTTGTATTTAGAATGCTCACAGCAGCAGAGAGCCTTCCCATTGCTCACTTGAAGCTCAACTGCAACGACGCACAGTAGGGCCTCTGCCGGCAGAGCGTGGCAAAAATAAGTAAAGTCATAATCACCGATTTTAGATTTTTTGATGCCATTCGATTGGAAATTAACCATAGGGACAGGTTTCAAAAGATTTTTGAAAATAGGTGAATTTTAAGGGTAGTTATGACTCCTCAAAGTTGGGTAAATTTGCAAACTGAACCGAAACATCGAAATTTTGTAAAAAATTTTGCACTTTGCGATCGAACTGAAGCAAATATAATGTACGGATTTTTGATTTTTTGGTATCGTTGGAAAGATTGGTTTATTCCCAACAAAATAAAAGAAAAACAAGTAAGAAAACTCTAGTCGAGAGTGCTCGACTAGATACTACCCTGAACCAAACTAATAAATATTCACATTTAGTGTGGTTAAAATTTCAATTTTTGAAACAATTAAAAAAAAATTAAACAATAATTCCGCCCGATCTGGGGTTCGAACCCGAGACCTCTCGATTGAGTGGCGCGCTGCTATTCACTACGCCACTTCACTTACTTACAGTTTGATGGCAAAACAGTAATACATTCACTGCTGCAGCGCCATCTAGCGAATCTAAACTAAACTAATTGTTTCTTTGAATGGATGTGTGCACACTTATAGAAAAACTGTTGTGGCTGAATAGTAAGCTCATTTAAATAAATATATGTATAAATATTTTGAAAAAAATTAAAAAAAAAGAAAATAAACATAAATTAACTCCGACCGCTCTGAGGTTTGAACCCGAGACCTCATGATCAAATGACGCGCCGCTAGCATCTGTACTGGCATCTGATTTGAACTTGAATGTTTGTATTCGATAAAAACATAACGGGATAATTTATCGAATTCTAGTGATAAACTCGACATCCGCGCTGTATATACGGTCATTTTAAAAAAAAATTCAAGTCTCTAGCTATCATAGGTTCGGAAATCGACGCGTTCAAACATACGGACAGACGGACAGACGGACAGACAGACAGACGGACAGGGCTAAATCAACTTATCTCGTCGCCCTGATCAAGAATATATATACTTTGTGGGGTCTGCCACGCCTCCTTCTGCCTGTTACATACATTTTAACAAAACCATTATACCCTGATTTCCCATTTTCAATGGGTTCAGGGTATAATGATGTCATTCCGTTTATTAGCTTACGAGATACATTCATTCTAGGTAACGTCCAAATTTTGCCCTTTTTTTTACCTAAAGTGGATTAAATGTATTCGAGTCCCGGCGATTCCCGAACTTCGGTTTATACACACGTGTTAAGAAATATATAATCTACAAGATTCATAAAAAATTGGCTGCAATAATTTGCAACATTGGTTCTTTTTAGCAAAAAACTAACCCAAAATCGGCATAAAAACGCACAAAATGTACTAAAAAAGGTCAAATTTGCATGCAGCTGCATGCAGTAGGTAGAAATGCCGACGGCAAATCAAAGGGTTTGGGTTTTTTGGCAAACAAAATAAAAAAAATTTTGTTCCAATTTTGTATTGTTTTTTTGTTTAAGTAATCATATTAACTGTAATTAATTTAAATAAAATCATTTCAATATAAAATATTTCAGTTTTTCATGCAAATTCAGGTATTTTTGGTAAAAAATCATATTTTTCAACTTTGAGGTAAAACTGTGAAGCCACCTGTTACCGCATCGCCTTGTGCTTAGATTCATTTTAAAGATTGAAGAATTCTCTGCCGAATGCTTTTTAAATTTTTTAAATATATTGCTTGGCTCCAAAGTTATGATTTTCGCAACGCAAAATGAGCAAAGGCCCCACTGTGCGACGTCTACCTGCTGTTGGGCTCAGCATTTGGGAGAGACAATGCTTGAGTAAAAGTGTCGCTATATATAAAGGGCAGCAGCTGCAGCATTTGTTCAGTCGTCCAGGCCTGCTGCGTGGGAGCGTGTGCATTATAAGTATTAAAGACGTAGAGGACTACGTAAGGGAATTACGTGATGGAATTACGTAAAGGAAATACATAATATTGATAATATTCTAATTTATATTTATTATTATTAAATAATCATTTAACTAGTAATAACTCTGCATTTAAAGTTCTTTAATTTTAGCCTAATAAATATTTGGCATTCTTTCTGCACTCTTCACTGTATTTATTATTATCTGGCCATGTCCAGTCACTCAAGGTTCACAGACCCCTTGATGACCTTGATTTAAACTCTAACGGTACATTGTGCTTGATGAAGAGCACATCCTTGAACTTTGCAGCTTAAGAGATGCTGCCCCAAAAGAATCATATTTTGCCCCCAGCTGTTGTCGCTCGTTGTCCACTTAAAATCCAATGATATTTGATATGCCCTATCACTGCTTCGACTTTTACAACATTTTTTTTGCAATTTGGCTAAGGCTAGGTATCTGCTTTCGTTCAGCGACCTCTTTGAAAGCGGCGCCCAAAGAAAGTTAGCTGGCCCGCGTGCGTCATGGCCAAAATAGCTACTCTGAAAAGTATTTAATAGAAAAGATGAATACAGAGACGAACACATGAGCATACATATTTATATACATATGTATGTATATATAATGTGTGCTCGATAACGATCATTAAGGCCCAACGACTTCAACTCCAACTCAAACTCCAACTCCAGCAGCTCGGCCTGACCTCAATAGCGCCAACAAACAACATTCAAATCTCTGGCTCTCTGCGCTTAACTCTCACTTTTGCCGATCGCTGAGGGCTCCCCCAAAGCGCACAAGGGGTTCGTTGCGAGTGAAATTGATTTCAAGTTTCGGTTGGGTTCAACAAACGCGCCTGAACTCAATCGAGAGCAATGACACCCTAAGCCGATGCCCAAGTCGATGTCGATGTCGATGCATTGTCAAATTGTGCATCACTTTCTTTTCTTTGAGAGATATATGACAGCTTGATTATCAACTGAAGCTGTTGTTGTTGTTGTTGTTGTATTTTTCACTTTCTTTTTCTATGTAGCTCTCTCGCTCACACTCCAAATAGTTTTCGATTCGTGATATAGTTATTTGAGTAGGGTAATTGATGCCCACCTACCCGAGGCTTAAGTTGAACTTCAACTACCGAAAAGAAAGTGTTGAACTTTCGTGCTCTTTGTTCATGTCTTAATTTTTGAAATTTCGTATTTATCGTAGCGTACATTAAATTGCTTTTAATGGGAAAAGTGTTGTAGATCAACAGATAAATGTACATATATATATATAGATATATATTTATATGAGTATAACTATTTTGGGGTGTGTACAAAAACGAAAGCGCCGCAAATTGTCTATTCGAATTGATGAGGTCTCGTCTCTCTCGCCTGCTGCTCAAGGCCCCAAAAACAGTTGCAGCACTAAAACAGTTAACAGACAGTTAACAGCCGCAGCATCGCGGCAAAATTAATGTCATCTGACCAACTGAACCAGCGAGCTTTGAGCCTTGAGTACCAGGCCCTGGGACCTGCCGAGCCTTGAGTGCCAGCTTCAGCTCGAGCCCATTAAGAAAGTCGCCGGCTGCAACAGCAACGGCAACAGTAGGCAACAGTGGACAGCAGGGAGCGGGACAATGTGCAAACAGGATGTCGACGTCTTCATTTCCGCAACGACTGCAGATTTTATAGGCCTGTTTGCGCTCTGGCTGCGATCTCTGGCTCCAACTGGAACAGCAGTTGCATTTTTCTTCTTCTTTTTCCTTTATTTTTTATGCGCTTGCATAAAACTTTTGTAAACGCTTCACTGGGCCAGGTTGATGTGTCATTGGAGTTTCTGGGTCAGCAGCGGTTGGCAGTGAAAGTCGAGACACAAGGTGCAATGCTTTGCATACGCTGGCCGGCAAAAATTATTAAACATACAGACATAAACATATGTATTTATTATAGCAGCGAGCATATGCTAAGCGAAGTTCTCAAATTTTATGCATATTTCCCCCAGCTGTTGAGTTTCTTTAAACAAGTTATAGAGTATTCAATTATTTAAAGAACATTTCAAGTTAATTTGTATTTTTTATTTTATTTATTCAAAAATAAATGTTAGCTATATACTTTTTATTTCATAATTTATTTCTTTATTTAAAATGAATAAGCAAATAATTAAAAACAATAAAGTTATAGAGTATTATAATATTAAAATAAAATTTAAAATAATTTTTAATTTATTTATTTATTTTATTTATTTATTTATTTTTATTTTTATTATTATTTATTTATTTATTATTTATTTTTTTTTTATTCAAAAGTAAATTTTACCTATACAATTTTTGTTTCTTTATTGATAATAGTTATATAAAACATATTTAAAACCAATAAACAAATAAATAAAAAACAATAAATTTAAATAGTATTCTAAGATTAAAAAAAAAATTAATAAATATTTTTTTATTTTAATTAATATAAATTTATAAAAAAATGTATTTTTGAACAATTAAAAATAAAATTTTTAATGAATATATAAAATATATTTAAAATATGCAAATAAACAAATAAATATAGAAACAACAAAGCTATAGAGTATTATAATATTTAAAAAAAATTAAAATAAAATTTTGTTTATATATTAAATATTTAGTAAAAATTATAATAAATAGAAATTATAATTTATTATTCCCTTCAGCCTTTTCAATAAATTTTAGCACAAATAATAAAAACTGTTCATCTCTCACATATAAAAGGTGTTGGATTAAATTTTTTTAACAGCATTTCACTGTTCTTTTGAATGCTCTTCTCACAGTAAGATCTTAACTGGGTCAATTTGAGGCCACGAATTTCACTCTCTTTATAAAGTCTTTTGTAATTATCTAATGGGCTATAAAATATGTAATGATGGCTCACAACTTCTAAGCGCACAACAAATCTAGAGAAGAAAGAGAGAAGAGAATGAGAAGCAACAAACAAACTTAAGGCTATTATAGTTAAAAGTGAAAACGTTGTCAAACGAAATTGAATGGCAAAAGAAATTTGAAGAATTGTTGGCAATACAAAGGCAAAAAAAAAACAACGAAACATTATAAATATAAAACGAACAAGAAAGAAATACACTTTCGCTTTTGCTTTCAATTTCATTTCAAATGTGCTTAAACGTTTGCTCCCTCTCCCTCTCTCTCCCTCTCTCCCTCTCTCTCCTGCTTTGCTTGGGTTGCGCATGCGCGGCACGAGCTTGCAATTCGGAACGGAACGGCAATGGGACTTGGCTTGGCCTGTGCGCTATTGGCTCTTGTCTTTGGGCCAAATCACAATTAATTGTGAAACGGCTGCGACTCGGTTCATTGAACCCCGAGCGAGCTCAATCCCAAAATGTGATTTTAATTAGGCATTTGACAATATCGTATTTCCTAGCTATACTCACCTATTAATGTCATTTTCAGTTCAATTTAAAGTTTATTAAACTTGTCAACAACAAAATACAAACAGAAATTTTTTTGTTGCATGTTCATGAAAAACGTTTCAATGTTTGAGGTTAATTCGCATAATTCATTGCAAAGACCCTCAGCGGCAATTATGAGGTTATTTATATGTCGTTGTCGGCCTCCTCTGCTGCCGTTTTATACTTGTTGTTGTTGTTGTTGTTGTAGTGTTAACTGTCGTACTGAGCTAAGGTTGTTGTTGTTGTTGTTGTTGTTGTTGTTGTCGCGCTTGTTAAACAGCCGCAACAACATTGAGCTTGGCTCATGGCAGAATGAAGTCAGCTGCCGCAAGGGGCAGGTGCGGGTGTGTTTGCATCCACACACACACACACACACACATACGCAAAAAAAAAACGCCACTTGCTAATTGTCTCTGACCTTTTTTGGCATATTTCAGTGGCGAGACTTTTCAGCCGTTGTCGTGCACGCCAAGCGCATAAATTGGCGCCAAATCAGCGACTAGCCCAAAGTAAATACCAAAAAAAAAAAAAAAAAAAAAAACAACAACAACAACAACAATAAAACTGTAAACTAAATACCAATTCAATATTTAATCGAGCCTTGTTTATTGTTTAATTGGGTTACACGCCGGCGCTTTCCTTTTCGTTTTCATTTTTTTTTTTTTGGTTCATTGACATTTGGGCCAACTGTAGCTGCAGCTACTGCCAACATGGCCAACATGGCCAACATGGCCAGCACGGCAACGAAAAGAAAGTAAAACTTTAACAATTTGTTGACGCTGCCTTTGGTTCCGCTCCAGTTACTCGAGCGTCAAGCGTCTAGGCCGCCTGCCCTGCCCCAGCCCCAGCCCCTGCACACCGGCTGCAGCCTCACGCTGCCGTCGTCTGGCCTGGGCACTTGTTGAGTTCAAACACCTCTTCGAGTTTCACTTTCGCTGCTGCGCCGACGCAGCCCCAGCCAAGTGAAATTTTTATACACTTTTTACACAAACTGTAATTTATATGAATGTATTCCTATATATATAAATTTTTTTTTAACAAATGCACACACACACACACATCGCAGCCATCTCTGAGTTTATTGACTTCGTTTTGGTTTGGCCAACTCACGTGAGGCACTTAATTAATATGCAAGCATGATTTTTCAAAAACAATAAAGTTTATATTAAACCATTAAAAACAAAAGCATTTACATTCGATTGAATATTAGCTGCAGAGATTGTGCATAGGAAAAATGAGTTTTTTTTTATTTTTATTTTTATTTATTTTTTTTTTTTTTTTTTTTTGTATACATATTTGCTTTTTGTATGTACTAATAATTTATAAATTTCATGTAAATTAAAATATATTGATAATATTTATATTTTGATTATCTCTGGTTCCGCTATAAAAAACAACACTTAAATTTACATCAAAGCTCCGTTATGATTTGTCAGATTAGAAGCAATGCAAAAATTATGTTGTTTTTTTTTTTTTTCAAGAATTTCTATCTTTATGACCTTTTTTATTGCCTTTAGCAAATTGCAATGGGTGTGTGTTTGTGTGTGTGTGTAGTGTGTGTAGTGTGTGTGCTTGACATGAAAAGTAATACAGAAAATCGTATTGTAGTATTTATTTAAACATTGCCTTGGCTAAAGGTTGTTCGATGCCGCGCGAAACAAAAGGCGTTCAGTTCATTTCAGTTGGTATTAATATTATTTGTTGTTGTTGTTGCTGTTGCTGTTGTGTTATTGTTTTTTACATAAACCCAAACTAAAAATGGCAGATTGAATGTTGGAACCTCCAAATAATTTATTGTTGCCCCGCCGCTAGTCGTCCGGCTAGCCAGCTCATATTGTATTTTATTTTTAATTTTATTTCAGTTGATTTTCAATGTTTATTGAAATTGGGTCACTTGCAAAAAGTCGCGTGCTCGCGCGATCGTCGCGTTTCTCACGGACGTTCATATGTAGAAACGCGTCAGTGTCGCGTCAAAAACGCGCGCGACTTTTCACAGCGGAGGGAATCGCGCGCAGCTTTGAACTTTTGATTTTGCATTTTCATTTCGAATTATAAGTATAAAATCTATGTATGTATGTAGGTATGTGTTCATTGTGGCTGTGTTCATGTCGCTTTGGCCCGTTGCACAGCCTACTTTGCTCTTGGCTCCCCCCTACTCCCTACACCCTCCACCCTAACTCCCATTAGACTGACAAATTTCTCCGCCATTTCACCGACGCGTCGCACTGTTTTGTTTGCTACTGTTGTTGTTGTTGTTGTTGTTGCAAAAGTCCGTTGACTTTCGTTTTCATAAGCGAAAGTGTACTCCATTTATTTAAAATTTAAAGTTTTTTTCAGTCTTACTTTCTTGTAGTTTTGTTGCATTTCTTTAACCCGTCAGCGATTGAAACGGGTTTTCAGACCGCTTTCTGGGTCAACGAAAACTGTTTCTGTGTCTGTCTGTCTCTCTCTCTCTCTCTCTCTACCTCTCTGGTTGTGTGGAAAGTGTTGCTTGTTGTTACTATTTGTTGTCTCCCATATGGAATGGGGCTCGATGCTCAACTTCATTTCAGTTATTTGATTTTGAGCATTTTAATTATTAGAGACTCACTAAAAAATTAAAATGAAAATGAAAAAATAAAAACTAATACCAAATATTAAGGTTTTTTTGAGCAGAGTTGACTGAACTGTAAAGCATAAAGCAGAGAAATTTTCAAAATACATCCAATCTATGTGTATCAAAGGCAAAGAAAGTGAATTTGGAAATTGGGTCGCCCGATGGCTCCCTCTCATCATATTTTGTCTGAGAGTGTTTGTTGTTGTTGTTGTTGTTGCAACAAATTGCTACGCTTTGGTGTTTGTTGTTGTTGCTGCTGTTGCCGTTATTATTTATTATTGCAGCTGGTAATAACTATTGCTAACTAAAAGTGAAAACATTTCTTTTAATGTTCATTAGAGCAAATTTCAATGGAGCTGATTCATAGAGTCTGATTTGGTAGCCGTATATAAGAAATACATTACCTATAGGGCTTAACTTCTGATAAGAGAATGTATATGATGATCCGGAGAAGCTTAGGCACTTCCATTAAGAACTACCCTAGAAAACTCAAGTACTCCAGAGCTAGTCAAGTACTCTTAACCTGACTAAACTGACCTAAACTAACCTAACCTAACTTTCTCATCAAACTTATTGTTCTCACTTATCTTTTCTCATCTCTTTTGCTTAATTTAACGCCTTGCTCATGAGAAACATATCTGTACTCACAAATTGGTATTTTTTTCTCATATTACTAAAATCTTTAGCTTTACTTTATCTCCTTACTAATTCCCACTCTTCTATGCCGTTTTCACTCACTATACTCTAAAATAAATAACTTCAACTCCTTCAAAATTTAATTTGACTTCAGTTTTTGCATTTAGTTTATCAATATGACTCTCATTACGAATATCAGATCAAGCATGTGTTTTACTTGCATTCCAGGAATTAACTATTTTTTTCCGAAAGCTCCTCAATCATAGCAATTATGGTAACAATTACTGGTAAGCAGTAAACAATGTGAACGCCTACGGTAAATACTAATTACATGATATCAGCTTATCAATAAAGTCGCCAGCCAGCCAAGGCGGAGAACACAATGTAAATGGATCCGTTGAATTGTTTGTCTTTTTATTGTAATGAGTGCTTTCTGCTATAGTTAGAGGCTTTTTGGAAACTAGGGTCAATTATGTCAGCAGGTTATATGTATACATATATAAATAGATCCAGATTGTTATGTTTCTGGCAGATGAAATTTGTATAAGGTTAAGGAATAATTGAGAATAATAAAGTATGAAAAAAATAATTTACTATATATATTTATTTAATTTAATTTGTTTTTTATTTGTATACCCTGAACTCTCTTTTTTATCGAGGATAATCGATAAATTGATATTGTTTTTTCAGCCTAATTTCAACACTTTTGGACATAGAGACTTCAGATTTACTGTGTATATGCAATTTACGAATATACACATTTTGTAATTTACAGATTTCGGATACCACGCCCCTCTCGCCACCAATTTGAAAAAAAAACGAGTATCAATTACTAGAGACTTGTGTTTTGGAGTGTACACACATTTACACATTATTATTACATTCTGAAAGTTTCATTAAGATCGTGCGTCTACAAACGAAATTATATAATATTTATTTTTGAGTGATATAGCATTCAGCTTTTGTCAGGCAGCTGCCTAGGGGAAATCCCCTGGGCGGGGAAATCCCCTGGGCAGGAAATTGCCTGTGCGGGGATTTGGAGTGTACACATATTTACACATTATTATTACATTCTGAAAGTTTCATTAAGATCGTGCGTCTACAAACGAAATTATATAATATTTATTATTGAGTGATATAGCATTCAGCTTTTGTCAGGCAGCTGCCTAGGGGAAATCCCCTGGGCGGGGAAATCCCCTGGGCAGGAAATTGCCTGGGCGGGGATTTGGAGTGTACACATATTTACACATTATTATTACATTCTGAAAGTTTCATTAAGATCGTACGTCTAGAAAAGAAATTATATAATATTTATTATTGAGTGATATAGCATTCAGCTTTTGTCAGGCAGCTGCCTAGGGGAAATCCCCTGGGCGGGGAAATCCCCTGGGCAGGAAATTGCCTGGGCGGGGATTTGGAGTGTACACATATTTACACATTATTATTACATTCTGAAAGTTTCATTAAGATCGTACGTCTAGAAAAGAAATTATATAATATTTATTATTGAGTGATATAGCATTCAGCTTTTGTCAGGCAGCTGCCTAGGGGAAATCCCTGGGCGGGGAAATCCCCTGGGCAGGAAATTGCCTGGGCGGGGATTTGGAGTGTACACATATTTACACATTATTATTACATTCTGAAAGTTTCATTAAGATCGTACGTCTAGAAAAGAAATTATATAATATTTATTATTGAGTGATGTAGCATTCAGCTTTTGTCAGGCAGCTACCTAGGGGAAATCCCCTGGGCAGGAAATTGCCTGGGCGGGGAAATTCCCTGGGCAGGGAAATCCCCTGGGTAGGAAATTGCCTGGGCGGGGAAATTCCCTGGGCAGGGAAATGTCCTTTGGAGTGTACACACATTTACACATTATTATTACATTCTGAAAGTTTCATTAAGATCGTACGTCTACAAAAGAAATTATATAATATTTATTATTGAGTGATATAGCATTCAGCTTTTGTCAGGCAGCTGCCTATGGGAAATCCCCTGGGCAGGAAATTGCCTGGGCGGGGAAATTCCCTGGGCAGGGAAATGTCCTTTGGAGTGTACACATATTTACACATTATTATTACATTCTGAAAGTTTCATTAAGATCGTACGTCTACAATAGAAATTATATAATATTTATTATTGAGTGATATAGCATTCAGCTTTTGTCAGGCAGCTGCCTAGGGAAATCCCCTGGTCGGGGAAATCCCCTGGGCAGGGAAATCCCCTGGTCGGGGAATTCCCCTGGGCGGGGAAATCCCCTGGGAGGGGATGTACCCATTGAGTGATGTAGCATTCAGCTTTTGTCAGGCAGCTGCTTAGGGGAAATCCCCTAGGAGGGGATGTACCCATTGAGCCCATTTATTTATTTTTATAATTTTTGCTTTATATATTCATTTTGTTTTAATTAATTTATTTTATTAGTGATTATTTTTATTTATTATTATTATTTTTTTCTTTAGACTATTTACAACAAATTATAAAATATATTTGAATGTACCCTATCCCCATAGCACACCTTTATATATATATACCCACCTATATATATAGCTGTCAGTAAGAAAAAAGAAAAACATCCCCGCAAGTGTATAAAATCTTCAACACTTCGTCATCCAAAATTTGTTCAGACGCCGCCTATGACGCAGTTAGCTAAAACACGTAACCTAAGAAAACAGCCGAACCAATATATATATAATTTGTGTTGTTATTTGTTAATCAGAGTAAATAGAACCTTGAAATGTGAACAAATAAACGAATAGGAGAGCGACAGGACAGGGCAGACGAGCGTAGCTAGATTGAAATGAAGAACATAAAATATATAGGATCAAAGAGTTTATGCGTGTGCATATGCCGAGTGAGTGACGAGGCCAAAAGGTATTCATTTGCTTGTCATTAGACAGGTGCGTGAACCGGGCGAAACATAAGACCGTAGTCGGAGTCGGAGTCGGACGGAGTTGCTATGGCATAGGCAGGCAAACTGATTGAATTGCGTAGCGAGCAACGCAAACTGTAGTTGTTGTTGTTGTTGTAGTTGTTGTTGTTGTCGTTGCGCATTATCATAACATAACCTTCAGCATATTTTGGCTAGGCTTATGGAAGTGTGTGTGTTCAACCCCCGCCGAAAAAGAAAAAAAAAAAAAGAGCAGCTACCATTCATAATACATAATTGCTGGCGTATGCGGCGTATACGTGACGCGTTCTTTAACATGCCGCATCCTTGGCACCGTTAAATGTCTAAAAAACAAGAAGAAGAAGGAGATGGAGAGAGTGTGTACAACAATGTGTACATGAAAGCCAGCCCCCAGGCAGTTTATGAAGTAACGATTCTAGCGAATCGCATAAACTGTCGACATCCTGCGCATTGGCCTAAATTTGGTAAAGCTTTGCTTTATGTGCCCATAAAATGGAGCTTATGAGCTTTCCATTCACATTTGATTGCGGAGTTCAGGCTGAAATTGAGGCCACAAAAGACAGCATAGACTGATAGCAGGGGATGGCGGCATAGGCACAAAATGTGACTAGGATTATGCGTAGAACTTGGCCAATAATAATAAGTTATGGCCATTAATATTTATCGTTCAGCTGGGCTTTAATGAGAAGCTAAAAACAAATCAACTTGGCATTATCCAAAAGGAAATAAATACAAATAAAATAAAAATAATTGTAAATTTTCATGAGGGTTTTTTTTTTTTTTTTGTTTCTTTTTCATTCCTTGCGTCTTTCTTTGCGCTTCTCATTAGCCTCCCATCCGCCGGCAGTTCAGTCTAGTCCAGCTCTTTTAATGTACTTTTCCAATTGCGAACGCCAAGGTTAATTCCCAATTCATTCGACGACGAGCAGCGGCAGATGTTAAAGATATTCATAATATGCCACTATTTTCATGGCTGACATTTGTGGGGCATACATTAAACTGAAGTCTTGTGGCCGCTTCCTGTCGCCAGCTGTATCAAATTAAACATGCCTCTCTCTCTCTCTCTCTCTATCCAGACATCAGATATCAAGTGCTGATCCATCATCGATAGCCGAATTGAAAAATTATTCATTTTATGCACCCACCGTCCGTCCGAGTGGCTAAAGTTTGGCATATTGAGCAGCAAGCACTTCCTGAAACGATCGCTTGACATTGAACACCGCAAAATGTTTGCCATAGTTTGCAATGCTAAACGCGCTCAAACACTCACAGCCACAGCGTGAAAGGAGGCCTCCGTCATCCGACAATTTTATGCGCATTTCGTTGGGGAGCGTAATGCCAGCGATGTCCTTGACAGGCGGCGACTGGAGACAGGCGGCGCCGCAATTTTACCGAAACGCCCACCGACTCAGCACACACACACACAAACACGAACGCCTCCCCGTCGACAGTCGCCGTCATTTCTTAGATATTTATCGATGGCAACAGTTGGTTCCCATTGCCCCATTGCCTAGACACGCACATGGATACCATAAAAGAAGGCTCGATGTCTCGGCCAAGCGCCAAGGTCCTTTGAATTAACTATGAAATTTAGATACCACGCGAAGAAATGTGGCCAGAAAATAGAACAACGTCAACAATGTAATTGTATAGCCTGCCAAGTACTTAAATGTCTCAATCTTTACGAAATTGATTTCTCAAAAGTGATTTGCAGTTGAGAATTTATAAGAGCTATATTTTATGGGATTAAAGACTTGATTGCATTAATAATATAAAGAAAGTTAAAGGTTCCAAACATGAAATCAGAATGTCAATAACTATCGATACTGCATTAGTAAAATTTTGTTCATATTCATGGCATATGGAATCAAGTTCTTTACAAAAACAAAGCATTGTCATGTTTAGATAATTTTAATTTCATATTTATCGATAACTATCAAAATTATACAAAGCCACGAAAATGACTTGATGATGGTTGTGTTTAGATAATTTTAATTTCATATTTATCGATAACTATCAAAATTATACAAAGCCACGAAAATGACTTGATGATGGTTGTGATTTGATTAATAATATTAAACTAAGTCATTTTTTTAAATCGAATTTCATAAAATGAACTAGTTTCCTTTACTTTGTGTTTTTCTGAATAATTTAAGCCAATAATTTAATAATCGAGAGCTATCGATACGCTAATGAGCTTAAAATATGTATCTATATAGACTATATTCCATAAAATATATATACAATTATACAATATATAAAACTTTCCTAGAATTCCCATCAATGCCTTAAATACCGATAGGTATCGTTGTCATATATAAGCAAGACAGATAGCAGACGCTGACATACATATGGAGCTCACTAATCTATTCTATATTATGTAACCTATATAGAGTCGGTGAGCTCGTTGCCACTTGTTGCTCTCGAGGCTTTTCATACTAAATGCAACCTTGACAGTATTTAAAATTCGAGCACTACATGTGCTTGGTGCGGCTGTTGCTGATGAGAGGGGCGGGTATGAATGGTAAACAATCTGACGCCTACACAATCATTTTGATTCGCCTTCAATATCGACATCGACATCGACATCGACATCAGCATTTGTTCTCGACGTAATCAGAGCCCTCGCTCCGCATAAATATCTGGAACATAAATAAATATTTATGAAATGTAATTCCGCCGCCGAGACGTTGTTAGTTCTATTCCGCTCCAGTCGTACGGCTCGGTTCTGTTTGTAAAAATTGTAATTTCATTTCATGCGTAATTTGATTCACTTTGCATGCCGATCGACAATTGCATTATGAAACTATATCGTATAGACGCTGCTCTCCACTTGCCATAATCGATTGCCTTCAAAATGTGTTTATGAGCAAAGTTTTCTGCTCCATTTGTCCGAGTCGACACTGGGTAGAGACAATGTCAGCTATTGCCTCACTTGTTGCCACAGTGGCTGCCACAGCTGCTGGCTTTATTGAAACTCAAGATGATTTTGGCCAGACATTCCAAATTGTCGTCTGTGCACTGGGGCCACGCCCACAGTCCTTGAGATGCGCTTAAGGCGCATTTATGAGACGGTTTATGGCATCAGTCAAGGCTCTCGACAGCAGACCTCTCATGATAATAGCGCTGCCAGTCTCATCTTTCGGCTGTACAGAAAACAGAATACCGAGAGACTTGAATATTTAATACAATAAAATAAGCATAATTTATTGGTAAATGATTAAATTATGCTAGGAGTAGGCTTTAAGAAAATTTTAATAAAGAAAAGTAATTGGTAGAAAGAGTCAACTGTAGAAAATAATCTCATGAGAGTTATCTAATGAGAAAGATCTCTAAAGTAAGTAGTCTAAGGAATGTAGTCTTAGAATATAATAATAATGAAAGTACTCTAATGAAAGTGTTTTTATGATAAAACTCTAATGGGATAACTATAATAACATAGTTCTACAAAGATTACTGAAATTACTAACTGGAAATACTTTACTGACCTTATGAAAATATTCTAAAAATAATAATCGAATAAAAATACTTTGAGTAAGGTACTCCAATTGAAAGAACTCCATTAACAATTCCCTAAAAAAATAAAGAAATTTTAAATGATGGTATTTCAAAGAACTTTGTCTATAAAGTCTTATAAAATCTTTCAACTATAAAAATTTTTGTTTAAATTATAGATAAATGTTAAACAATTTTAAGCTAATTAAAAAGAAAAATAAATAAAAATTGCAGAGATATTATATTTAAATCAAATATGAGCATATGATGATAAATTAATAATAAAAAAAAAAACATTAATAAATTAATCTATAGAGCAAAACAATATTAAACTAAACTAAAAATTAAATAAAATTGCATAGATTATAGATTTAAGTTAAATATAACAAAATATCGAACAATACCTTGCTGCATTTAAAGCTGGTACTGAAACAGCTAATAAATAATTTACCTTTCTTAACATACATAGGACTAATATGCGATGTCCTTATCCTACGCAGCTATTGAAATTTTTAAGTAGATCCCTCGTCAGTTGCAGCACTCTAAATGCCACTCGATGTCAACTTTTCTTGATTTTAATTAGACAATTAAACAAAATGTCGACCTTTGATATACATTTTTTGTTTGCTGAGTAGCGCTCTGATTTAGGTCAAGTGACAGCCGAAAAAATAATAATTTTGAAGCGAAAAAGTGATGCTATTGGGGTTGCTTTCCATACACTTGGATGATACTCCACGGGCTCCACGGGCTGTCCATGTTCATGCCGGCGGGGCAGATTCGGCGCATTGAGCGTGTGTTTGCCAAGAGATACTCTATGAAGTATAGGAGTTTATTGAAATGTTTGAAGAGCAGAAGAAAAATGAGGGGAGACAGAAATAAGGGATTTGAAAACTAAATTATTTCTATAGATAAAATAAAAGAAAAGTAAAAATGTAACAAGAAATACAAAATTATAAATAAAATAAAAATGAAATCAATTTAAAATAAATTGTAATTTAATTTCATAACATATTTTGATATATTTGTATACAAAAGATAAACTATAAAATGAAGCTAAATAAAAATAAATAACAAAAATTAAATTAAAAATATTTAAAATTAAAATAAAATAAAAGTTTTAATAAATTTTTTCTATAAAAACAAGAAAAATAAACAGAATTTTTTTTTTAATCTTTGTTAATTTTAAAATAAATTACTTTAAATTTTTATTTTTATTTATTATTTTTATTTATTTATTTATTTATTTATTTATTTATTTATTTATTTATTTATTTATTTATTTATTTATTTATTTATTTATTTATTTATTTATTTATTTATTTATTTATTTATTTATTTATTTATTTATTTATTTATTTATTTATTTATTTATTTACTTATTTATTTATTTATTTATTTATTTATTTATTTACTTATTTATTTATTTATTTATTTATTTATTTATTTATTTATTTATTTATTTATTTATTTATTATTTTTTTAAGTCATTTAGTTTTTAAATCACCCTAACAATTTTTTACCCAACTTCTTATACATAGGTTTATCAGAAGCGTATTCCGAATTCTTGATATTAGCTTTCTTTTGTCGACTTTTGTTTTTACGGCCAGTTCTCAACTTTGACCTTGAATGCTAACCCAAAAAAAAAAATAAATAAAGAGGCGACGCCGCACACGCATGTTGGGGTTGGTTTGGAGCTTTGTTCAAGTTACAAAAGTTATTGGGGGGGGGGGGGGGGCAGAGAGTGGGGTATATAAAACACAATATAATTTTGGTAAAAGCTTCCTGCCCCCGATGCCTGCCTGAAATGTGCGGCAAAAACATTTTCGACGCAATTTCGTTACGCGTCTCTTTGGCTTTTGTCTGCTGGAGAGTGGGACTGGGGATTGGGGGACTGGGGACTGGGGACTGTTGGTTCGAGGCGAGTTCGAATTGGGTAAACATTTCGTTATTGTAATTGTGTAAATAGAAAAGAATGTGGCTTGTGGGCTTAGGGCGGCTCGGCTGGGGCGTGGCTGCTATGAGCTGTTGCACCTATATTTACGAAAGAATTGTAAAATTAGTGGGCTCACATCAGCCTTAGTCCTTGGGGCTTTTGTACACCTGTCAATTAGCAGAGGGGAAACCAATTTGCAACAGCCTCCGGCGCCAGTCAGCCCAACGTGTGTGTGTGGGGGTGCACACGTGGAGCTCGATAATCGAGTATGAACGGCACAAGTACGCCCACGTCCAAGACTCTTTTGAGTTGGCTTTCCACGCGCCACAAATGGGACGCTCGCCCCCGCCCGTACCCTCCTCAGGGCAGGCTAAAGGCATCCAATGTTATTGTCAAGGACATTTCAATACAACACACGCGTCGCTCACGTCACCCGCTCTCCAGGCTCTCGGATGCTGTTGCTGCTGCTGCTGCGACTCGCTTTTGACCTTTCTGAAGGAGATTTGTTGAACTGCGAAATTTGGGCTACTTGTTGGCATTTGGCACAAAAGTTTGCTTAGGCCCGACAGCCAGTGAGTGCAGCTAATAGAAACCGATCACAAATAAATATTCAGCTCATATGGAGTCGAGGATAGGAGAGGACTTGGCCTATTTATTTATTTATTTTAGAAGCGAGTCTTATCTCAGATTTATATTGATGGCATTTTGAGCCAGATTTTTGCAGATTTGGCTGCCTGTACGCGTCACGGCGCTGTTGACAAAGAAAACAAACAAATCGAGAAATTTTACTAAATAAATCTGCTTAAAAACCAAAAATCACTTTGGCGCCTCTTCAGAGCAAACAAACAGACTCCAGCAGTGGGAGTAAGCGTGTGTGTGTGTGTGTGGCAGGCGCGTGTCAGTAATCAAGTGAAAAGCAAAAAGGAAGAAGGTAAAGAAAGGCAAACAACAACAGCAACAACAACAAGGAGAGCAATACAAACGACAAGTGCCAAGCGCTGAGCACACGCATCCAGTCTAACCCACGCTCACGCCCACACCCACTCCTACACGAGCCACCCCCCCAACCCACACAAATAGCACAGCCCACTCCCTCTCCTCTCTCTACCAACATTTCGTCAATCGCAGGCGCGTGCAACACTTGTCACTTGTGACCTTGGTAGCTGCCAATGCCAGTAGACAGCCAAACATCCCCCAACGCATTTCATTTGCGCCCTTAGCTCAATTTTCAGCGAACATTCATTGGGCTTTTAATACTCTATGTGAACTCACGGTTTATACATATAAGCCATTTATTTTTAGACTACAAATTATTTACAATAAAATAATACCATTTTTGTACGATTTTTATGTGAACTACCTTTTATAATAAAATAAAAAAAAATAAAATATACAGATATAAATAAAAATACTACAAAATAAATAACTAATTAGTAAAAAAAAAAAATAAATAATTGTATCAAAATAAAAACTATGTATATAAATATTTATTTAAATGAATATGTTTTTATACATTGTTTTACATTGCGTATTTTATCAAATATAATAAATGATACAAATGCTAAAAAATAAATAACTAAATAATTAAAATCATAAATTTAAGAAATCTATAAATATTTATCAATATTAATATGTTTTTATAATTTTTTATTATTTGTTTGTACTTATTAATTAATACAATGAAATCTTAATACTCCAACAATCAAATCATAAATAAAATTAAAAATATATATGCAGATACAAACGAATAGATAGATAGATAGATAGATAGAATTAAAATAATTCACAAATGTGTGAAATAAATATCAAATTTAAAGTAATAAATAAATATATGATATCAAAAAAGTAAAATAATAAATAAAACACTTTAAATAAATTTAAAGACATAGTATAAAAATATTTCACATAATCAAAATGGTATTTAAATATTATTAACCTTATTATTGTATTATATATTTATTATATTTTTAATTGTATTTAATAAATAATTACAAATAATGGATAATTATTCAAATTAATGTTTAGAAATGTATACACAAACAAATATTTTTAATACTCTTAATTAGTTTCTCAGTCAGCTCAGTTAGTGTATTTCATATTCCTTATGCCCCGTGCAACATTTTCACTTTCTTATTTGGCTTACATTTCCATCAGCTCACATCTTTGGCTGCGTTTACGGCTCATCAAACTTACGACTTGGCCGTTTATTAGCCTCTCCTTTGGGGCCACTAAAGGGTTAAGGATATACATATGTACATATGTATGTGTATGTATGCACACTTCACTGAATAAATATAAGGCTAAATATATGATTTTCGTATGTGAAATCTTCCATATACTTGTTGTTCCCATTTGCCATATACTAGAAGGAATACTAGTCATTATAATTAAAAGTTATTAAACAAATAAATTTCCTTGACAAGGTCAGATATACACTCTATATATACAAATGTTTTCTATGTATATACATTTATTCCAAAGTGAGTCAGACAATTCCCAATAGATTTATACGAAAAAAAATAATTACTCATACACCACTAAAATATCCATATGTATTTTGCATACTCAGAATCATATGCATGTATGTACATATGTGTGTATTTCCATTGGGAGTGTGCCTGTTGCTGACCGGCATGATTATTACGGACATCACTGTGAAAGCACTCAGCAGATCTAGCTGTACATTTTTGCCTGCTCTTTGTCTCTCTCTCTCTCGCTCTCTCTGTCTCTTTACACGCTGAACTCCTTTAATTGCTGTTGTTGTTGTTGTTACAGTTACAGTTACTTGAGCGCTTTAACCATTTACAGCTGCTCATCAAAGCTGCTCATCAAAGCTGCAGCCACAGCAACGATGACAACAACAATAACAACAGCTGCTGTCGCTCTCGTTCATTCTGCTATCAGCTCTGCTATGGCAGACGCAGACGTTGACGTTAGCGTCGGTGTCGCTGTCATCGTCATCGACTGCACTGCAGTTCAAGTTCAATGTCAAGCGCATTTCGTTTTGTATTTGTTTGTATTTCTATATGAGTCTGTCTGTGTGCCTGTGTGAGTGTGAATATTTGTCTGATTATATTTACCTTATTCCAAAAACGTAAAACTGTTTTTGTTTATAGTCCAATTTACTCTTTTCATTGTACTTTGTGCTCAATTTTGTTTACTGCCTTATGGCCGAGCTGTAAATTTACCTTTGATTCATTTTTTTATTGCTCAATGAAATGTGTTTTCGCCACTGATTTAAATTTGTATTAACTATAAATGATGCCCAAATACAGAACTATCATGGCTTAGTTAAAACAATCTTTTATGGTAGCCCAATATTATTTTCAATGTCAAATCGAAGAACGCAGAATTTGCCATGCGGCTGCTGCTGACGCGTTCAAGAGCTTTTTGGATGATGTTTGTCTTTGGGGAAGGGGGCGCGGCACGGCAAAGTTTGGCGTGCGTGTGCGTACATTCGGCAGGCGTCTCACTTCGGCTTCGATGTGCTACGGTTCGGATCGGGTCGCATGCTCGGCTTGCCGAGCTACGCACACGCACCGTACGCAAACGCGTTGCGTGGGCCTTTTATTTAGCGCGTGCTCTCATCGTCCGGTCGCTCCACCTCGCTCTCCCTCACTCTACCTAGCTCGCTCGCTCGCCTGCGCTACTCCCATGCTTCCTGCTCGCTCGTTCAATCATCTGCTAGAACTTTGCTAATTTCGTCTAATCAGTTAACCTTGAAATTTTGTTGCTGTTGTTGTTGTTGCTGTTATTCCCGGTATTTGTTCTTGCTTCGTAATACATACACACATACATACATACGTGCACACAAGCGTTTCGCATGGCTCTGTAACTGTATTTGTATTTTTATTTGTGTCGTGGAATTTGCGCGCGTTGTGTGTATTAATTTATTTGAGGCTCGTTTGATTTCAAGGTGAAATACGCAAAAATAAAAGAAATATAAGAATCGACGAGCTAATATAATATACATATATAGCGCAGGAAATTTCGAAATGAAATAAGTATGCTTCAGTCGATAGCGACCGATCGGTTTATAGTATTTGGCAGCTAAGTTGTTCTATCTTTCGTTTATCGATAGATCACAATCTATTATCATCGTCTGTAATGCTTCTAGCCTGGTTAGTCTGTTTCCTTATAAAACTATCGTTAAATTTATTATATCGAGCACCTATCGTTCATCAATTTCTTGACTATTTTCTATTACTTTTATTAATTTTTCACGATTTTTGTTAACTACATTCTGGCATACACTTTATATACTACTCATACGAAACGTAGCTATATCAACGTATCTACGATAGTTGCCTTTTTCAGTTGATATTGTTTCTGCAATTCTAATTTATCGTTAAAAGATCATCAATCATCAATTTTCTCCTGTTCTTTTCGAATATATTACGTATACGCTTCCATTTCATTAATTTGTCTATCGATTTTTCCTGTTTCGATTATTCCTATATCGTTTATTGGTTAATATCGTACTATTTTCTACGTTTTTTCTTACATTTATTTTTACTCATACGCCACTTTTACATTACTCATACGCCACATTGCACAATTTACTAATTTGGTACGCCGCCTTATCAATGCAGGCATCTCATTCTACGCTTCCATCGATCTCTGTCTGCCTCAGCTTCCACATTGACTTTGAAGATAACAAATTTGAGCATGTTTTTTCAGCTATCTGCGTATCCCTGTCCCTCCCACTTCTCCTTCCGTTTTGCAGAGATCATGCTCATTATTTAAAATTAGAATATGTATCTATATACATATATTTGTTTAGGCTTATATACATATGTCTGCATTCAAATCCCCCCTGTCGCCTAACCAGGCTGGGCCTGGGCGCTATCTAACTGAATGTTATCTACACGAGGCCCCTCTATTTCTCCCTCTCTCTCTCTCTTTCATTCGAGCGCGCCTCGCGCTTATTTGATTATTTCGGCAAATTCATTTTGCGACACTTATCGCTCAAGGTCACGGGCAAAATTCCGAAGAGCACATACAGGCGACGACATTGAAAATTATCACCAACCAAGAAGAAGAAGAAGAAGCCCCATTAATGTTAGAGAGAATATGACACATTCTGAAAAAGAAATAATCTTGATACACTTTGCCTTCTCCAGTAAAATGAAATGAAACAAACATTTTAATGTTTTTTTTTTTTTTAATTTTTGTTGATATATTTTAAATACTTATTTTCATATATTATTCACATATTCCATTCTGGTTTTTTAATTTTTATTTAAAAACAAACTGCAATATTATTTTATTTCACAAATACAAATTTTTTTTGTTTTTTTTTTCTTTTCTTCGTCTTCTGTGGAGTTTCCAGCTGGAGCTCTATTTAAATACCATAATTTGTGTGTGTTTGTTGTTGTTGCTGTCTTTTAAAATTTGTCATTGGCTCAATTCACAATTCATAATTGTTATTGTGACTGATGAAAATATATGTATGTATGTATGTATGTATATGTACTATGCAAATATATTTGTCTGTACATATATGTATATATATTATTATATACGCCTGTTCAGTTGGAATACAGCTCAATTATGTTGGCTGTTTGTATTCTTTATGTAATTTTATGTTAAACATTTAAATTTGTTGTTAATTATACGCTTAATTGTCGCAATTTCATTGTTTCAGTTTGTCGCTGCATTCTGCTTCTGCTTCTGCTTCTATCTTTAGGCCTAAAGATAGACACACACACACACACACACACACACACACAGCTATACTAAGTGAGTGTGTGTGTGTGTGAGTTTTTAATTACATAAAATATTCAGTTTTTTAATACAATTTTTATTTTCTTTTTTTTTTGCTAAAATTTACGGACACTTTTACACACACGCATACATACATACACACACACACACACATACGCCAAAAAATTGTTTCACACATAGCTATGTACATGTATGTATGTATGTATGCATGTTTATATATATATATATATTTATATATTTTTTATTGAAGTGTGATATTTTATTTTAATGTTTGTTGGGTTTCCTTCCAACCTTCCTCATAATAATATTTGACAATGCTGCTTCTTCTTCGTCCTCAGCTCCTCCACCTCCTCCTCTCTCTTCATGCATAAATTTTAAAAGAATATATTTGTAGTATATATATAATATTTATATATATATGTGTGTATGTATATGTATATGTATGTATTTTAAATTTCATAATTTTATTCTTATTGTATTCCATTTTTTTTTCAATCAACATCAATTGAAATTAGAAAATAAAATTTTCCTTTTATTTTTTTATTTATTTTTTTTTTTATTTTTTTAAATATACATATATATATATTAAAAGAAAAGAAAAACTGAAATAAAAATTTAATTTGCTGCCGCATCAATTTGTAACTGAAAACAGAAAAACCAAATAAAAATAACTGAAGATTTGTTTTTTTTTTTTTTTATATTTTTTAAACAATTTTCTTTTATTGATTTGACATAAAAATTTCTGCGCCGGTGTTGTTTTTTTTCTTTGTTTTGTTTTTGTTGTTGTTGTTGCTTACCACAAGAAATCGTAATTAATTAATCATAAGAATTATAATAATCATAATAGTACTGCATAATTTTAATAATAATAATAATAATTATAATTAATGTAATAGTTTTTTGCTACCGCAAGTGTATATTATACGTTTTTTAAATAATATTTATATCATATTTTCATCATCATCATCATCTTTTTTTTTTTGTATTTTTTTGCAGTTTTTTTTTACCTTTTATTCAGCTGCTAAGTTTTTTTTTTGTTTTTTGACGCCAATTAAACATTGAATTGTTTAAGCATATATTTTCATATTTTAAATACGTTTTTTTGTTTTTTTGTAATTTTAATTGTAATTTTAATTTAACATTTAACTATGTACACAACAAATATTCTTTTAACGTTGGGTTTTTGCTGCTAAAACTCTTTAAGCATTTTTTTTTTTTCCACTTTTCATGTGTATTTGTTTTTGTATTTAAGATTTAATTTTAAAATTAGAAAACAATAATCTTATACTCTTGTTTGCAATTCATAAAAACTGAATTTCAACTTAAATTTACTTTTGAATTTCTCTCTCTCTTTCGTTAACGGAGATCGCAAAAAAAAAAGTTCTCACCATTTTTTTTTTTTTTTGTTTATTTTTTAATTTCAAAATTTTGTTGGGGCAACAAAAATAAAATATATAAAAAATTTTCAATCTGCAGTTTTTTCAAAAAACATTCTCAAAAAGCAAAAGTAGTTGAACGCTTTGCTTGCCTACATAATAATAATAATAGTAGTAATAATAGTTATAATTATAATAATAATAATATTAATAATAGTTTCATTAAAATGTAATTATTAATTTTATGTACAAGTTTGTATTATTTTTGCTTAAAATTAAAAAAACAATCGAAAGAAGTTTATTAAAAAAAAAAAAAAACAAAAAGAAAATTTCATATCAAAGCAAAATGTGTGACAAATGAAATTGGAAAAGCGGAAACCTCTCGAGGAAAATACACATATTTATGGATGTTGTTGTTGTTGTTGTTGCTTTAACTGCTAAAAAATATATATATACATGAATATATATATATATATATTGTTTTAATACCTCGAGCTGCAGCTGCGCATTCAAATTCTGTTTTTTGTTTTCTTTTGCTCTCTGCTTCTTGTTTAATAATTAATAACTTTTTGTTTAAATATTTAAATTGCATGCATTTTGAATCTTTGTACACTCGCTCATTGTTTTTTTTTTTTTTTTTTTTTTTCAATTATGCTTTGTGAATTTTGTTTAAAGTTAAAATAATTTAATTAAATTTGTAATCTTTTTCTTTTTGTTTTTCTTCTTTGCTTTTCTTTTATATATTAATATAATTTTCTTTTTAGCTGGCTTTCTTTTTGGGTTTCTTACGCTTGCGCCCCTGAGGAGGCGTGGCTGTCGCTGCTTCTGCCGCTTTAAGGAAATGTCGACCACGCCCCGCGCTTCAGTCTCTCTCTGCTTACGCCTCCAACATGACTTTGTGCACGGTTGCCAAACCGCCGCTGCCGCTGCCGCTGTTGCTGCCGTTGCTGCTGCTGGTGGGCGGTGTGCTGCTGGGCGTGGCCACGGTAACGACCGCACTGCTGGCCGCCGTCACGGTGACATCGGCGGACAGTGTTGGATAACGCTGCACCGCATTGGCCGCTGCAACAAGCGCATGCAGCTTGCTCGGCGGCGGCGTCGGCGACTTCTTGGACAGATTCAACGGCTGGGCAGGATCAGCGATGTCCACCTGCAGCTCAATCAGCGGCGAGGCACGCGGCGGCGCACTCACAATGCAGCTGGAGGTGGCTGCCGCCGAGGTGGTGGTGGCATTGCCGTTGCTGCTGCTGCTGGTGGAGTGCGGCGACTGGAAATACTGACAACTGTTGCTGCTGCCGCTGCCGCTGCTGCTGCTGCTGGTGCTGGAGGTGGAGCTGGATGAGGAGCTGGACGAGGAGCTGGAGCTGCTGCCATTGCTGTGCGGTGAGACGCTCTGCTGACGCTGCTGGCAGCTGGTGGTGGACCAGCGCAACTGTTGCTGATGCTGCAGCTGCAACTGTTGCTGCTGCTGCTGTTGCTGTGCAGCTGGTGGCGGGGAGCTGGTGGAGGGCGAGGGGCAATGGCTGCTCGGACTGCGTCCGCCTGTGGTGCTGCTGGCCGTCGCCGTCGCCGGCTCACGCATCAAATAGTTCTGAATGATGTCCGAGCGCTTCATCTGCTCCGGCGTCATGCGCGGCTCGGCCATCAGTGACTTGGCCAAAACCGAGTGCGTGCTGGCCATCGATGAGCCCAGCTGCTGCTGCTGCTGCTTTTGGCTGGGCGTGCTGCGTGTCAGATGCATGTGCAGTTGACTGCTCGCTGCTGCTGCTGCTGCTGTTGCTGGTGGCGGCGGCGTCTGCACCACGCTGATGTGGGCGGCGGCGCCGTTGTGGGGCGAGGGCGTCGGTGTGGGCGTGGGCGTGGGACTCTGGCGCGGACTGTGGGCCGGCATGCTGGTGGAGCTGCTGGCGTCCGCCTCGGCTGACTCGAACTCGCGATGGCGCAGAGCGCGGAACTTCTTGTGCGGCTTGTAGGCCTCGTCCATCAGGGAGTTGGTGTCGTAGAGCGGCGGCGCCTGCAGCACACGCTTCAGCACTGGCATATCCTCGACAATCTGGCGCTTCAGGTTGGCGCTGCTCGACGGTTGTGGCGAGCGAACCGGCGAGACGGAGACAACGCCGACGCCGACGCCGGCTGCGGCTGCGACTGCCTGCGCCGCATCGCTGCAGTCGAGCGCGTCGTCGACGCTGGAGCGCGGACTCGAACAGGAGCTGCTGCCGCCGGAGCTGACAGCCTTGCATTCGTTCTTCTCGTTGCCCGACTCGATGCCCGAGTCGGTGGGCGAGTCCAGCTTGCGGTAGCGCGTGGCGCCCGAGGTCAGGTGATGGTGCAGCTGCGGATGCTGTTGCTGGTGATGATTCACCTGCTGCTGATGATTCACCTGTTGCTGCTGCTGCTGCTGCAGTTGCTGCTGTGGCTGCTGGACCTGTTGCGGGTGGCGCACAATGGGCGTGATTGTCAGGCCGTTCTGTGTGAGATGCGCATGAGAGCCAACAATGTCCATGTCCGCAGCGCCCGAGTCGCCGCTGGAGCCGGAATTGGCGCGATTGCGCAGCGGACAGCCGCCGGAGAGTGTGGCGGCCAGCAGGGGTGCTGAGCTGGCCAGCGAGGATGAGGAGGAGGAGGCGCTGGATGCTGAGGATTGGGTTGGTGTGCTCTGCTGCTGCTGCTGCTGGAGTTGCGTGCTGCTGGGCGTGCCATAATCCAGATCCGCTGATTCCGTGCTGGAAACCGAGCCCAACGGGCTCTTGGCCGCCTCCACATCCATGGCATCCCAGCTGCCGGCCGGGCTCTTGCTCGCTCCATCGCCCTCTTCCATGCTCCACATCTGCTGACGCAGCAGCTCCTTGTGCTCGGTGCGAAAGACGACCAGCTTCTCGGTGTGCAGGGTGCTGAGGGTGCGCAGATCGGGCATGGTGTCGAGCAGCTTGGCCAGAAAGTCGGGCTGATCGGGCCGATTCTGGCTGACGATGCACTGCAAACAGCCCTTCAGGCGGCTGTACATCTTCTCGATGAGCTCCAGATTGCGCAGTCCCGGGCGATCCGGTGTGATCAGAACGATGGCGCAGAAGAGTCCAATCTCGGCGTCTGTCAAATTCATCGAATTCATGCGCTCCGCAAAGTTGAATGTGGAGTCCACCAGGAAGCGAGCGTTCGCTCCATTCTGGATGGCATCGCGACGCATCACCTGACCATTGAGGCAAATGATCGAATTGATCGACGAGTCGAACATGCAAATGAGACGCACGAATAGCGCATCGAACAGACCCGCCTTCAGCAGCGTGAATTTGTCGTCCTGGGTGAGCAGCTGGAAGCCGGGAATCATGCCCGCAAAGTCGATGACGCCGCGTATGACGTGCGCGAAACGCTGTGAGAACTCCTGCTCGGATTGCAGTTCAGGCGCGGGATTCAGCGGACAAGCCTGCAAAGAAACAAGAGAATAACAAATGATTTACAGTTAGAGCATATTAAATTCAATTAATTCCAGTTAGTATATATTCCTATGCATGTTTGTATTCGCATTCCAATTGGACATTCTCTGATTTCTAGTTGGATTACATTGACAGTGCAATGTATTTAATTTCTTTGCTCACATTTCCTGCATATTTAATTTGTTTTGCATTCTACATTTATTCAAATTGAAATTGGTTAATAACTATTTACGTTCGCATTTCGCTAGTGTTTACTGTAGAGCTCGCCACACCTGCTGCCGTTTAATTGCCCCAAGCATGTGGCAAACTGTTGCATTTCCCACAACAACGTCATCGGCATTCTATATAAGCGCTATTCACGCGAAGGTCACCGAACCGCTTTGCCTCCAGAGCTTACCTCCGCCCATCTGCTATCTGCCGTCTCCCTTCCACCCGCTGTAATCAATAATCATAACTATTAGTACTTCCGCACGCCTCCAACTCACACACACGCGCACACTCACTCACTCACCCGACCCCTTCCAGCTAATACTGAGTCAACTGTCGTCAAACGGCACATTTCCTCATACGTACATGCTCTGGAAGCTTTTCCATTACAAAAGCTCTGTCGACGTCAGCGCGCGCTGCTGCTGCTGCTTAGTTTTTAGTTTCTAGGGGCAATTTTTTTGCGCTCTCCCACTATCTGTCTCTCTCTCTCTCTCTCTCGCTTGCTTACTATGACAGTTCTATTCGTAGTTTTTTTTCTGTTGCTTTGTGCTTTCGTCGCCTGTCGCTGACATTAGCACCAAGGTCGACGAACCAGAGTTCAAGGTTCCGGTTAGTTGTTATCGTTGTTTTTTTTTTTTTTTTTTTACCCTGCGCGTGTGCCGGTTGGGGGTTTAGATTGTCATTTGTGTGTGTGTGAGAGAGAAGAGGGGTTATATATATCACTGATGCCGTTGTTTTGTCTATTGCAAACCCTGGTTCATGTTGTTTTGCCATTTGGCTTTCCGGGTTTTGAATTACATGCACGCGCCAGACAAACGCGAACGTGCCAAGCACAAAGCCCACCCAACCCCTTGCTAATAGCCTTTTGTTGCTCTTGATTCTTAATTTATAAATTATGTTTCGTTTCATTGTGCATGCTTATACATACATACATATGTACATATGTATGTATACACGTCGAAGTCTTCTGATTAACCTTGAAAAATTTTGCCGCCTCTCAAAATGCCGGCCCATCCATAGTTTGCGTCTTCTTTTCCTCTTCTCCCACACATACACACACAAACATACGCACGCACAGACAGACGACCTCTCGTCTTGCTCGCTCTTTTTCTCTCCCTCACTGTCTTCCACTGGCCTTCGTCAAGTGCAAGCAAAAGCAACAACAGTATGCCGGCTAACCGGCACAACAGCAACTATACGAAATTTCTTTTCTATTTTCTGCACCTTTTAGCCGGCACGCTGACGTTGGCGCCGACGTCGACGTCAACTTTGACGTCGCCTTCGGCATGGGGATTCGTTGTCGTATCATTTTATAAATAAAATATTTTCTGTATATTTGCGTTTTATTTGCGCAAAAGCGGAAATAGTTTTGCAAAATGTATAATAGCCTTGCCTATTTGTGTATGTGTGTGTATTTCTGCTTTCCTTATGACTTGCCCCCCTTTTTGTTAGATTGCCCGTCATGCGTATCACAAGACCTTCAATTTAATTTTTTGGCTGCCAAAATAATTCCTCGAATTCTTGCAATTGATAGAATCTCAAGTCTAATCAACAGCATACAAATTGCAATATATCTGATATACATATGTATATAGGCCCTTACACCTTGCACTTGCTTCCGCCTTGTCTCAATAGAATTTCGCTTCTAGCGCTTCCTTATAAGCATTTCAAAATAATAATAATAATAATAAACCACCTGACTGTATTTAAATGAACTGCGTCGTTTCGCTTGCCATCCCACTCCCACTCGAGCCGCTCATTCACTCACTCAGCGGCGCTCTCGCTCGCGCATTACAAATTGCTAATAATGCTGCTTGCTGTAATTGTTGCTGGCATTCGTTTTGCGTTCTCTCTTTGACGGCGCTTGTCGTAAAAAGTGCCGTTAGTGTTGTTGTTGTTGCTGCTGCTTTTGTTTCTGGTCTAGCTTTTGCATTCGCTTCCTCATACTGATGACATTTACATTTACATTTACGAGTGTGCACGAGTGCCCCCTTCTACTTCTCTTCTGCCCTGACTAATGCCTAGTTCTATGCATATTTGTATAATTTGTATATATTATTATGTAAGTATTATTGCTTATTCATATACATACGCAAGTAGTTCTATATATAATAGCCGTATCAACTACATACCTACATACATGCGCTAAAAGAAGAAGAAAAACGCTAAACACACACATGCACAACCATTTCATTCATCCAAGGTTAAAAAATAACTCGCCACAAGGTCGTCTCGCGACTCGCATGCGAGCATTCTAACTGTGTGTATGTATGTGTGTGTGTGTGTGTGTGTTTATTCTACGCTGCAGACATGTGCAAATTATTCTTTTGGCAGCGTCACTTTATGGCATGCGCGCTCTCTCGTGCTCACTTACTCTCGCTCTTTCTCTCTCACCATTGATCATATTTGTGCTCCCTTTGCAATTGTAAAAAGCTCTTACAATGCTTTTACTGTTGCTGTTGTTATTGTTGCTGCCAGAGCCTTGCACTTGACTTTGACAATGGAAATACTTTGTTTACTATCGCTCGCCCGCTCTCTTATCGCTAACTCATTAACGCAACTGTCTGATAGGCGGACGAAAAAAGAAAGGAAAAAAAAAAGAAACAAATAGAAAGCAAGCAGCAGACAACGCACTGCTCTCCTTTCATTATTTTTGAATGCTTAATTCGCCTTTATTTAAACAGCCGCCACATGTGTCTAAATACTTTCGCCCCTTTTATGCTCGCCCTCTTGCTCGTTCTCACTTTGTGCCAACGCCTGTGTATTTATGCATGTGTATGTGTGCTTGTGCTTGTGTTTGTGCTATTCTCTTCCATTAATAATGACGCTACGCCTGACCTTGAGCTTTGGAAATGTATTTTTTTTATACATTGTCGGAACACGTTTCCCGCCTGGCTTAATGTGGGTTTCGTTTTGTTGTTTTTGTTGTTGCTGGGTTCCTTATCGTTCAGTTCTGATAAGTCCAATAAGACTGCACAGAGTGGCATATTGGAAATGTTAGTTTTGTATGTTTTTCTATATATTTATTATCCTTATTGGAACTTGAGCTATTTTTATGCTTATCTATTTCAGTCTGCTCATGCTCAATGACGTCAGTTGTAAATAGTTTTTTTTTTTTTTACCTTTCAAGTCTCGACTTGACAGCATTTACAACCCATTTATCATTCTATTTGCCAGTCGTCTGTCAGTCACTTTGACATTGACGGCTTTTGGCCAAAGTCAAGAAAGACAACAAAAAATTGGTTTTTAAGAACTTGACCCCAAAGCGCGCGGCGACGCTTCAATGTCCCCATCTATGGCTATGCGCGTTCTCGCTCTTGCTCTCTCTTTCTCTCTCTCTCTATCTGTATCTCTTCCTCTCTTTGGCCCAACCGGAGGTCTTATAGTGCGACAGACGCGGCTACGTGCGATGCTTTTGATTTCCTGGTTTAGAATCATGCAAACTGGTTCACCTTGGTGTATGAGTAACGCTCGAGCAACTAGTTTGTTGTTATTGTTTATAGTATTATTACTATTATTGTTGTTGTTATTGTTGTTCTGGTTGTTGTTGCTGATCTGTGCATGCCAATAAAAAAAATGTGCCCGGAAATGTGCTTTGACATTCGCCTACGTCAAAAAAACAAACTCTCAAATGCTGAACTAAATGCCAATTGGATGCCAATTGGACTACATCTTAGATTTAGGATTTCTTTGATTTTTGTTGTAGCTTCTCTGCTTTCACTTACCAGCAGGGTGGGCATGGAGTAGGAGGGGCAATCTCTGGCGCGCTGTCGCATCGCCGAGACCTTCTCCTTGGTGAATTCGCACGTCTCCAGGTGGGCGCGCAGCACGGCGGCGAGTAGGCGTGGCTGATCATCCAGTTCGGTGGCCAGCGCTCGCTGTTGACCGCGATTCTGTGTGCTCTGCTGCATGGCGGCCAAAATACGCGCCTTTTCGCGCTTCGGCACGCGACCAAAGCGAACAGCTGCAAAAAAGTGGACAGAAGAAGAGTTGCAAAATTAACAATATATTCAGATGAGCATATATGTATAAATGTATGTATGTATATATGCATGTGCTTTTTTTTCTTTTGTCTGTCCGTCTCACACTTCAGTGAGCAGGTGCAAGGTGCAGCTGTTGCCGCCGTTTGTCACGCAGGAAGTTCTTGTCCGTGTGTGCGTGTGCTCACTGTACAGGCACAACTGTAATTTATGGACAGCCCTTCGAACTGGGTCATTGCCTGCTCTCAGCTGTCGTTCAACTCTTCTTTTTTTTTTTGCTCTGTTGCTGTTGTACTCGTTCTTCACGCTTGCTACACTTTCTCTTTTTTGTTGTTTTTTTTTTTTATAAATGTTTTTTGTATTTTTGTTTGTTTGTGGATTTTAATTTGCACTAACGAATTTGTATGTGGGTGAACTTTCACATTTCACCAGGCCAGAGTGAGACGACAGACACGTTTCTGGTCACGTTTCACAGATCAACGGATCAGGCCTTAGGCCAAAGACTGGGCCAAAAAGACGGTGTCACAAGTTTGTAGGCGCTAATTGAGTGAAGTATGCTGCCAAAGAGGGGAGCTTAAATGCAGCTACAGTAAAGAGTCGCATGTATGAGCTAAACAAAAATATGCATTGCTTTTGAGAGAGGAAAGTAGTTCAAGAAAGCTCAATTTTTAGACCTGCACTCTACAACTGATGCTCACTCTCTAGCTTTGGCTTTACTGCATAACTGCTACACTCCCTTCATCTCACTCTCTCCTACGCTCGACTTCATTACCCTAGCCAGAGCATGCCTAATTTTATACCCTCTACTGTAGAACCAACGCAATTCCACCATCCCACTCTCTCCTGCGCTCTCCTGAGCTTGTACACATTAAGCTTGCAATTGCTGCTCCATTTTTTTGCTCTCTCACTCTCCCGCACTCTGTCATCTTCGCTTTTACTGGAAAGTCAGCAATTCGCCTTAAAGCTAATCATTAATCAAACTAATTGAATGCTTTGTGCTGATTAGCAAACACATTTGGGCCTGTTCTTTTTAGCTATTTGCTATTCATTTCTGGTAAAATAAATGCCTGGCCAACTTTTCAATGTCAATGCAATTTCTACAATTTCACTCAATTGCCACAAATAACTGGCACACTAAACAAAATCAGTAACAAAAGTGAAACAGCAACAGCAATAGAAACATCAAAAGCAACAACAAACAAAATCCAAACTGGGTGCTTGGCAGATTTTTCACTACTTTTTCCAGCAGCCGAGAAATCGCTTGGCTGACTGAATGACCCAGTTGGCAGGCAGCGAAATTCAGGTCAAACGAAATGGAAAATGAACGCAGCTGCGGCTGCGCGTAGAAATTAGAGCGAGCGAACAGCAAGCAGCGCGCACGCCTGCGCCAATAGCAACAACTGTCGACGGCGACAGCGCAGCAGCAAAGCCTGCGCCAACTTTCGACGCTGCAAAGTTGGTCAAACATGAAGAGAGGCAATAGCAACAACAACAGCGGCAGCAGCTTTCGTTGTTGCTTTTTAGAAAATAGCAAAAGTCGCACAAGTGGGCAGAGCCGACTGCGTTGCTGCGTCGCTAAAGTTTCATTTCAAGTTTAAAGCTCTTCCGCGGCCGCACAAAACCAAAACAACAACAACAGTCATTATTGTGTGCGTTTAAAAACGAGGTCAACACTTCAATGGCGCTAGAGTTAGTTGTTGTTTGACAGCAGCAGCAGCAGCAACAGCAGCATAAGAAACACAAAACAAACAAAATGTAAACAAAACGAAAAAGCAAATCAAAGTCAAATGTTTTTTTTCTCTTCGTCTTCTGGTTTAGGCATGCATTCCGTTGCTGCTCAAATCTGCATTTCCAAGTAAAAGCTTTGATTGGAAATTGAAAGCGAATTTGTGTCATGTTGCGGCGAAATGATTTCAAGTTGATTTTTTGAGTGTGAGCAATATGAGTATGTGTGTGTGAATTCGTGTGAGTCTCTGTCATAGTATTAGAGTTGGCTCAACTTACGCGCATTGTGATAGTTCACGTTGCCTTTGAGTATGCCTTTCAATATAGGAAGTTCTTCGCCCATTTTTGTGCGAGTGTGTGTGTGAGAGTTATGTTTGGGTTTTTGCTTTTCGCTTTTTGATTTGTTTTAATTATTCTCACTATGAGATATGAGATTCTCTGATTGGCTGCACACTGGTGCGCATTTAATTTCTACTTGGAATATTCATTAAAATTTCCTTTTGCTTTCTTTTGGCACGCACAATTTTTGGTTAAGTATTTTCCCTTTTCTTTTGCTTCTTGGGATAACAAATTTGTTGTTGAACTTTACTTTTCTTTTCGTTTCTTTTTTATTTCAGGTACTCCACAGGTAATTGCAAAAATATTTCTGTTTTCTTGGTTTTGTAAAATTTTCTTTAAATATTTGCACTAATTCTTTTTTAAACATATATTTAAATTAAATTTTTTCTTTTTTGTATTTTTGCAGGAACTTTCTTTGCTTTTTTTTTACTTTTTATTATAATAATATTTGGAATTTAACTTTTGCTGAACTCTGCAGCAATTTTTTGGGTATAACTTTTTGTTTTTATTTTAGTTGTATTTTTATTTTTATTTAGATTTTGGTTTTTATGTTTTACCGCGTAATCCAAAAATGCGTTTCGGGTTCTGAGATTTGAGACAGGTCGACTTTTCTTCACATTAACAGAGGAATTAAATATTTTGTATATTTAGTTGAATATATATTTATGTAAATATATATTTGAATTGATTTGGTTGCAATTGTCAAACACAAACACACTTGAAATGTTGATTGAGTTTAGTTTTATTGAAATATTTCGCTAACATGACAAAACTCGACAAGGTCTCGAACGCGACTAACTGTAAAAAGCAAAGCACGTTACGAATATACCCAAAGGTAGCTGCGAGACTGAGACCGAGACTGAGTCGAGCAACAACAGAAACAGAAACGGCAAAGGCAACTGACAAAAAGCCGCCACCGTCGCGACAGCAGAGCCAACGGCCAACACAGCAGCAGCAAAGAGAGCGAGAGCGTACGCGAGCACAACTCAGAGAGCGAACCTACCCAAGAGCGAGCAAAGCTCACTGAGTGAGCAGTTGGTAGGGGCCAACAAACCAGAAAAGAAACAACAGAGACAGCAACAACAACAGCTAAACAACTACTGCAAGCGTCAATTTGTGATAAGCGAATTAGTCATAGAAGCGAATTTACATGGCAATAATTAAATTTAGAGTATACCCCAGCTAATTTATATTTAATATTCAATAATAAAAACATGACACACAAGTATTCAACAATAATAATAATAATAAATCAACTTATTTTCATTTGTCATCGTTTCATTTCACATTTCAGCATTTTAATTAATTTAAGTCGCAGTTGGTTGCAAGTTCAAGCACTGATAAGCTTCGTGCGTTGATAAGCTCTGCCTCTGCCACAAGCAAGCAAGCTCCGGCGAGCAGCGCTTTATCTTTATCTCAATATCTAACGACAACGAAAGTTCAATGCTCGTGGCGCCAAAAAAAAACACACACAAAAAACAAATAACAAACCCAAGCATAGTTAAGAGCGCAGCGAAACTTTTGCGCGCGCTCTCTCTCTCTCTCTTTCGTGCGTCTCTCTTATAGTGCATGCTCTTAAATGCATGCCGAGAGCTTTTCAACACACCGTGTTGAGTTTGCCAGCAAGTTAAGAGAGCGCAAAGCTTTGCAGTGAGCTTTTTGTGCAAAACATGCTACTTTGGCGCCACACAAGAGAGATCACGCACAAGCCTAGTTGATGCAGCTTTGTGATGCATTTTTTTTTATTCGAATGACGAGCCGTTAAAAATGCATTAATTTTTGTCATTAAGCACTCGTATTATATTTATGACTGGCCCCGTCTGGAAGCCCTCAGCTCTGCTTCTGAGGGTTGCGTGTGTGTGGAAGCGAGATGCAAGACAACAACAGCAACAAAATATTGAGTCACGTAGCCGCGCAAGTTGTTCGTTCGCTGAACTAATTTAAATTTGAAACAAAATCAAATCTTTGTTTTATTGAGGTCAAATGCGAGAAGTGACTCAGAGTCGTCAGTGATTATTCAAATTGAATGCAAACTAATGCGACGGAAGCGAACAGCTTCCAATGTGTCAAAGCATTTCGCACGTTATAAACCACTTGATCAACAACAACAACAACAATGAGAGTAAGAAGAGGAAGCAGAGGAAGAAGGAGTCATAAGTTAAACAACAAAAACAAAGAGCGACGCGACGGTCATTGAACTGAAGCCACAAAATGAGGCCAAAAAAACAAACAAACAATGACGACAACCGAAAGCCACACAAACAGGCAACAACAAAAGAAAAGACACAAAATGTATAAAAAAATAAATAAAAAATTATTAATATGAGCGAATCGAAGCGTCGCTTGTTGTTGTTGTTGCTGTTGCTGTTGCCTGAACGTCATTGCCTCATTTCAGCCACGAAAGTAAAAGTGAAAGTTACTTTTTTTCGGGGTAGAAATTTCGACGTGTTTTGTAGCAGCCAAAAGCGAAATTGAGCAACTTGTTCGTTTAGGCCTATAAAATTCGACGGGGGGGACAACTGAAATTGTGTAAGCGACACAAGCGACAGAGGAGACAGAGGAGACAAATTGGAATACACCAGCAATATGCTGGGAATCGAATCAATATAAAAACATATAACATATGGGTAATAAAATATTTTCAAATTGGTATATCAGTTTATATAAATATGGAAATACAAATCTAAAAATGTTTAAATTCATATTGCTTAGATGCGCTTTTAATTTAAATATTATTCATTATTATTTAATATTTATTCAAATGCAATTTATATATTTTGAGATAATTGCATTTTTAACGGACTTAAAATTTGGAACAAGTTTTTTTTATGTAAAAATTTAGTATAATTTAATTTAGTTACAATTTAAATGAATTTCATTTTCAAGCAAATTTTATTTTTATTTTATTAAATTTTTAAATTTTAAATTTATTAAATATAATTTTATATATATTTATATATTATTTTGTAATAAATTTTTATTTATTTTTTACATATTTAAAATATAAATAAAAATAAGAAAAAAAAAACAATTTATTACAAAAAATTTTTATATATAAAAGTAAAATATTATATATTTAAATATTAAATATTTAAAAATATATTTTAATTATTTATTTATTTCTGTAAATTTAATAAACAAACAGAGATATGTATATAATTTTTATATTTTATAGAAATTGCAGTTTTAAGCTCTTCATAATTGTTTACACCATATTTGTATATTTATGTACATATATATTTATGTGCTCACATACACACATACATATGTATATTCGACAATTAAAAGCCAATTAACAACTCTGCAGCGAACGCAACCTAAAATTCACTTTCACTTGCTCCAAAAGACTCGAGAGTTTGGCTTCAACCTCAATTTGAAGAGCGACAGCCCCCAAGCTGCCCCCCCCCCTGCACTTCGCTTCCCCTCGCTATGCGGGTGCTTTCTCTAATGAAAAATTGAATAGCAATTGTTAGCATTGTTATTATCATTGTGATTACCATTGTTATTACCATTGTGATCAGCGGCCACTTCCCGTTTTACGCCGAGGCGCTAATTGCCAAGCCAAAGTTGAAGAGTTGAAGAGAAGCAACAACAAAAGAAATGTTGTTTATGGTTTTCATTTGATTCGCTTTTATGAGGCAAAACGTAAAGTTCAATGCACCAGAGCCGAAGAGTCGAGAAGCATGTGTGGCATGCGGCATGGTGGCATGGTGGCATGGAGCAGGAGGCCTACTTTCTGGCTAGTTTGGGTGATTCAGGGCTTTACGTAAAAATCAAATAAGCGACACAATTGTTGTTGTTGTTGTTGTTGTTGTTGCGTAAGTTGTTTACAAAATGAGCCCAAAAGCAAATGAGTGAAAGAGCGAAAGAGATGGCAATGTAATAAAAACAAAACACAAAAAATGAAGACAAAATAAATTTGTTGGCTTTCCTGAAACTTCCAGCGACAAAGAAAGCAAAGATCGGTGAAAGATTTACATATACATGCATACATATATACCTATATATGTATATATGTACATATATAAATACATGTTTTTAGTGAATTTTGTGGGTCAGGCAACTGCAAAGATGCTGCGAGGAGGTCACTAAAGCAGACAGCGAAGGCGACGCTCAATAACAAATCGCGTTCAATGGGGGAGACCCTGTGCCATATTACAAATAATAATAATTATAAAAAAAAAGGTCAGGCACATAAATAAATGACATGCGCTCAACACACACACACACATGTACGTACACATATTTACACACATTCACACACACAGTCAAACAAAAGTGATTTTTTCGCTACGCAATATTGAAAGGGTGCGGGGGTTGTAGTAAATCCTTTATTTGCGCACGCATCAAGGGAATTTCAGTTTTGTTTTCGCATTCATAATTATTTTCAAATAAAATGCGCGCCAAGGCAACTGCCAATTGCAATTGCAATTGCAATGCGAACGCCTCCTCAGCTGTGCTGTGCTGCGCTGCGACTGAGGCGAATGACCGTGCCTGACCCAAATAAAAGTCGCTGCACTCGCGCCAACAAAGGCGACAAATGCTTGCTCGCTCGCACTCGCTCGCTCACTCACACAGACGCACTCACTCATTCGCTCAGTCGCTGCAAAAACAAAAATTGCAGCATGAAAAAAAAGCGCAGCGCGCACTCAAAATGAGGCCGAGTGCAATGAACAGCATTCAGCGCGCGCACATACACATACACAAACACAAACTTACGAGAGAGCGTAAAATTGAGAGCGAGGGAGCAAGAGACCAAGAGAGCGAGAGCTCAGCCAGCTGAGCCTATGCAAATGCATGGCTGCTGTTGCTGCGCTGCTGCTGCAGTCGAACAAGTTGCGACGCTGATGTTGCAATGCGAAACCTTCGAGAAATTTTACAAGAGTCGTTGAACTCGCGCCATGTGTCGGTCGTTTAACTGTGCCCCAAAACGACAGCGACGCCGGCGTCACAGCCATTGCAGCAATGTTGGCTGTGGCTCGGCTCGGCTCCACTTGAAGCTTGAAACTAGTTTGACGTCGACGTCGAGGCATTGAAAAAGCGAAAGTACATTTTTCTGCTGCCCGTCGCTCACTGTGTGTGTGCGTGTGTGTATGTGTGTGTGTGATGGCGCTCGTCTTGTTCGTGTTTGTGGCTGCTGTTCGTGTTTGGCGTTCGTTTGTGAGCGAGGTAAATGAACCTTTTGAAGGTTCAACTTGCGTAGTAGGCGAAGCCAACGTCGCTGTTGCCGTCGACGCCAGCGCTGGCTGGTGTAAAACAAGTTTGTTACGTTTCGTTCGGGCTGTCGCTGCTTTTGACGGCTTTGTTTTGCGCTCTTTCCTTTGCAATTTCACCGTTAAGCCAAACAACAAATACAAAATTTGTAAGGCAGGTGAAGCGCGCACAGCTTTATGTAACACTGGCAGAGTGACAGAAGGAGAGAAAGAGATGGAGAGAGAGAGAGCGAGATGGAGATAGCAAACTTGTCGCAGTTCATTTTTGCTTTTGTGCTGTTGATGATGCGTGTCACGCGTAAAAAAATGATTTCACTGATGACAAGAAACAAAAAAGTAGAGTCAATTGTATAATAAGCCAAGTGCTCGATCTGTTATGCATTAACTTTTCAATAGCGCAACGTTTGGCTAACCTTCCAGTCAGCCAGCCAGAGCTCGCACACACACCTTAGAAACCCCCACAGCTAATTCACGTTACAATGCATTTAGCATTGCATTGAGCTCACGAGGCTCGCCCACATGTATTTATTTGTATTTGTATTTGTATTTGTATTTGCATTGGTTGCAGTCGCCAAACGACATTATCAACGACCTCATTATCATCATGAGCTAGTTGTACTTGAAGCTTTGACCCACGCCCAACGTTGACGCCTACATTGCTAGCTCAATGCTACGAAACAATCCATTGCAGCTACCCCACAGTCAGCTCAATGATATGAAACTACAGAAACTTCAATTCAATCCATTTGCAATTCGCCCCCTGGGGCAAGACATTTTTATTGTCATATTGTTCATTTCGTGTGGTAGCCTCCAATATTATTTTAGTCAACACCTCGTCTGTGTGTGTGCGACTGAGTGTGTGTGTGTGTAGCACTGGTATTTTAATGTATTTGTAATTGGCCTGAATAAAGTTCAAAACACTCGCCGCAGCAGCAACGATGACGGCAAGGCGAAATCTACATGCAAGCTGTGACTGTGTGTGTGTGTGTGTGCGTGTAAGTGTGTGTCCATGTGTGTAGCCTCAAAAAATAATGATTGCGACAACAACAAAAACGTCACTGCTTGTACATGCGCTCACACACACACACACACACACAAACATGCATTCGCTCATATGTAACTATAGAAAAAAAAATCTAAAATAAATAAAGTTGAGCCTTCGATAATTGACAATTGTCTGATTAGTTTATTTTTCTTTTTTTTTTTTATGTCTGCGCAACTACAAAGCTAATTGACAGCCTTTGAATACACACACATACACTTGCCTTCGGTCATATGCATATGTATGTAGTATATTCCACTCTAATTCATTCTAGTTCAAGAGAGCATTCAGCATAATCATAACTGTATTGTAGCTGCGCTCGCTCTTATGCTGAATCTTGAGCCTTTCAATTCGATTAGCCTCGCGCTGATTTGAGTTCATTTTAATTGAACGCCACATGCCTCATGTGTGTGTGTACTTCACATGCAAACTAATAAAATAAAGTGTTAAAAAAATAAAATACGAAAAGCTGCAAGTACATGTCTATGCCTGTTCCGCGACAACTACAAATTTAAACAATTCACAAAAAAATAAAGCAAATGCAAAATGAACGCATGAAATGAGTGAAAAAAGCATGTTTACTATCAATCGTACTTGCACACAAACACGTACGCACACATACACTCAGGCACCTTCACTGTTGCTGCTGCTGCTGCGTAGCGTCGCTGCTTTGGGTGACCCAGTTTCGTCGGTCAATGAACTGAGCGCTGCTGTCGAGGCTGAATGTTTTTGTGGGGGAGCGAGAGAGAGCGAGAGTAAGAGAGGGCGCTCGCGGGGCTGAGGCTGTCGCCTGGTTCGTGTTTGTTTGTTGCTTTTTTTCTGTGTGTATTTTTTTGAGGGGCGCTCTATCCACGGGAGAGTGTCTGTCTGTGTTTGGGTCTGTGTGTGTGTGCGCTAAATTTCGGTTTCGTTTTCATTTTGACGGCGCGTCTTGCGTTTATTTTCGTATCTTTGCAATAGGCAAACATAAACAAAATGGCGCCTAATAATATTACTACACACGAAAAAGAAATTATGAAAGCCGCAAAAGAAAGTGTTTCGAAATGGTCAAACGGCCAAGTGAAAGTCTTGCATATTATGCACTCGCCGGCATAATGGAGATTCCAGAAATATACATAATCAACATAATATGATCAATTTCTAGGTCATTTCGTGTTTTAACAAAAGTAACTGTAAATATTTCGACAACAGCCCCCATGTGTGTGTGTGTGTGTGTGTGTGTGTGTGTCAGTGTACAAATTTAATTTTCCTTGAAAGATAAGGCAAAGCGAGGGCAGCGCTGTCGACGGCAACGCCAACGCCAGCGGCGACTGCGCTTAAATAGCACACGGTCATTTTTATTATAAACAATTCGAATTTTTGTTTTTGTTCGTTTGCTATTGCCGAGTTTGAGTTCGCTGCTGTTTATTTTGATGGCGGTCGTATTTTAGTTTTAGTAGTTTTTTTTTTTTTTCGTTTTTTATTGAGATTTTTGGCATTAGTGCTGTGTAGAACTAGTTCAAGGATTTGCCAATTTCTAAATAGTAATTTAGCCAAAGCCTTGGCGAGACAGTGATTAATATGTTAATATGCATATTTGATAGCTAATTGACTCGTTTATCTAACGTTATGTAACTTTCGTTTATTTCATTTACCCAGCACGCGTCCCATCACAAAAAAAGAAGCAAGAAACGAAAAGAAAACAAACTGTAATCCATCAATTACAGCATACACATGTTCAAGTAGCATTACAACAACAACGGCTACTACAACATTATTATTAAGCACAGGCTGCGACTGCGTGCTGCCTACAAAACAGTCACAGCGACGACTTAACAGCTCTCTCGCTATCTCTTTCTGTGTCTATCCAACAGGCGCGCATGCAGCGGCATGAACCACTTTCGTTTTCGACAGCAACATGGCCGCCATGATAGAAAGAAGAGGAAGAAGAGCCCAAAAGTCAATGAACGTTGCGCGCTCGAATAAGTTGTTGTTTTTGCTTCGCTTTTTTGTATTTTATTTTGTTTTCTGTTGTTTTTTTTTTTATATGCTTTCATAATCGATATGAACGTCGCGGCATTTCCTGTACAATTTTTCCGGGCTTGCTCTTAATTTAAACAAATTATTACAAAATTTAATAAAAAGCAAATGCTTGCAAGCGTAACAGCATGAGGAATTGGGAAAGAGTGCAAGAGAAAGAATCAGATTGCCTGAGAATGAGTGAGGGAGCGAGCGAGCGAGCGAGAGAAAGAAAGGCAGAGAGAGAGAGGCATGCGTAGGCATGGCCTCGCTTGCCTTTATGAATTTAGGTTAAGTGCGTTCATTCAACTTTTAACATAATTTCGAAATGGCGCACAGTTGCTGTTGCTGTTGCTGTTGCTGCTGCTCCCATTTATCATGCGGGTGTTGGAAATTTGTTTAAACAAAATTTACATAAATGTAGTTTGCCTTTGTATGCGAGTGTTTTTTGTTGCTTTTTTTTCAGGGCAGGCAGCTAACAACTTTTACTTTGCCGTGAAATCGCGCGCGCTATACAAATGTTGCAATACACATACATACACATATACACTCATAGACACACACACACACACACACCCAGCCAGCCAACCAGCTGAAATTTCGTTCATGGCTGGTCAATGAACTCAATGATAGTCGTCGGCTGTCGTTCGTTAAGTTTCGTTGTGTTTCGGTTTTTAGTCTAATGATTGCTGTTGTTGCTGCTGTATTTTGTTTTTGTTTTTCTATTTTTATTGTATTTGAGCTTGACTCTCTGCAGTGTATATTGAATATGTGTGCGTGTGTGTGTGAGTAAGTGATTTAGGACTAGAGAAGTGTAAAAGCTTGTGTACTCACCATCACGGCTCATGCCAACGGCAATGCATTTTTTCAGGCGACAATATTGACAGCGATTGCGATTGATACGCAAAATGCTGCACTGCTGATTCTTGGTGCATGGGCGATATTGAATCTTTTGCTGTATCGAGCGACGGAAGAAGCCCTGGAATTAAATAAATTAAAAAAAAAAAAAAATCATTAATGATAATAATTTGAAATAAATTGTAAATTTTATAAAATCTAATAGAAGAAAAATCGAATTTTATAAAATACTATATTTTAAAATAAACTTTAAATCTCAAGTGAATTTAAAAAACATTTTAGATAAATTTTAAATGGTCGTTGGTATAGATTTTTCTATTATTTATTGAGATATTTATATTATATATACATAGAGATATATAAACAAATTTGTCATACTAGCTGCTCATATCAATTAAAATAGAAATCAGGTCATTGAAAGTTAATATATTATTATAAATTTCATATAATTCTCTATTCCAACTAAAACCTATATCTAATTAGACTCATTTGCCACCTACATCAGCATTGGCATCCTCAATTGCTGTCGTCGCTTTGACGGCAGCTGTGTTGCTGCTGTTGTTGTTGCTGTTGCTGTTGCTCAAAGCTGTGTCCAGCTTCTCGTCAAACTTTTGACACAGATAGTTGAGCTGCGACGCCTCCAGGCGCTGATGATGTTGTTCGCACAGCTCATCATCACAGCCCGAGTCCTGGGCATCCATATCCTCGATCAGCTGCTTGTGTTGCTGCTGCAGCTCTTCGTCGCTGCTGCTGTTGCATGTGCAACAATTGCCAATGCCATTTGTCAGTGACTGAGTGCTCGAGTTGCTCAGCAACGAGCAATTGCTGTCGGAGCTGTCGCGTCGCTGTTGCTGCTGCATCAATTGCTGTTGTTGTTGCTGCTGCTGCTGCTGATGTTGGTGTTGCTGCTGCTGTTGTTGTTGCTGCTGCTGCTGCTGATGAGTTTGTTGCATCAACAAATTGGCAATTTCTTTGTGTGTTTGCGCGGAGAAAGGACTATCACAATGCAGTTGATTGAGCTTGTTGCTGGTGGGTTTTGTTGCTGATGCAGCTGCTGCTGATGTTGCTGTTGCAGCCGCTGCTGTTGTTGCTGCAGCTAGTGTGGTTTGCTCCAATTCACGCTGCTTCAGTTCCCGCGCATAACGTATTTTCTTCCACGGGCATTGATATTGCTCATAGTCGACGGCAGCAACTGTTGCCGTTGGGCTATTGGCAACATTGGCCTTGGGCGGCAATTCATCGTCGCTGTTCGCACAGTCCTCATCGATGCCCGATTCGCTGTCATTTTTGGCGCTGAGATCGGCGCATGGCTTTGGTGTTGCTGCTGTTACAGTTGCTGTTGCTGTTGCTGTTGCAGCTGGCTGTTGCAGCAGCAATACAATTTGCTGCTGCTGCTGACTAATACTATTTGTTGTGGTTGCTGTTGCTGTTGTCTGGTTGGTGGTTGTCTTTACTAGTGTTGCAGGTGTTTGTTGTTGCTGTTGTTGTTGTTGTTGTATTTGCTCTTCGTTTTTCAGTCTTTTGCGTTGCTGTTGCAGTTGTTGTTGCTGTTGTTGCAGGTAAACAATTTGTCTGGGCTGCTGCTGCTGCTGCTGCTTTTGCTGTTGCTGTTGCTTGCTCAGCGGCCCTGATTCCAGCAGCTTGACCAGCGCCGAGTGCTGCTGCTTCAGCTGGCTTTTGATTTGTTGCTGCTGTTGCTGTTGCTGCTGCTGCGGTTGATGTTGCTGCGGTGCACTGACAATGTGCACATTGTTGTTGCCGGCTGTTAGCAGCACAATTGTTGTGCCGTGTTGCTGCTGCTGTTGGGGCAACTGTTGCAGCTGCTGTTGCAGTTGCTGTTGCTGATGCTGTTGCTGCTGCTGCTGCTGTTGTTGTTCCATTGCACAAACCATTTTTTATTAAAATTTAAACTTTTTGGTACCACAATGACACTTGAACTTCTCTCTCTCTCTCTCTCCTTCGATCTAGACTGCTGTTGATTTTGCTCTACAATTTGCTAATAAGGAACATTGCGTTTGCTTTCGCGTTTTTCTTTGATTTCAATTTGAAACTCAATTTTCATTCACTACACCAACGGATTTGAGCGCCAAAAACTTTTGTTTGCGCTTTTTGGAAGTCTTGATGATCTCTCTCTCTCTCTCTCTCTTTTTTCTCGCTTTCTTTCTCTCGCTCTCTCTGGCTTGATCTCTTTGTATTCGGTTTCACAGCACTGGCACCAATAAAAATAATAATGATACTAGATGATTGATATATGATTATTAAAACTATTTGTAACGTTGTTCTAGTTGCTCTTATTTTGCCGTTTTATTTAGTTTTCAGTTTATCTTCATCTTTCTATTTAGTTTATTCTCTTTCGCGCGCTTTTCATGCTCTGCACAACCGCTGCTAACGATGAGCAATTTGCGAATGAAAGCAGCGCCAGCAGCGCCAACAACTCATGCCTGTTCGCTGTGCTTCGGCTCCAACTTCGGTAAATCGACGAATCGTTAGTTCATGCTCTCGTCTCGTTTGCTCTCTCGCTTACTAGCTGCTCTGCCGCGCTGCTGCTGCTGCTGCTGCCAACCTCGCGCCATATATTGTTTTTGTTTTTGTGCATTAACTGAGGACATTCACTCCAACGTCGACGTCGACGCGAGCAGCTAACAATAGACGCCACTGGCGCTGCTGCTGTTGCTGTTGGTGGGGGCGCTTTTTGTTGCTTGTTTTTTGTATTGTAAACAATTCTTGGAACACCTACGCGACGCAGATTTTGTAGGTAGCTTCTGCTACTGCCACCTGACTGATCAGCTTTGTTTGATAACAGCAGCAACAACAATGCCAACACACAAACACACGCACATATACACACATGCATATGAGCTTAGAACATTTGTGTTTGTGTTTGCGGGCGTGTGTGTGTGCTTATTTTGAAACATGAGTGACAAATAAGATTAATTGATATTGAGTGGGCGGGGCATATTGATATGGGGGCGGGAACAGCGCTATCAACAAATATGACAGGCATAAGAGGATCGCAGATTTGGAACGGCTCTCAAACTATTTTCGGGTAGGTAGATTAAAAAAAAAATAATAATAATAATAATTCTAGGGAAGTTTCCAGAAACTGTCAAATATGTGTGTGTGTCTCAGTGTAGGGGGGATTATAATTGCCCAACTCGTAGCTATTAATCATATGGCTTTAGTGACAAACACACTAAAAAGTGTTGCCCCAATTATGGGCTAGAGAGAATACTTGATTACTTAACTTTCCAGCGCTGTCCCGAAATGCACTCAACTCATTTCATGAACTACTAAATTTAACGCCTCGTTATTAATAATATTAAATAATATTTTGGCGGCTCGCTCTTTCTTTCTTTCTTTCTTTCTTTCTTATGTGTTTTTTGTTATTTATTTCATTTCTTTTTTTGAGGCCACTGAAAACGTAAGAGACAACACACACACACAATAGCAACGACACATGCTGGAAGGCTACGTAACCAAAAAGCCCCGAACACCGCGACGTCGACGACGACGTCAACATAATACGACGACGTCAGCAGAGGTTGGCTGACTGGCAGTTCAGTTCAACGAACCCCGCCATTGTCGTGACCCACTTTTCGGTCAAATACCTCCAAATGTGGAGCTGCTCAGCGCTGAACGACCGAGTGAGCGAACGACCGAATAGCCGATTGGCCACACGAGCTAACGAGCGACCGACTGAGTGAGCGAACGAGCGAGCGAGCGAGCAGACGAACAAATTGACTCTTCGTTCGTGCATTGCTGCTCTCAATTGCTCAGCGCTCGCTCGCTCAGTGCATTCGCATGCAAATTTGTTGTTGTCGATGGTTGTCGGTGCTGCAGCTACTGCTGCTGCAGTTTGCAAGCCATTGCTTTAACTTTTTAGTTTGGAGTTCATTTGAGCTGGCGGTCGGTCAACGACACAGAAACCTCAGGCGGACGGCGGCATGTTTGTGGGCTTGGCCTCAAAGGGGCGGGCCAGCAGGGGCTGGGGCTGGGGCTGGGGCTGGGGCAACGGCCATTGCAATACGGCGACTCTATGGCTAAAATGCGTTCAAGGAAATCTTTGGCAATGCAGCATATTCGAGTGGTTTGGGATAGGCCCGGAAAATTGCATCAGCTAGCATTTGGCGATACATGCTCAAGCTGCAGTCCGTAGTCGCAGCATTATATAATTAACAAAAATAAATTCAAAGCAATTAAGCAAAAAGAAAAGCCAAAACATAGCTCAAGCCTTGCTCGAGCTGTGAGCGCGAGTTCAATGCACTCAGCAGCGACAATTTGCACTCATTTCAATGCCTCACGGCCCCCGCAAATGAACTGCGGGCAGAGCAGAGTCGGGCTTACGTTTTGCACGCAGCGAAGAACCGAAGAACTTTCGGGAACAGCTGTGCCCGTTTCAGCCGCTCTCTTGCTCCCGCTCTCATTGTGTATGTGTGTGGTTCTATCACCTGCACGACGAGCTTGCAATGCGGCGCTCTCTCGCTTTTGCTCTCTTGGTCTGGCTGCCAAATGTGAATGAACTCTGCTGGCAGCTGCAATGCGAATAACAAGTTTCAAAGGAAAGTGAGAGCATTTCACGTTACACACACACATTCGTCTAGCTGCCAGTGTTTATGTTTGTGTGTGTGAGTGTATGTTAGGCAATGAGCGCTTAAGCAGTGAAGCGTTGATGATGATTCGACATCGTCATTGTCCGAACCATAGGCAATATGGCAAGCATTATAATTCACTATTTGTTTAATTGTTTTGTTTTATTTATCTATTTATTTATTTATTTTTTTCTTTATTTTTTTATTTATTTATTTTTTTTTTTGTTTTTTTGGCATGCAATCAGTCGTTAAATAAACATCGAAAAGTCATGAATGAATAGCTTCCCATATCTATAGACTACCTGTTGCTGTTGCTGGCAATGCATGATCGATCCACAACTGACCACTTGACCCGCATCCAATGTGGGCTGCTACTTGAAACTCACTTTACGGGCTACTGCTAGATTGGATCTTGACATCAATAGAAGAACCAAAGAGAATTTAGTTAACTCAAGAGCATTGGAATTTCCAAACGATCTTCATATGCCAACAGGATCTTCTGTTGTTCATTCCAAATTCATTTAATTTTATTATTCATTTCTCTCTACCTCTGCTCTGTGATTGTATGCTCTCTTGAGCTTCAGGATCCGTTGCTGTTCATTCCCTATTCATTTTACATAAATTTCTCATCTCTTTTTTCTATCTCTGTCACTCTCCCTCTGCCTAGCACACCCTCACTAAGCTTTGATTGTACGCTCTCCTAAGCCTCACTCAATCATAACTGTCTTTTTTCGAATTCTCTTTTGGGCTCGTCCCATGCGTAAGCAATTAGCACGTGCCTAACCGCCTCAGCTGCCCATCCTATCCGGAACTTTATGGCGCTTTACTGTTCAGTCGACGACGTTCGTCATGTTCTGCGGCTTGGTTAGAATTTGGAATTGGTAATTGGTAAAACCATTGCTTACCTTTGCCTCATATTTCATGGCCCATTGCTGGGACCCGGCCGAGTCATTAGGCCAGCAATTAGTTGACGAAAATATGTATATACTATGTACAATAAATAAATGATGTTCAAATTACGAGTCGACTCGAGCAGCGCCTGCTGCTATCGCATTTTTGGGTCAAAGTTCAATGCCCTGTGCGCGCATACCTCGCAAGGATATTTTTCGTTAGCAGTGAGAGGCACTCGCCCTCGGCCTCCCCAGCCCACCATCGCTTCATCACTCGTAGTCGTAGTAAAAAGGAACACGAGGTCAGCCGCACGTACGCAACGCAAGCAGCTAGGCAGCCAGCCAGCCAGCCAGGCAGAAACGAGAGCGGAAGGGGTAGCCACATGACTGCCCCATCCACCCACAAAGTGTTTCCCTTTGGCCTCGCGCCTATTGACGTCACTTTTGCAGTCGCTGCGCTGCGCTGCGTTGTGCTGCGCTGCGCTGCGCTGACGCTGAGTTCGTTCAACTCGTTGCCTCATGGTCGCCTGCATTCGAGTAGTTGTTGTGGTTGGACTAAGGATTGGGGTTGGGGTTGTAACTTGGGGCTTGAGGGTTGGCACAGGAAATGCTATTGTGAAAAGGCAATGTGAAATCAACCGATTTGACATTAATCACCTACCCGTGCTCAATAGTTAATCAATATATTAGTAATTGAGGGCAATAATTTATAGCTTATTTAGTTTGCCCAAACCCAAAAACTTAGTTTTGTTCGATATACATACTTTAGCACACGTTATGTTAGCCCAATAATTAGTGGACTTATCAGCGAGATTCCACGAAACGAAAATGACAAATTTTAAGCATAATGCTGAAGCATAAATAAAGAGAAAAACAATAAAACATATTGAACTCTGTTTGGGCCAAGCGGAAATACCTTTCACATTTCTCACCAGCCAAGCGCTGCGAAGGGCAACCAAAAACGAATAAGAAGAAACAAATGTAGAAAAGAGACAAATTATCCTGCCAGGGACAGCATCTGAGCGCCCAAAATACACCACAGTCAAAGCAACAACAACAACAGCAAGAGCCAAGGAGACCAACGATTGAGGACATTGCACCGCAATAACCTTAAAGAAGCAGCACAGGCTGAATCACAGTCAGAGACAGCAAAAGCAACAGCAACAAAAGCAGAGAGCAACAGAACCAAAGAGAGCGCGCTCACACAGTCAAGTCACACTCACTCACTCTCTCTCGTTCTCCCTCTTTCACTCTGCTGCTGCTGCTGCTGACTTGGCGCGCAGCAAACAGTGCTTGCTCCAAAGAACATTTGATTTTTGTTTTTGCATAAGCAGTGGAACGGGGTGAAACGAAACGAGCTGTGTGCGCGCCTAGGCATAGAACATTCGAGCAAGCGAGCAACGGGTGAACGGGCAAACTGGCAATCGGGCAAGCGGGCAAACGGGCAAACGGGCAAACGGGCGAGGCGAGTGCTGAGCATTCACAGTTAGAAAGCTCCAGTTAGACTGTGCGATTTGTAGTGGGCAGAGGAAATGACCTCAGGAAGGAAATGCAATGCATTTAATTGGCCAAATGTGTGTGCGAGAATGTGTGTGTGTACTAAACATAGCTGTTGTGCGGGAGTAGATAAAGGTAACTAAGCAGATATATTTATATATATATATATAAGCATATTTGTATTTATTTATATATTTTAATTATATATTTAATTTAATTTTTTATTTAAATATATTTGTTTATAATTTTTTTTTTTTGCACATATGTCTAGGTACCTTTTCAAAGACAAATCTATGTTAAGTAAGCTCAGCTCTGATGAGCTCCAACAACTTTACATTTTGAGTGCCTTCTCGAGCCTTGAGTGCTCCAATCAAATGAAATTGTCCTTTAACCAGTCCAATGAACTCAAAGCATGCCGAGCAGCAAAATTGTCAGCCAGTTGCTGGCTGGTGGGGCGGCTGGGGTTGGGGATCGTTCGGTATTTTCTTTTTAGTCGGGCAGCTAAAAATTGGCGCGCACGCTCGCGTCGCTGGCAAATGGAAGACACCTGTGTGCCCTGTCAAACAATGAAGCAGAAAGTGCCCAACCCGCCACGCTCCACCCACCGCCCACCGCCCACTGCCTTGGCGAAGCATTTCACTTTTGCTGCTGTTGCTTCCAACGAGCTGTGTGTGTGTGTGTGTGCGTGGGGGGTTGCCTTTGCACCAGGGGTGGGTTGCACAGACATTGCTTTGACCCACATAGCGTGCATTGAACTTTTGCTGCGGCCGGATGAGCGAACGGTGAAAGAGGCGAGAGGCGAGCGGCGAACAGGAGGCGGCAAAAGTAGGAGGAGTGAGCGAGAGAGGTCTATGCTAAACATTGGGCATGGAACGCCAGCAAACGTTTTAGGGGTTACGCTCAATTGTGTATGTGCGTGTGTGTGTGTGTGTGTGGAACGAAAGTGTTTGGACAGCCGCTAGGTGGCGCTGCAGCAGCATTAACCTTAAAAATTGCTGACTGGCTGCTGCTGCGGCTGCGGCTGCCTGGTCATGTGACGCTGTGCTCTGCGCAGCTGGAGCAATGACCGCAGCTCGACAAAGTTGAAGGATAAACGAAGCGAAATGCAATTTGCAATCAGGCTGGGGGCTGGGGGCTGGGTTCTGATGGCTTTGGCTAGATAATTTCAGTTGTGGTTTTTCACAGTGCCGCCTGCTCAATTATATGGCCACTCATAATTAAGCGCCTGACCCCCAGGCCGAGCGAGCCAAGCGACTGCCTTCTGCCTAGCTAACCACATTTCAATCACATTTCATGCGCAGTGTGTGTGCTCCACTTATTTCTATCTATAAATGTATATATGTATGTGTATATATATATATTCATATTTTTATCTACTTGCTCTCCATCGCCTGTGCGTAATTTGTGCTAGTTTTTTGTACTTTTTCTTTTTTGTTTATATTTTATCTATCTATATATTTATTTATTATTATTATTATTATTTCTTTTTTTTTCGCTTTAGCTGCCTCGTGCAAGTTCATCGAACTCCACGCAATTATTTTGCGATTATCTTATTTCAATAGTTGTGTCTGTGCTGTGCCGACCTCAGTGGGCCCCTAAAAACAAAAACAGCTAAAACCGTCAAGCAAATGGTACTGCAGATACTCTAACAATAGCTAAAGTTCGTTGGAAATTAGGAAAATTCAGTTTCTAGCTATTTTTAGGCTACCTGTTTAGCTCTTTAGCTAGATGTGATATAATCCATAGCTAAAACTAAAGCTAAAGTATAGCTGCTCAAGTTGTTTACCTTGATTTTAGAATATGTATATTCTACAGCTAAAACAGAGTCTAGCTGTTTTCTATTGCTATAGCTAAAAGAGAGGCTTGATGGCTTTAAGCTAGTTTTCTAGCTCTTAAGCTAGATGTGATATATTCTATAGCTAAGACTAAAGCTAAAGTTTAGCTGATTAAAAGTCGCTCTTCAACTACTTTTCTAGCTCTTTAGCTAGATGTTAGAATATATTCCAAAGCTTATAGGGAAGCTTCTCTCTAGGGGATCTAGTGTGGCTATTCGTCTAGCTTTTTATATCGATCTAGGCATTTTTTCTATAGCTATATTCTAAAACTTAAAGTGCAGCTTTCTTCTAGCTGTTTTTTTGACAGACTCATCTAGCTCTTGAGTTAGACCTAATAATTTATTCTATAGCTATATTCTAAAACTTAAAGTGAAGCTTTTCTCTAGCGATTTTTTATCCACTCATCTAGCTTTTTAGTTAGAATTTATTCGATAGCTAAATATTAAATTAGTAATCCCTCTTTAGGTAACCTTTCCTAGCATTAGCTTTAGCTTTAGAGTTATATTTTCTCTAGCTGTTTTTTAGCTAGATCTAAATATATATTTTATAGCCAAAGATTAGCTTGATGCTAGTATTCTGGCTATTTTGAAGCCATTTCTCTAGCTCTTTAGCTATTCCTGTTGCGCTGATCCTAAGTTACCCTTAGCGTTACCCATTAAATATCACTCGAACTCAGCAAATCAGTTTAGCTAGTGGGAATACCCCTAACGCAGAAGGTTAAACAAAAACCTGACAACTGGCGCCTGTTTGTTATTTGTTTGTTATTTGTTGTTGGAGCACAATTATGAGCCATTATGTGCTGATTGTTATTTGGGCACGGTTGTCCAAATAAACAGAATACACACACACACACATGTGTGTGTGTGCCTGTGTATGTGTGTGTGTGTGTGTTTAGTTGAAACAGAATCTAATCCATGTTGGGCCATTGGCGTCACGGCTTGACGCAAATGCTATTAAAAACAGTTGGGGCAAACAGAGAAACTTGTTTCCACCAGAGACGAAAAATGCTGCAAATGTTGGCTTATACTACAACAACAACAACAGTAGCAACAACAATATGCAGAAGACAGAGGCAAGGTCTTTTGCGTGCAAATCCAGCCAACTACCAACAAAATCTAACTGCAGTTCTGCGCAGGTCGTTGCCATTTGACAAGCCAACAAACAGAGAGAGAGAGAGAGAGAGAGAGCGAGAGACAGTCATAGAGCGAGCGAGCGAGCGAGAGAGCAGGTGATGAAGGCAGGAGAGTGCAGTGAACTTTTGCGGCCCGGATTCGAACCCCGATTTCGATGGCTCTGCTCACCCACCATTAATGCAATTCGAATCGTTTCTCGTTGTTGTTGTTGTTGTTGGCTTTTCCATTTTTGGTCAGTTGGAACTCTTAATGACGCCCCGGCTGACATAAGAGCCAAATAAAACAAAAACTAAAAAATAAAGAGTGTGCGAGAGAGAGAGAGAGAGAGAGAGATAAAGAACTGTCATATAAATTGTTGGCGTTTCGTCGTCGTCGTCGTCGTCGTCATCGCTGCTTTTAATGAGTCACACAGCAAATCATTTTAGCCACGCCCCCTCCCGTACGCCTTTGTAGACGGCGACTCACGTGCCAGCGGGCAATGTCTCTATATATGGGCGTTTATTATAGATACCCTGTAAATAACTGTGGGTTCACTCAGTGTTGGTAAACGTATAACGGCATATATGGACTGATAAGAGCAGCTATCTACATATGTTTAACTGTATCTTTACCTATGCATTTTTAACTAAGCCTAAGTTAAGATAATAATTGTATATTCCAAATTGAAAAAAAAAACACCTAAAAAAATTATAAAAAAGAGTAATTATATGCAACAATTATTTTGTTTAAATTAAAATGATATTAAAAATATTAAAGAAAAGTAAAATAAAAATAAATACATAATAAAAATAATTAAACAAGATTAAATAATAACCTTATTAAATATTAAATAATCATATACAAAAAAAAAAAAAAAATAATAAATAAATAAATAAATAAATAAATAAATAAAAATAAAAATAAAAATAAAAATAAATAAATAAAATAATAATAATAATGATAAAAAACAAAATAAATAAATAAAATAAAAAATATATATTAAAAAATAATTAAATAAAATAAAAATATATATTAAAAAATAATTAAATAAAATAAAAATGAATAAATAATTAATAAAATAAAATAAAATACTTATTCAATATACATAAAATGTTTTTTTTAATATTTAGAACTCAGCAATTGAAGTAAACAAAAATAATTAAAAGATATTTTTAAAATTAAATATATTCTATATTTATTTTTGTATTTTTAATACATATGTATATATTTTGTTTATATTTATTTTTGTATATTTATATTTAAAAAAATAATTTTTCTGCTTTATAATTTATCATTAATTATTTATTTGTATTTCTAATTTCTAATTAATTATTTTTATTATTATTATTTATTTTATATATATTTTATATTTATTTTATATTTATTTTATTATTTTCTTTTTATAATTTTTCTGCTTTATAATTTATCAATAATGATTTATTTTCATTTATTATTTATAATTTATTATTATTCATTTTTTATTTTTATTTTTTATAAATTAGCTGTTTTAAGAAAGTTTGAAGTTTTCATAAACTTTGAATTGCTTAGAATATAAAAATTCAATTAATAATTTCCTCTATCAGCCTCTTATTCATTGTAATCTAGGGTATTTCAAGTGCCAGCAATTCGCACCGACAAACTCTTTCAATTTATTTAATTTTGTACATATGTATATTGTTGTTGTTTTTATTTTTGTTAAATTTGATTTGTCGAGTCGGCTCGACTACGACTGCCGAAACGCATGAGATCTCACTCCTTGGGTAAGTGGGCGACCCACGGACGACGGCGACGGCGACAGCCATTTGCACTAAATGGGGCTGCAGCTGCGTTTGCAGTTTGTTCAATTATGCAACAGTTGCAGCAGTTGCAGTTGCACTCGCATTTTTGTTGCATTATGACGCTCGCTTTTTACTTTATTTATGACAAAACTGGCGGCAAATTATTTTCAATATTGAGTCATCTAGCGGGCCATAAAGAAAAATGCCAATTCAACGAATACAATAACTTGTTGAGGCTGTCAAGCGCCAGGGGGCGTGGCCGTAATGACTAATAACTAGAATAGCTAAGCGAAGTTCTAGAAAAAAGGCGCAAACTTTGGGATTTACTTTGCATTGATTCGAAATTTGGGAAATTTAAGAAAGTTTATATCTAGCAGCCATGTGGGGGCTATCTCTGTAATTTTCCTTTTCTCATATACAATATATTCTGTAGTTCATTGTTTTTTCCACATATTCGCTCAGAGTCCCTTTCTGTCTTTCTGTCTTTCATTATTTTTCACTTACTCGCTCTATCTCTTTCTATTGGCTTATAAAAATGGTGTCTCTCTCTCTTTCACATATAGACTCCATATGTATATTTATATTCGTTATCTCTATACTTCTCTTTCTCTCTTATTCTCTCTATCTCTCTCGCTATGTTTCTCTCCCACTCGCTCTGAGACAGTGAGTGAGAGAGAGAGAGAGAGAGAGAGAGAGACTAATACTGTCTCTTTCTCTCGCTCTCTTCCTGATTTTTTGTTTATTAATTTCTAAAAATTTCTAAACAACTGAGAGAGAGAGAGAGAGAGACAGAGGAAGATAGAGAGAGATAGAGAGAGAGGAAGATAGAGAGAGAGAGAGAGAGAGAGAGAGATAGATAGAGAGAGAAAGAGATAGAGACAAAGAGAGAAAGAGCGGGACCGACTCTCCCTCTATCTGAACAACTGAGAATGAGAGAGAGATAAAGAGCAGTACTGACTCTCAATCTATCGTTAACTTCCTGAATTCCCGTTTACAAATGTCTAGAAATGTCTAAACAAGTGATAGAGATAGATAGAGCAAGCGAGACTGTCTCTCCTACTCTTTCCCACATAAAACGTTTGTTTACAAGCTTCTACAATATTCCAAACAATACCAAAATGCCAAAAACCTCTTTAAACAAATATATAATATTGAAGTTCAAGAGCTTAAATTAATTTTGTATTACTCAAATCTATTATGTAGTTAAATATAATCACAATCTCAAGTCTCTGCTCTTCACAGTTCGAATCTACTCTGAAATTTGAATAGCTTCTCTTCTTCTCTTCTTTTGGCACCTCTACTAATGTCCCGTTATATTGCATCTACTAGTTAAGTCTCTTGGCCGCTCTAAAATTTTGGTTGAGCCTGAGCTCTTGTTGCACGTTCGCCTTGTGGCAGCGGCAAAAGTGTGTTAAGTGTGTTTAATGTCTTTTTATATAACTTTATTTATTTTATTTATTTATTTGAATTTGATTTCTTTTGCCCCCGCACTCCTTAAGGCACACACGCAACGAGCGTGGCAGTGTTGCACAATCTGCAAATGTTTATAAACTTGCGAGGCTTTATCAAAATGTTGACAGCGCCGTAGCAGCAGCAGCAGTCGTAGTCGTAGTCGTAGTCGATGTCTAATAATAATTTATTTTATTAATTTTAAAATCACATTTTGCTCGACAAGAGCAGCGAGAAAATTGCATAGCAAATGTTGTTGTTGTTGCTGTTGTTGTTGTTGCTGTGGCTCATGCAAAGTGAGGTCGCTGCCGTTCAATAACCTCGAGCGCTGCTGAGTGCAGCTACGCAATTGCAGCAGCAGCAGCAGCAGCAGCAGCGCCAACAACAGCAACAAGAACAGTGACTGCAACAACTATGCCACACTCGAGTGTCATGCCATGTAAGTATGCGTATGCGTGTGTGAGGCACTTGGCAACGCTGCCGTCGCTTCGCACTAATCGTCTCTGTATGTACGGTCAACCCGCCACCCGCCACTCGTCCCCTCTCTTTCACACTCGCTTGCCTGGCTATTTGTTTGGTTGGTAATTGGGCAGCGCTGCTGCTGCTGCCGTTGCTGGGGTAAGGGTTTCGGGTTGGGCCCACGGCAGCGTAACGCATTCTAATGCAATAACTTACTCAGAATTGAATGACTCTCTCTCTACATACATATATATGTAACTACGCATATAAATAGTTATAAAAGCCACACATACCTGTAACGAAATGAATAAAAAGAAACTAATTAGTTCAAGTCAAATATGTGTAGCAAAAAGAAGTTAGACAAAGGAGCTTAAGAACAGTTGAGGCTCTTTATATTAACTAAATTAGTTCACTTACGCACTTAGATTAGAGCAAAACTTATTTTAATGCAACATATTCGCTCGTAAACAGTCTATTTATAATTATGTATGATTATAAATATAATGCATACGCCATAGAGCACCATATGGCTGATATCTTAAGACTTGCAAATGCAATCTTGTGCTTTAAATAGTAATGTGAACAATTATAGGAACGAGCATGAATCGGTGGAATATCATAAATAAATGCCTAGCAATAAGAGAATTGAGTGCAGATCATAAAGAAGTTAAAAATATATTTTATAAGAATTTTATAAAATTAAAAATGGCTGACGCAAAGAAAGTTTACTAAAAGTTCAGTAAATTTCTATAGTCCAAGCAAACCTCAATAAAAATCCCTTCACAATCTCTAGTCTCACCCATCAAATACCATCAAGTTCTTGAGTTCTTCCCATTTCCCCTTTTAAGAGACTTCTAAAAGGCGCATTTAACCCACATAGTTTAGACGACAGATTCTTGTAGCTGATATTTAGTAGTGGCACAGATATAGTAGGTGAGTGCACTCGCCGAGCCAATCAAACCCTATAAATCGAATTCGAAGCTTGTCACACTTAACGAAGCTATCAGATAGAGACATCAGCGAGCCTAACGAAGCCCATCAAATCATAACTGAGGGAGTCTTCAAATCACTTCAAATAACTTCAGTTGCGACACTTGACTTGCACCTGCTGCCGTTGTAGTTATTATTGTTGTTGGTGCTTCCGCCTGTACAACAATCCATTTTCTTGTTGCAGCCATTTTTATTCCCATACCCGAACCGTTTTTGGGGCCAGGCCCAAGCAATTAAAGCGAATCAAAACACAGCACTCTTCCTCTTTCACATGTTGGGCAGCGCAGAGTCGCTGCTGCAGTCGCCGTCGTCAGCGTCGTTTGTTTTGAGAGCTTATCGCATTTCACAAACGAGAACACACACACAAAAGCTAAACAGAGAGAGGGAGGTAGAGAGAGGGGGACAGCAAACGCAGCAGGCAGCAGCAGCAACAGAAGTCAGGTCTAGTAACTAACCTAACCTAACCCAAAGCTAACCTAACCTACGCTAACCCAATTCGAAGCCAGCTCGTTGAGTTCAATAACCCAACGACGACCGAACGAACGCGAACAGCCCGAGCTGTCGCACGAAAAACCTAACGGGCGACTGGCAATCGTCATTTAACGAAGGCAGCCTGATGCAGTCGACAAATGGTTGGGAAGAGAAGAGCGGGGAGAGCGGAGAAGCGTTTGCTGCAGCTCAAGACTACCTACAATATTTTTGTATATGCTATGCATAGAGGCCGCGCAGCCATCAAGTTATTACAATTCTGAAATATAGATTAGCTGTAAATCTTGAGTCTAATCAGCGCTGCAGCGCATACGCAACGCTTTGATTTGCATGCACACACACACACACACACACACGCACACATGTACATGCATATGCGTCGTTTCAGTCTTTGCTTAGTGCTCAATTCTTCGTTCTTAGTTCATTCTCTCGCTCTCGCTCTCACTCTCGCTCGCTCTCGCTGGACTGCGCGACTGCCTCAACTAGAACTTGCTTGACTTGGTCGTTCGCCCAGTCGCTAAGTTCATTGCACTTGTGGCATAGCGGCATATTTTGCATTAATCTGACCCTCTCGCTCTCTCTTCAATTTACTCAGGCACTGCTGTCCTGCTGTCTATTTGGCGACCTATCTTTTGGCACGATTTGTGGCTGCCTTTTACTTTGCGCTGCGCGTTCGCTTCGTTTCGTTTCGTTTCGTTTCGTTTCGCTTCGATGTTCCCCCTTCCTCTGCTTTTTCACTAAGCCAATGTCCAAACAATGAGCTACAAATCTTCGCATGACTCCACAAATTAACGTTCGCTCTCCCTCACACGAACACGAAAGCACACTTATACAGACACCCTCTTAGCTACTCTCTCTCTCTCTGTTTCATTCTCTCTCCTTTCATAATCGAGTCTTTGCTGTGTTTTGGCAGCGCTCTTCGAACAGTGTCGAAATAATTGCATTAATTACAAAATAGAAAGGAAAATGTGCAAGGAAAATGGGCGAAATTATGCTTGTCACGTTGAGTTTTGTAGGTTCTGTTAATTAAAAGCAATTAAAAATAGCTCGCGCCTCTCAACCGAATTGCCGGACAGCTCGCTGTCCGTTCGAATTTTTAGTTTGAGTTTTAGTTTCAATTTTCGTTTTTTGCTTGCCATTTTCTTTCCCATTCTTGTGCTTTTTTTGTTCGATTCTTTTTTTTTTCTTTCCATTTTCTGGCGCTTGACAGTTCTGACGGAAACACGAAAATTTAAGGCATTTGAAAAGCGTCGACTGTCGTATTATTAGAACACTTTTTGGTGAAGCGACACACAACAACAACAACAACAACAGCAAAATGCGAACATATGAAAATTGAGTTTAATACAGACAGTGGAAATCGAGTTTTCTTCTTTTTCAGAAAAAGAGCGACAAATTACGCGCCTATTTTTGGTGTTGCAAATGGGTTAAGCATTTCATTTTATTTTTATTTTTTTTTTTTTGTAATTTTTATTTTTGTTGCTTGTCTGCGCTGATAAATACGAAAATGGAACTAGTTCTTAGCTTGCAAAATTCTTATTAGACTTGTTGCTAATGGCTAGATTATGCATTTATTTGATGAATTATTATTATGCCAATGAAATTGTTTCCTGTTAATTTTAATTTATTTTATTTTAATTTATTTTATTTTAATTTAATTTATTTTATTTTATTTTATTTTAATTTATTTTAGTTTATTTTATTTTATTTATTTTTTTATTTTATTCTATTTTGTTTTATTTTATTTTATTTATTTTTTATTTTATTTTTATTTATTTTAGTTTAATTTGTTTCGTTTATTTTATTTTATTTATTTTATTTTATTTTATTTTATTTTATTTATTTTATTTTCTTTTATTTATTTTGTATTTTATTAATTTATTTTTATTTTATTATTTTATTTTTTTATTTTATTAATTTTTATTTTATTTTATTTTATTTTATTTTATTTTAATTTATTTTCTTTTATTTATTTTTTATTTTTATTTTATATTATTTTATTTTACTTATTTTTTTATTTTATTCTATTTTATTTTATGTTAAGAGATTATTTAATAAATATATATCTAATGCCTTTTAGATTATAAACTCCTTCTATTACCTCTACTTTTGCAGCACTTTACAACACTACTTGGTATTTAAATTTGTTCTTTCCAAGAAACATTTACTATTTCAATTCATTTTGAATTCCTGTTGTTAAGCTTAGCTGAATTGTACCTTCAATTGAATTGGAGTTGAATGACATGTTGCATCTGTCACCTAGTTGTTGTTGTTGTTGTTGCTGTTGTTGCTGCTGCTGTTGCTAGCTACGCATTGGGAAAATAACCAATGATTTGTCTATGGATTGGTGCCAGCTAAAATTCAAATAGCAACGTAACAGAGATTTACAACAAAGGCGCCCACATAAAAAAAAAAAAATAGAAAACAAATAGAAAAATAGAAAAAAAAAAAAAATCAATTGCGAATTGTAAATTTGAATTGTAAAGGCTGCGGTCGCAACAACAACAACAACAACAACAACTCGAACAACTTGAACAACTTTAATGCCTGAGCAGAGAATTGGTATTTGTTGTTGCTGTTGTTGTTGTTGCGCCCATTAAATGCAATTCCATCTACTTGACTTGGGCCGCCATCGAGTCACGTTTTTTGGTCTAGTCCAAGAGAGCGGAGTCTATCTAGAGAACTATATGCCACAACAACAAGGTGATTGTACTGGTTAACAACGTACGTACGTGCACAGTTGTCTGAAGGCTGCCGAACGAGTTTAACAGGCAGCAACAACTGCAGCAACAACAACAACAACAACATGCAACATGCGAAACTAGCAGCTAGTCAAAATCTATTTGCAAAATTGAGTTACATTCGATTTTTTTTTTTTTTTCTTTCAGAGTCAACATAAATTATATGCGGCTTAATTTTCACACACACTTGAAATAGAGGGGGAGAGAGAGAGCGGGAGAGAGAGAGAGAGAGAGAGAGAACAACAGCTACTGCTTTGACATTTTGGCTGCCAAAAATGTAGCTGTCAGGCCGCGTTTGCCCATGTTGCCTTCGATTGAGCTTATGACAACAGCAACAACAACAACAACAACAACAACAACAGCAACATCATTAAGACAAACCCAAAAGGGTCTGCAACAGCTGAATGGCCAAAGCAAAGCCAACAGCAAACAGACAAACAAATGCCAAAGCGCCAAAGCGCCAAAGAGAACACAATGGGGGCAAAAGCGCCAATCAAGAGGTCGCCATTGGGCGCCACCTGAGTTGCAGACGTGGAGACTGGCTAAGACTGCAATTGGAGATATATTTAAAAATGGCTAAGTGTGAATAAATATGTCAGCCATGGTCAATAATTATAGATATGTACAATATATAATTTTTTGTTTCATTAAATATATATATTTTTTTTTTTTGTTTAAATTTGTATTTTAAGTATTGGAGTATTTACTTGTTATTATTATAATTATTTTTAAAAATATTTTTAATGATTAAAATTAAGTTATTTTAAGTGTATATTATAAATATGTATATACATATAATACATTTAATTTACTTATTTTTTTAGACGTGAGAGCTCAGGTAAAAAAAAATCAATTACTTGGACTTTCGGCATTTATATTCATTTATGTAAATATTGATTTTATTAGGGAATTCAATATTAATAATTAAATATAATTTTTAAGTATTTGTTATTTAATATTTCTTTAGCATTATTTAGCAATTTAAAACAAAATAAATAAAACTAATAATATTTAATAAAAATGTATTATTAGTTTTATTTATTTTTGTTTAAATTTTGAGTTATATTTATTTTATAATATTTTTGTAAATATTAAATGTTATAAAATTTTATTATTACAAAAAAAGATTTATTTATTTATTTTATAATATTTTTAAAAGTATTAAATATAAAATTTTATTTATAAACAAAATTAAATAAAAATTCAAATTTTTGTTTATAATAAAAAATAATAAAATAAATGTATTCTTATATTAATTTATATTATAATATTTTTTATTAAATATTAAATACAAATTTTATCATAAAAAAATAAAATAATTCCATTTTTTTTATAATAAAAAATAATAAAATAAGTAAATAAATGTAGTATTATATTAATTTATATTATAATATTTAATATTGCAAATTTTATAAAAAAAAAATAAACTAATTCCATTTTTTTATAATAAAAAATAATAATAATAATAATAATAAATAATAATAATAAAAAATAATAAAATAAATATATAAATGTAGTATTATTTTAATTGATATTATAATATTTTTTTAAGTATTTAATATTGCAAATTTTATTATAAAAAAATAAAATAATTCCATTTTGTTTATAATACAAAATAATAAAATAATTAAATAAATGTAGTCTTATATTAGCTTAAAAAAAATCCCATCTAATGTCTAAAGTAATTCAATTTGCCAAATTTTAAACAATTTTCGCATTTGTCTTGTTGGCATTCGCTTTTCAGTTTATTGACCGAATTGCTCATACGCACTGTTAACGGTAATTGCATTCGCAACGCCAACATTGCAAACGGCTGCCGCGTCGCGCCCTTTCGGGGCATGCCACTAATTTATGCAACATTTTGCAGCCTTTATGTCACGAGCGAGCTATGCGAAGTAGCATGGTACAACTACTACAGCCTAATGGGCCAATGGGCGAATGGGCAAATGGGCAATGGGCAATGGGCATGGCAAGCACATATTACTCATTACTCACACACACACACACACACACACAAACACGCATATGAAGTGCGGCTGGCCCACATTAATTACCATAAAAATAGGCATAACAAAAAAAATTTGCAGGCCCGAAACTTTTGGCAGCGGGTGTAAGTGCATGTGTGTGTGCGTGTGTGTGTGTGAACGCATTCATAGAATTTGTGACGGAAATGAGTTAGTGCCGTTTGCCATGCCCCAGCCATAAATGGACTGTAACCAAGAGAGACAGCCGCAGAGCTGGGATGGGGGGATGGGGGCGTGGCAGTGGTAGTGGGAGCTAGCGCCCAGCAGCAGTTAGTTAGGCTGCGCCGCTAAGCGCTGCATTTGACTTTTGCCGATTGCATAATTATCATGCAACATGCGGCATTCAGCAAAACGTCAAGATTTGTGGCAACCAAAAAGCCAGGCAGCACGGAGAGAGAGAGAGAGAGAGAGCGAGAGGGAGTGGCAATAGAGACAGAGTTTTGGAATGAAGTCACGCAATTTACGCACAAATTTTAAAGCGAGGGTGAAACAAAAAGTTGATGGCGAAAAACAAATAAACAAAATAAATATATAAAAAAAAATAAATAAATAAAAATAAACAAAATAAATATATAAATAATAAAAATAAAAATTAATAAGTATATAATTTATATTGAATATAAAAAATAATAAAAAATAAAATAAATAATAAATAAAATATAATAAATATATAAATAAAATTAATATATAAAATAAATAAATAAATATATAATTTATATTAAATATAGAAAAAAATTAATAAAAAAGAAAACAAATAATAAATAAAATATAAATAAACAAAATAATAAATACAATAATAAGTAATAAAAATAAATAATAAAATAAAAGTAAATAAATATTAAAATTATTATTATTAATCAATATAAAATAAATTATAATGGAATATTTTTCATGAACAAAAATGAAAAAAAAAATAGCTTGAGTGAAAATAAAAAAAAATAAAATACAAATAAAAAAATATTACACTATTATTATTTAAATACATATACATTTTTTTTTACTATTGACTTTTATATTATATATTTTAATTTTTTTTTATATTTTATATTTTATATATTATATAAATAATAAAATTATATAAAATAAATTGAAAATAAAATATAAAACTATTTATTATTATTTATATATAATTTTTTTTTTATTTTTATTGACTTTTATATAATATAAATAATAAAATTATATAGATAAAATTGAAAATAAAATATAAAACTATTTATTATTATTATTATTATTTTATATATATATATATATATATTTTTTTTTATTACTATTGACTTTTATATTATATAAAAATGATATATATTATTTTTATTTTTTATAGCATATTTATTATTATGAATATCGAAATAAAATATTATTATATTATTTATATAATAGTCCAATTAGTGCCAAGCCGCTCACAGCGAGTCTCGTTTAGGCCCAGTTAACTGCACTGTCTTGTGCTCTGTGCTCCTTGGCCAGCTAGCAGTTAACCTGGCCAAAAGCAAAGGCTACACAAGTCGGCCACTTCTGTGGCGGCTACCGATTTGCCCCCGCCTCATGTGAACATTGCCGTTAGCCAACAGCAGCAGCAGCAGCAGCGCGCCTATTTAGAGCCCCAAAACACCTGGCCAACCCACCTCGATCACCTATGCCCGCCTTGGTGATTGCCCTGCCTCAGGCGCGCATTCATTGTCTTAGGTTAGTGCCAGAGCAACAAAGCGAAACAACAACAACAACAACAACAATAACAGCCACCAGGAAAATCTCAAAAACAAAATCAGTTAAACGCCCGTTGGCCACTTGCGAGCAGCAACAATAAATTTTCCTCAGATTTTTCCTTTTGTATGCTCATGCATGAAAATCAAAATGAGCATATTGGTTTTAAGCAAAGTGGTAAGATTTTTCCCGATACTCCCTTTAGGGGCGTGGCAAAGCGAGAAATACATTTTATGGTATTTTAGTAACCTAGAGTGTTGAAAATTGGATTTATAATCAGGTTGACAGCAAAAAATCAAAATTATTAAAATATTTTACGCTCACAGGGGGGCGTGGCAAAGCTGGAAAATCATATTTTCCACAGTTCATTCACTGTTAATATACATTATTGAGTAATCAATCGCTTGGGCCATGAATGAGTATCCAGCAGTCGGTAACACTCGACTGCAACGTTCCTGCATGTTTTTCTTTTTCTTTTGCGTTGGGCTGCCTAAGAAAATCCAAAGCAAGACGAAGCGAAACATTTCCCATTCCCATTCCCATTCGACTCGCGTGCTTTGTTAGCTATAGTTTTTATAGCTTATTGTTGTTGTTGTTAGTTTGTTGTTGTTCTTTGTTGTTGGTTGTTTGTTGGCTGTTAGTTGTGCCTCTTGGGCACATTTCGTGTTGCCTATCGCGCGTCAAATGTGCAGCCAAAGCCCCATAAATCAATTAGTTAGCAAGGGAGCGCAGCTTGGCGCACAGCAGGGGCAGTAGGGGGCGTGGCTTTTAGCAGTGGCAATTGTTTTTGGTTAAGCAAAGAGAAGCCTGCTGCCAAGTGCGTTGAACCCCAGCGCTTGGCTAAAGGATGAAATCACAGCGGGAATTACGTATGAAGAAAATGCTTGGAAAATTCTATAAATAATTATGTAATTTTCACAGTAAACATAAAAATGTGTTTCAAATATATGTAAGAATATATTAAATTATAAAAATATATAAATAAAATAAAAATGATATGCATATAGTATATACGAATTTGTATTTAGAATATAAATATTATACATTAAATAAAATTTATCTTTTTTTTTATCATTTATAAAAGAATTTTAATTTATCAATTTTTTAATATATATTTACTTTTATTTAATAAACAGCCATTTAATTAATTTATTTATTTAAACTTTGTCCATCAATTTATTTAAAGTAATACATTTTTAATATATTTTTTAAATAGTTTATTTTTATAAATAATGTTTAAATAAAATAATATTAAATTATCCATTTTTTTACTTCAATTCAAATTATTTTATTTAATAAACATATTTTTTGATTATAATTTTGTTAAATTACATTTTATTAAACTATTTTTATTGTAAATATTAAAATATTATTAATGTAAATAAATAAAAATTGATATTTGCATTTTATTTTGATTATATATTACTTTTTTTTTTAATCATATATATTTTTTCATATTTTTACTATTTTTTAGAGTATGTTAGCTATTTTTATTATTTATTTTTTAATTATTTACTTGTGCAAAAATATATATTTAGCAATGTTTTTATGTTTTTTTTTTTTTTTTTTTTTGTTGGAATTTTTTACAATTTAATTTCTTTATTTTCTTAATTTGAAAAGCACTTTACCTATCTATAAATAAATAAGTTTACAGCTTTGTGGGCAGCTCGAAGAGTTTTTGGCATTCGCACGCTTTTTAATGGCCAATGCCACGCCCACAGCCTACGCGAGGCATGATCATAAATAATGCATTAAACGTTTTCTAGCTTTTAATTATAAGGCTGGCCAAAGTTGATTGGTTGTTGTTGTTGCTGCTGCTGCAGCAATTGTTGTTGTTGTTGTTGTTGTTGTTGTTTTTAACAGCTGGCAGAACGTATAAAACTGTCAACAAATGCCACACAACATTTTGACTTATGACATCAGGCAATTACGAGCTGCAACAACCACAACAAATGCAACAATATCTATAGATGTGTGTGTGAGTGTGTGTGTGTGAGTGCAACCAGTTGCTTCTGTGCAACATTTGGTACAATGCGAAGAGCCATTTGCATGCAGAGTGCATTCAACTCAAGCCGCAACAAGCAACATACAACAACAACAGCAACTGCAACGACAACTGCAACATTAGTAGTAGTCCCAGCCGCAGCCGCAGTCGCAGTCGCCGTCGCTGCCGCAGCGAAGAAAGCAAAGCAAAGTCAATGCACTTTGGCTGCCTCTATTCCAGCATATATACATGTATACATACATGTACACATGCATGCGTGTATATGTGTCTATGGTTTTTTGCAGTTTTGTTGCGGTACTTTCATTGCTCAACAGCGACGTCAACGGCGACGTCAACTGCGTTCAACTATTTTGCAGCGAAGCTGGCGTGAGTTCGTTGACGTTTCTCAGCTGCTTTTGTTGCTGTTGTTGTTGTTGCGGTGGTTGCTATTGCAGAATGTTGCTGTTATTCTTGTTGAGTATTTTCTAGAATGTTGCGCGCCAAATGTGCAATGCAATAAGTTGCAGCAGAGAAAGAGAAAGCAATGTGGGAAAACAACATAATGACAAGCAGTAAAAAAAAAACTGTCAAGCGCTTGGCAACATTTCGAGCTCTAGCAACACAGCAAACATATAATAACAGCAACGATTAAAAATGTTAATGTTAAGCTAGCAACATGTTATGCATTGTTAATGGAATGAATTTTTGGCAACATTACAGTTCTGCAAGCATGTATAATTAGTGCAGGCCATCGGCAGCATGTTGCTAACGGCAGTTAACAAATTTATATGCCATTTGGCATTTGACACATGTTGCGCGGCAATGAACTGTGCCCGCAACACTCTGCCAAGCCTTGCTGATTAGATTCTAATTGGAAACTAGCTAACTTGTTGGGTTTTTGGCTTCTTTTTTTTTATTATATTCTATGTTGTTTTTATTTTTATAGCCCTGTAGCAGCAAAGAGCAAACAGCGCATTTAATTAGCAATAAAGTCAACAAGCGGCAGCCGAAAATACTTGAATTTATAGCCAGCAAAAACAAACACCCACAGCACCAAAAAGCGAACAGGCTAAGCCACAAGGCAAACAACCCCCAAGCCCCACAATTGCCAGCTGAAAAGGGGTAAGTAACCTCGAATGAAAGCAAAGCCACGTGCTGCAGCAGCAGCAGCAGCAGCAGAAGCAGGCAGCGGCGAATGACACTTAACTGGGTCAGCAAAAGTGGCTTCTGCCACCCCCAACAAAACAAACCCCAGACCCCAAAGCAAACCCAACTCTTTACTCTCTCTCTCTCCCTCTCTTTCTCTCTCTCTGGCTTGTTTCTTATTTGCAGAACTCACACACACACACACATATACATACATATGTATGTAATATACGTTTTACTATCACTCGTAGTTTTGCTGCACGTGTGTTTGTGTGTGGCATGCAGCATATAAACTTGCAACTGCAACTGCTGCAGCCAGCCAGCCAGCTAGGCCAGGCCAGGCAGTCAGTTCATTGCACTATGCCCTCGCCCCAGTTACGTAGCTCGTAGTACTCAATGCTGTTGTTGTAGTTGTTGTAGCTCTGTTGCAGCTGCACGTTCTCTTTGCCACACACACACACTCACACATACATCAAATTGTTAGATAAGCTTTGCTGCTGCTGCTGGTGGGCGTTTGCCCATATATTAATTTAATGCTATTTTTTTTTTTTTCATTGCAAATTATAATTTTGTTATTGTTTTTTCATAGCAACAATAATTGCTTATTGAATAAAGATATATATAATTTAATATAAGAGTTCATCTATAGCTGTGTGTGTGTGTGTTTGTGTTTGTGTGTGAGCGTGATTTGGCCTTGGCGTAACAACAATTCAAACAACAAAAATGTTGTATGGAAAACCTTAAGATAAAATCAATTAAAAGTTCCATAAATAATTTTTAATTAAATTTTATTTAAATAATAAGAATTAAATATTTTCAGATATAATTTTCAAACAGTTTTGCACTATTTAAAAAATTAACAGTAAGCAATAAATACAAGCAAACACAAAAAAATGATCTTTAATATACAACATTTAAATAGTAACCAAAAAAATAAAATATTGCATTTTGTACCATAATTTATTTAAAATAAAAAAATATTCTATATAAAAATGTAAAGCCATTAAAAGCATTTTGATAAAATTTCTAAAATAACGTTAAATAAAATTATTCTATTAGGTTTGCTCTGCTTAGTGCGCGCTCAAAAGCTGTTTGCTATAACAGGCAGCTGTTAACTATTTTTGTAGCATACTTTTGCGCTGTTACAGCTAGCAGCCGCTAGGTGGCGTCACAGATATTAACAGCGCTGCTCCACACTTAACAGAAGTGGGCTCGCATGCGAGATAAATTTTAATAACTTGTATATTTATATATTATTTTTGTTTAAATTTTTAATTATATTAAAAAAATAAATAAATGAGATTATAATACTATATTTGCATAGTTTTTCCCCGCCCTTTTTAGGCCTCACATAAATAGACAAAGGTTGTTGACCTAAATTGCAAAGTGCATTGAACTATTTGTAGGTAAAATGCAATATGCGGCTGTGTGTTTGCGTGTGTGTGAGAATGCGAGCACGTGGACAACGTTATGAGCTAATTAAACCGTATTTCATATATATTCACAAAATAAATAAATAATCTAACATACCAATAATTTATGCAAAATTAATATGTTAATTATTAAAGAAAATCATAATAAATTAAATAAACAGTAGAGCAATACGTAGCTCGTAGAAACAAATAATAATATCAAAAGCCCAAATACTGCAGCATTTCTAGAACATTCTACACCAACATAAGCATTTGTGTACATATGTATAACAGAGGCTGTTCAACACCCCCACACACACACTCGCAAGCAGAGCAGGAACTGCAGTCAGTCGTTCAAGTGCATGTCAGAGCATTAACCTCTGATTGCATATGCATGTACATATATAAATATCTGAATGTGCTTGTGTGTGTGTATTTGTGTCTGCCGCTCTATTTGGGTCCTAGCACAACACTAACACACGCACAAATGTGCACTCTCTTTCACTCTCTGCGCCGCTCATTTGCTGCACTCAAAATGTGCGCTCTCTTCGCCCTATTCCCGTTTTTGATTTTTTTCAGCACATTTTCCAATTCGAATAGAAGAGTCTGATTGCAGGCAAGTGAAATGGCAGCTGAGAAGGAAATACCAAGATGATTTCAACTAAATAAGAACTAAGTTGGTTGATATCTCATAACATGTACTATATTTTAATTATTTTAGCTCAGAAATTGGATTTTATATTTATATTTGTTTTTGTTGATTCCGAATCTTTGTGTGTGTTCTTTCTACATACATACATACATATATTTATTTTACGTATTTTCTATTTATTTTTGGTCAACCCTCCACATACTGCACACACACAAATTTTTCCTCTCTATGCTCGAAATGATTATCAAGTGTATTATCATCGTGAGTGTCTCTCTCTCACTCTCTCTCTCTCTCTCTTGCTCTTGCTCTATTGATGCAACGTCATTATTGATGCAGGTTAGGAATGTAATGAACCATTTTTAAATGGAACTTTTACCAGAGAGAGATGAGTCAGTCAGAATGGCAGTATTGAAAGCCTAGAGTATAACAGGCAGATAAGAATAGGAACTCAACGAAATGTTAATCATTTAACACGTCTATATATACACACACACCATGCAAACATACATGCATAAGTAGATCAAAAACAATTTACGAAAACTCCACGTCGAAAATACAAGCAACTAAACTATTTCAGAGAGCGAGCACAATTGCCGCTGCATTTGCAGGCGAGAGTATGAGCGCAGCACACTGGGCCTCTCACGGCTTATGCTCTTTGCTGCTGTTGTTGTTGACTCTTGTTCTTGTGGCCCATGCTGCGTACGCTGCTTCGCCGTCGTTGCTGACATTGAACGAGTTCATTCACATTTACACAACCACACACACACTCAGCTCTGCTCGCACACGCACAGGCATACACACACTCACTCGCTCGCTCACTCGCTCGCACACTCACAACAACTGCACACACGAGAACTACACGAAGCATAAAATACATCAACAGCAACGCAACTAAAAAGAAGCACAGCAAAAAACGCAACAACAAATGTATGCATGTGTACGTGTGTTTGTGTGTGTAGAAAGGAAAAGAATAGCAACAAATGTACAATAAATAAATATGCTAAATAATATGAAAGAACAAAAACATGTTGTATAACAGCCGATGAGTAGCCGAGTGGAGCAAAGAAAGCAAACCATTCAAGCTAACCAATAAGAGAGGGAGGGAGAGAGGTAGAGAGAGCAGGACAGAGGGACGCAAGCCATAAAGAAATCACACTCCAAAACGCCAACGTCAACAAATACACACAAACATATTTACCTATTTATGTACACACACACGTGAATGTACATATATGTATGTGTCTGTATGTCGGTTTTAATTTATTTTTGTGCCTCCGTTTGCTTTTTATTTTTTTCTACGTTTTGTTTTTATGCTTAAATTTGGAGGAATTATCGAAGACGGCGCAAATGAGCCATTCCCATAACATGGACTGGACGACACCGCACAAATTGGGTCATTAGGCACAGTGGAAAAGTGTTGAAGAATGGTGTTGCCAAGTGAACAGAGAATATGGTAAATAGTCAAACGATACCTTCATAGATGCGGAAGGGCGTGCGTAGGGAGGGACGAAAAAAACAGGCTTATAAGAGAATAGGCTACATAGGCATGCTGAGCTAGGTAGACAGATGCCTGGAATATTTCCAACATTGGAAAGTTTAAAAATACATACATAAGTATGTATGTAATTATATTAAACTTCAAGTAAGGTTGAGCTTATTAGAATATTATTAAATTCGAATTTAAATTAGAATAAGTAAGCAAGAAAATTGACCTTAACTGGAAGAGTGTGGGTTATTAATTGCATATTATAATAATACGAAATTCGAATGCGAAATCGAAATAGAATAGTGTTTGCTGAACTATAGCAAAGATTAACCTAAACTGGCAGAATGTGAGCTTTTATACATGAATAGTACGAAATTCCAACTCGAATGAGATACATGCATGTATGTACATATGTATATTTATACGAAATAAAATAGAGGTCAATAGACACATTGAAGGCTGGTTCTGGCCAGGTGCTCATGCAAAGCCAAGCGAGTCCGATCTGGCCTGGGCGGAAGTATCAGCTACATGACGAACATCAGCAGCAACAACAACAACAATAACAACAGCAGCAATAATGATGACAGCGTTTAACGCGTCGTATGAGCAATACGAAAATGGCAAAAAACCTCTAAAACTTGCTTCCTACTTCTAGAGAATATATAAAACAAGTGAGCGAGAGAGAGAGAGAGCGTAAGAGCGAGACAGACAGCGTGCGTGCGTGTGCAAAGAAGGGCAGGACAGGTTTTCGAGGCAGCTAGAGCGTAGCTGCTGCTGGGACCCTGTGCCTTTTGCTTAACCTTGAACTTCAAAAAAGCGCGTACGAGCAGCTTGTTAATAGGCCTACCTGCCAGACAAGCAAAACATACATACATACATACATGCGAATGTATGTATGTGTATGTACATATATATTTAAATTAGCGCATGTGTGTGACTGGAACATTGATAAAAGCGACGCGAGCTACTTAATATCATTATACATAAAGAGAGCGAGTTATATAGGCGCAAAAATACATATGTACATATATAAACATTATATATGCATACATGTATGTATGTATAATAAAAAACTCACCAATCCACACCAAAAAGAAAAAAAACGTTCCAAGAAACCCAAAGCTCAAGACTGGACGACGATTGGTCAAGAGCAAAGTCAATGAACTTGCCAAAAATTATATAAAAAAAAAGAAAAATAATAAACGCAAAAAAAAGCGTAAAAGAATATTCGCAAAAAGCAGCGGGCCAAAGTCTTGGAAAGTTTGAAATTTCAGACGCGCAGACGTCTCGGCAGCCCGCAAGAAAGAAACCAATGCTAAACAAATAAAAATAACTACAACAAGAACAACAACGAAAAAGGATCGCAGACGAGAGAGCGAGAGAGAGAGAGAGAACGAGAGAGCAAACTGGAACTGGAAACTGGCTGTTAACCTAATTCAAGGACGTCATTGAGACATTATTCCCGACTTTGGCGGCAGCGCGGCGAATATAAGGGAATAGGGCAAACTACTTTGCCAAGGTTGAAGAGTGAGCAAGAGAGAGAGAGAGAGGGAGCGAGGGCAACAGCAAGAGCGAGCGACTACTGCTTAAGCTCGGGTCCACTGCAGTGGGAGGGAGGGAGAGAGACAGAACGGTAGAGGGGAGCACGATCAGCATTGGGCTTGGGCAGCGGCGGGCGAATGAACTTGCGGCAATTTTCAATGTCACAGACAAAAGGGCTAAACACGGTGGTGCTTGGCTACGGCGGCGGCTGCTGCCACTCGTTGGTGGTGTTTGCAGGGTTCAGGATACTTGTGATTTATTTTATTGCGACGCAATTTATGCAAGGACAAACAAGAGCAACGCAGGTTTTCATGTCTGCCACGCAATTGCCAATCTATGGATAAAGTTGTTCCTGTTCCTGCACAGCAACAACCCTCCGACTGCACGAGCCCTTTACTCTTGCCGGCGAGGTCAACTGAGTTCAATGTCAGCGCAGACGGTGTCCCGGTGGTTGCTGCCACAGCAGACACCCCCTCAAATACTTAGTTCTATACGAAGGTACATACAATATAGTGGGAGTCGAACTTACCTTGCAGCCCTCGCAGGAATGCACACCATAGTGAAAGCCGCTGGCCTTATCTCCGCAGACGCGACACAGCACAGTGGTGCCATCGAATTCTGCAAAGGGGAAACAAAGAAAAAAAGTCGATTAATATGAAAATCAATGAAAACGCAATTTAAATGCATATAAGATTTATAAAAAATCTATAAAAATATGTTAATTAATAATTTTAATTAATAAAAATTCAATAATAAACAGCATTCATTTCAAATTGAACTCTTAAGATAATCTCTGTAAATCTTGATAATTGAGCACACCTCAGTTAAACTTTTACTCTCCGCGACAGCAGAGGCCAATGTCGAAGAAAGTAAATACAGACGTAATACTTTCTTTGCACACGAAGAGCCACTCGTTCGCTGGCTCGCTCGCTCACTCGCCTGGCCAATGCCAATGTCAACGAAGAAAGCTGCAAAACAGAATGGGCAACTGGTTGAACTTGAGCTTGTTCTGGCCAAGCAACACAAGCGAGCGAAAGACAGAGCGAGAGAGAGCGAGGGGAGTGTATGACACTGTGAAGACAATTGCAGGCAGCAAGTGTTACGTAACTTTCACCGCAAGCGGCCAAAGAAAGCAGGCGAACGAAGAAAGTAAACAAAGCAGAACAAGAATCTTGCGCCAAGATAACGAAACGAGAGAGCCAGAGACAGACAACAACACAGACGAAAGACTTTCTTCAGCAGCACACACACAAAACAAAAACTGGGTTTCATACACAAGAAAGTCTTACGCTCTGCTTTGCTCTGCTACGCTCTTTGCTCTTCGCTTCTGCTGCGCTGTTCCTCTTCTTCGTTGCTTGCTCTGCTCGCTCATTTGCCATTGCACAGTAGCCTAGAGCTTGAGTGCTAGAGCGAGCTGGCGCTACACGCATTGTCTACACCTCGTGCACAAATACAATTGCAAACTGCCATCGGCTTGCATGCATGCTCATATATGTATGTTGCTCATCATTAGCAAGCGCATACGTCATTATCTACTATGTGATCATGATCGTGAAAGAGGCGCTGTTGCTGTTGTTGTCGTCTCTGTGTGCCAGACACGCTTCGATGTCTGCATTTGGATGTTGTTGCTGTTATTGTTGTTGTTGTTGCTGTCTCGACAAGTTCACTGACATTTTGCACTGCAGATCGTTGCACTTTTGCTGCAGCAACAACAAATCTTGCTTTGCCAGTGTCGCTGCCGTTGCGTCTGTCGCTGCCTATGCATCTACACACTGTCGCTCCCTCTCTCTCTCTCACTCTCATTGCCTGTGTGCGTGTGAAATCTTTAGTTCGGTTTAATTCAAACAAAAACTTGCAATGCATTGATCAAACCCATAATGCTCTGGTATTAAATAGATAAATGCATGCAGATTTCTTATCAATTATACAAACATACATATGTATGTATATAATATGCATGCATATTTACACACACATACACATGTTATGTGACGCATTGCCTGCCCTTTAATTTTTTGCCTATCTATTGATAAGCGCCAGTTCGCATGAATAGCCCTGCTCTTCCCTCTCTCTCTTTCTCTTTCTATTTTTAATATTACACTTTACACGTGTCGTCGATTAACAAATTGAATTGTTTTAGATGATATAAGCGAGTGTGTCGCGTGGGGTGGGGAGTGCGACATAGCTGACCTTGTTGCTTTGTTAATAGGAACATGCTCGTGAATGGATTACAAAGCAAGTTTCCAAAACAAAATATAGGTATGTGTGTATGTATGTATGTGTATTTAAGCTAATATAACATTCTCTCATGACGTCAGTCGTACAGAATCCCTTTAGTGTATCTCTTAGGGGCAGTCGGACAGACAGACAAACTGTGGGGGAGAGGCAAGACGTAGGTGTTATTCTTACTGTGCCCACATTCCGTTATATGTATATATTTTTAAATATGTGCCACATTTCCATGATATATAAAAAAGCAGACAAATCTAAATATAAGCTGACTATAAGATACTCTATAACAAAAGTTTTGTTTTATTTTAATTAATATGAAACCATAGATTATTAATATTAATTAAACACGCATAAGTAGTTCCTAGTTTTTTTAAAACAAATTTTTGCTGTATTTAAATATTAAATTTCAATTATATTATGTACTAAAATTAGCTTAAATTCGCAATTAAAAAATGCAAATTTGTAGAAAAAAACGTTTGTTGTTTTTTAAAGCTAAGCTGATAAGAACAAATTTGGCGCATGTACACACACACACACGAACACACACTCATAAATATATAGGGTAAATTTAGATATGGCTATAAAGTAGAAATGCTTCCTGGTTTATGAAACTACTAATCCAGTTCTTTTATACATATAGAAAAATTGTTAAATTAGATATGTTATTTTTGTTTTTATTATTAATAACAATTAAGTTTAACAAGAAATAGAAGCTGATTAACCAGTTCATCGCACATTTTGGAGTGAAAGATACGGCATACGTAGATAGATTGCTAGATAGATACGCAAATCTTTAGCTCAAGGACATTGTTTGGCTGTATAATAGATATGAGAATCTATAGCCGATATGGCAGAAGAATTCATGACTATTATCTAATACGCACACTGCACACGCACACAAACATACAAAGAGGCGACCTTGAAAGTTTCATTCACTTCACACGAACACAGCCTGTGGAGTGAGGGAGCGGGCTTAGGGGGGCCGGCGTGCGGTGCGAGCAGCACTATCAGCTAGAGAAATACGCCAAAAGAACAACAAACAAACAAATGGCAGCCCCCAAAATACACACACACAGACACACACACACGCACACTTTTGCATAATAGTTGTCTATGTATTGGGGCATACAAACAAATTAATTCCGACAGCTCAACCAAAATTTTCGGCTCGCTTGATATGAAATACATGCAGACACACACTCACTCACACATAGAGCTAGAATAGAACAGAACACTCACACTCACTCACTCACACACTCACATGTGTGTAGACAGAAGAGAGCGAGCGAGAGCGAGAGGTGCGCCTGCCATATTGGTAATGTTCTGAGTCAAAAAAAAAAACGCAACTAAATTAAAATTTGACATTGAAATTTTACGTTCGTCGTCGCTTCGTATCTCTCGTGCTCTCCCGCTCGCACCAATCTAAATCAATAAATAAAAGTTTAGCGCGTGCAGCCTAGAGAGCGAGCGAGTGAGCGCGCGAGAGTCGTGTGCATAGCTGTTCTCGCGCTCGGGTTAATTCTTGCTTGCTCGCTCGTTCGTACGTTCGCTCTCTGCTCGTAGCGCCAATGCGGAAATGTTCGTACAGGTTTATTTTATTTATTTATTTCTTTTTTTTTTTTTTTTAACGAAACAGACGCAAGTTCAACGTATCGTGCAATAAAATTCAATTTTCGACAAAATATTTAGCCAGTTGTTGGGTTCAAAAAACGCAGCTGAGGTCACGCATATTTTGAATGCGGCGCCTTGTAAAATGGGCGTGCACGGCCGCCCACCAAAGCGGCTGGCTCGGGCTGGTTCATTGAATTATTATTATATTTATTTATTTATTTTTTTTTTTGGGAAACATGTGAGCAAAGCGTAAACGTGCCAACTGCGATTATGCAATAATGCCATTCGCACTGCATTAATTTAATTCAAATTAATGATCGGCGAATGACCGCGCGATGCGTGCATTGACTTGACTTGACTTTTTCTTCTCTCTGATTTTGTTTTTTTTTTTTTTTGGTTTTTTTTTTTTTTTTTTTTTTTAGGTGCCTTGCACTTTCTGGAGCAGCTGGCAAGGTTGACGATCGAGCTTAGCTCTGCCTGGGGCGTGGGAACATATTTAGTATGAGTTATTAAAATGCAGCAGCAGCACCACTGAATGTATGAGGGAGCGAGAGAGAAAGGAAGAGCTGTGAATCACTTTAGGAATTCAAATATTCTCGGGGGTTCTCGCTGCGCGCAAAGGGTGAACAGTCTCTCTGCGGCTGTCATAAATAAGATTTCTGTTTTAAGTGATGCACATATCAAAATTGACTTGGCCCTCAGCTGCTATACGAATTATCAATTCAAATGAGATTGCGACTTGAGAGATCATGAAATATATGTGTATGAATATTATTTGTGTGAATGCAATAAAAGTGAATGGAAAATGCTGATCAGCTGATCATGACAGAGGGAGACGGTGAGAGGGAGAGAGCAGGGAAATTAACTTAAGTCATAAAATCTGTAGATATTTATTTATTTTTAATCTCGCTGTCTTAAGAATTAAGAGAGAGCAGCGAAATCAACTGAAGTAATAAAGTCTGTAGATATTTATCTTTAATCTTTCTGTCTTAATAATAAGCTAAACTAATACAATGATCTAGGCTAAGAAGAAATAATTTTAATTAGATCAATATAGGTTTTTGATTAGGAATCAAGAGTCTTAAGAACTTGAAAGTTAAGTTTATGTACTTGAAATAAATAAATAAAAATAAAATAAAATAATTGAACAGAAATTTAGATTATTATAATAGAATTGATTACCATTATTATATAGACATATATAGGAATGATCATTGTTGTTTCCATAAAAAAACTAAACATACACAGAGCATGTCAAAGTATTGATCATTGTTATGTATAGAAGTGATCATTATTTATATCAAATAATAATATAGAAGTGATCATTATTAAACATAGAGAATGATGACATTTAAATGATATAGTAGTCTATAAATTAAACTCTAAAGCTGTCCATATATAATCACACTTGATTGCCTTATTAAGCTAATGATCATAATGAACTAGGTCTATCATAATGATCTCAATAGCTGCAAACATTTCTTTGCCTAATTTACCTCGTCTTAGATCTGCAGGTAAAAGTATAGCCCACAATAAATTCGCATAAAGTTGCAGCACTCACACACACACACACACACACACACACACACACACACACATTTGAAAATAATTGAAAAAAAAAAAAATAAATAAAAAGGGTTTTACTTTCAATTAAATAGTTTTCACTTTTACTAGCTGCCTCTCTCCCTCTCTCTCCCACACACCCTCTCTCTCTCTCTCTTTCTCTGCATAGAGAATTGTCCGTAGCTACGTTGGGTCTTTGACCGTTTCAATAAATTTCTAAAATGCACAAATAATTGTGCCAATAAAAATAAACACGACGCAGAAAAACTTTCCAAGCAAAAGTTCAAACGCCGCCTACGAAAAGCGAATGAAAATAAAAAACACAAAAATACAACAGCAAAAAGTCAAAAAGAAAAATACAATAACAAAAAAACCGAAAGAAACGAAAAACTGCAAAGCAAATAACTTTTCTTTCTGCACAATTGTAGCGAGGCGAGGCGAGGCGGAGCGAGGGGAGGTGAGGCGGCACTTAAGCTTGCATTGACTTTCACCGACATTTCAACAAAGCCAGACTTCACTGTGGCTAGGGATACGATCGGCAACCGGACGGACGAGTCGCTGGAGTCGTCGAAAATGTCAAAGACAATTTGACAGCGAATTTAAATGAAGTGCAACCGCAACAAGGGAGGCCAAGAGCAAAAGAGCGAGAGAGAGAGGCAGAGAGAGAGAGAGGGTGCTGCTGCTGCTGCTGCGTTTTGGCCATAAATTGACTGCGCATGCGCAGTGAAAACTAAAAGTGAATTTCTGCAGTTGCATTCGCTGCGCTTCGTTTCGGCTCGCTTTGCTTTGCTTTTCACTTTCGTTTTCGCAATTGAAATTAAAAACTTGGCTAACGGATGCATTTACAAATGCCAACTGCACACACACACACACACACACATACGGGGTAGCAATGAACTTGGCTTGGCATATCAAATGCATTCGCCCAGTCGCCCAGTTTTTTGTTTTTGTTTGGAGAAATGCAACGCCAACAGACGCAAATAAATAAACGTATATATATATATTTTTTTTTAAATATTAGAAACAAATAAACAGACAACAAAAATGCAAACGCATAATACGACAACATATAAACATTATTTGGCTTTAGACAAACAATTTCACTTTCCTCCGGACAGGGCGTGCAAATAAATATTTTTGCGACGGGCCATTCAGATTAGATTCGATTCAAGCTAAAGTTATTGAGTGGCATTTTACAACAACAACAACAACAACAACTAAATGTAAAGAAAAGTTAATGGAGCGAGCTGAAGAGCTAGAGAAAATTTGCAAGCGAAATATAGAAATGGGAGATATATGGGAGTAGATAGATATATAGATGTAGGCATATTTTTTGGAGTGTGTTGGCAAATAACTGGATATCATTGTTAGAGCTCTACATAACTAATAATAATTCATTATTGAGAGTGCTCTAAGTTTGCCTGCTAAGATTACAGACTCTAGAAAGCTAGAGCTGAATTACAATACAATATTATTTGATCAATATGGGATGGGGTTACGGAAACAAGGCAACGCTACGTTGCTCGTCTAGAGACTTTCAATAGCAATCCTTGTCACTGGTAATTCAAGTTGACACACAGCCTCCACGATCGGCCCCACTGGATAGCGATTGGGCAGCCGACCAATCGTGAACTAATGTGTGCAGCGACTTTTAGAAGAAATAGAAAGATGGAACTTACTAAAGTGAAATCTTTGACCGACCCCTGACTTCGAAAAAATACACGATTTTGAAATGTTTGCCCCTGGGCTGACAGCTGTCGCATTCTAGGACCTCAGTAAGCAGGAGTGACATCCTGCGGAAATGGCTCCTAGGTCAATGCTGCAGCTGCCTCCGTCCCGTTAAAACCCTGGCAGGCCTCCAAGTACGTTCGAAGATCGTCACCAACTGATTTTCCTTTGGTGGTACAGGTTTAAGTTGATATATATCCTTAATTTGTGCAAGATCCTGGCTCTGAACATTGGCTCCCATAAGGACCAAAGTCAACCCTCGCATGGCCTCCCTGCTATGCACAGATAACCATGAGGATCGCTTGAGTAACTGTACACCCGATCTAAGATAGCGGCTTGGAGTCGGGACCCCTTAAAATGGAATTTAGAAAGACCCCAACAGCAAAAAAAACAATCAGTGGAACACCACTAGAAGAAAGTGAGGCCCGTTTCACGGACCCACGGCTGGGCTTTGGCAAAAGCTCAAAAATGCAAAGGAGCCCTGTAGCACAGGCGCCAAGAAGTGTGGAGGAAACTCCAAAAACCGCTGCGGCTGAAGTAGGTGTCCCAAACACTGTTGCAGAGGCGGTAATCTCTCCAAGGCATGAGTACATGTTGAAACTCCGGGCCGAGGAAGAGGATGCCATACTAAAATGTCGCCAGGCGCTGCGGCGTATAAAGACCGCTGTCGCTAAACAAAAAAACATCAGTCTGGATGTTAAAAGCGGGGTATCCGACCTAGACGAACTACTCGATATTCTAGGACACTGTAGGAACTCCTGGAAGAAGCTGGAAGCTGAAGCAACTAAGCAGAAGCAATTAGAACCAGCAGCAGAGGCACGGATCTTGGAAACGGTGGAAACACCTACCATTCAAAAGAGACAAGCCCCTAGCCCCCTAGAGTCTGAGTCCGGCAAAAAACTTTGCAAGGGACAACAGAACTTGTGGCAAAAAGTCACCAGAAAAGGGACTTCGAAACAAAAAGCGGAAAAGGCTACTTCGGCACCCGCAGAAAAGCCGAAAGTAGTAACACAACCAGCAAAAAAAGAGAAGAAGAAACCTCCCCGCTCAGAAGCAGTCCTCATAAAACCTGAAAGTGGACAAAGCTATGTAGATGTTTTACGAAACATACGCAGCACAATCCAACAAGACGAAAAGGCAAACGTGAGAGGCATAAGGAAAACCCGATCCGGGGCACTCCTTGTAGAACTGAGCAGAGGGGAAAAGTTACAACCAGAACTAGTTGAAAAACTAAAGGCTACCGTTAAAAAAACAGCCACGGTAGCCGAGTTAAAGCCTACAGCGACAGTGGAGATACGAGATCTAGACTCACTAACTGTAGAGTCTGAGGTGGCTGAGGCAGTGCGGCAAGTCCTTGATAATTCATCAGTGGAGCTGCGTATAAAAGTCACTGCCCCAAACAGTCGAGAGCAAGTAAGGGCCTTTGTAACTTTAGAAAGCCAATTAGCGGAGACGTTGCTGAGCTCAGACATTAAAATTGGTTTTGTCAGGGCTAGGCCCAGGATGTGTCAACCCATCCGCAGATGCTACAGATGCTTCGGGGTCGGCCATCTGCAGACCAACTGCACAGGACCGGACAGAAGTGGTGGTGGCATCTGTATTAGATGTGGTGAATCAGGTCACAAGATGAAAGACTGCAAAAAACCACCAAAATGCTGCATTTGCACGGATGCGGGGCGTACTTCTGTTGATCACATGCCGGGATCGCAGAAATGCCCAAGCACACGACAAACTACAGCAAAATGTTGAAAATTCTCCAAGGTAATCTACACCGGAGCAAAACGGCAGATGCACTTTTGACACAGATAGTAGCAGAACATGCTATAGATGTAGTGATCATTAGTGAGCAATATAAGCGAAAAGAGAACGGAGTTTGGTTAGAGGACGACACCAAGACTGCGGCCATATGGATCCCCAGTAGTAGTGGACAACAGCCACTAGAAAGCAAGATGGGAAACTGCTACGTCTACGCACGCTTCAGAGAAGTCGCAGTAGTCAGTTGCTACCTAACCCCTAGCGATGACATAAGCACCTTCCAGAATAAACTGGATGCAATCGAGGATCTCCTCGTGGATCGCCGGCAGTCCTTCATTGTGGCAGGCGATCTGAATGCACGAGCAGTTGACTGGGGGATGCCCTCTACTAACTCTAGAGGACGAAAAATTATGGATATGGCCGCTAGGTCCGGGTTAGTGGTAGTAAACCGCGGAAGCAGACCCACCTTCCATAGGCTGGGATGTGAAGGCACGGAAGCGCTAGCAGCCAAGATTGCGAGAAAAGAACTATCGATTGCTATCACACGCAGTAAGCATGACAAGTGGAAAGAGCTCTGCAAAGATATAAATAAAGACCCTTGGGGACTTGGCTACAAGATAGTCATGAAGAAGCTGAGAAACTACGGAGCAGTGCCAAACGTGGATGATGACACGATGGACCACATAGTGGAAACACTATTTCCAGCACACATCCACGAGGCGCATGAGCGAGTACCCGTAGAGCTCGATGGTTCAGTCCCAGTTTTCACCGAGGAAGAACTCAATATTGCAGCTCTCTCCCTGAAGAACAAGAAAGCGCCGGGACCAGATAATATACCGGCAGAGATACTGAAGGTGATAGCATCAGGACGCCCGACTTTTCTACTTAGGATGTATAATGCATGTCTAAGAGAAAGGATATTCCCAGAAGCGTGGAAAGAACAGAGACTGGTGCTCATTAGCAAAGGCAAAGGCGATCCCAACACACCTTCGGCTTATCGCCCATTGTGTATGCTAAACACAGCTGGGAAGCTTTTAGAAAAGCTCATAAGACCCAGACTACTCGCCGCAGTAGAGGCTGCTGGAGGACTTAGCCCCAGGCAACATGGGTTCAGAGCTGGAAAATCCACAATGGGAGCTATCGATGAAGTGGTTCAGGCAGCCAGAGCTACGCAAAGAGGAAATGCATACTCGCGCCCAGTAGTTCTGCTAGCAACGCTGGACGTTAAAAACGCCTTTAATAGTGTGAGGTGGACCGATATGCTTACCTCCTTGGAATACCGCTTCCAGATACCGGAGTATCTCATGAATATGATCAGGAGCTATTTGCAGGATCGAATACTCCTGTACTCCACGAAAACTGGAACAAAACGGTACAGAGTGACTGGAGGAGCTGCACAGGGGTCAATCCTGGGACCAGACCTGTGGAATATCAGCTACGACGACATCCTAAGACTGGAAATGCCTGAAGACACCTTTCTTATTGGTTATGCCGACGATATTGCAGCCGTCATTACTGCCAGAAACACCATAGAGGCCCAAAAGAGACTTACCCAAGTCATGATCCGCACACAGACATGGCTCAGCTCTCGAGGATTGGAGCTCGCCACCCATAAAACAGAGTTACTTCTGTTCACGGGGAAGCAGATCCCAACCGAAATAGAGATGCGAGTAAGCGGAAACCTGATAAGGACGCAGAGGACAGTGAACTATCTAGGCGTCAGACTGGATAGTAAACTTACCTTCTGGGAACAGCTGAAGTATGCCACGCGGAAAACAGCGACAGCAACGGGGTCTCTGAGTAGGCTGATGGCAAACGTTGACGGCCCGACAGCAGGAAAACGGAGACTCCTCATGGAAGCGACCAATGCAATACTGCTATATGGCAGCGAAGTATTCGCGGACACCTTGAAGGCGAATGTAAGGCGAAAACCGATGCTAGCTGTGCAACGAAGAGCAGCCTTAAGGATAACATCGGCGTACCGCACAGTCTCCGGGGCGGCCGTGACTGTGATAGCAGCAGTCATACCGGTTGACTTGCTTGCCCAAGAGCGCAAAAAAATATGGGATCTTCGGCAAAGAGGAGAATTCTCAGAACATGCGGCAAAGAGCATACGACAGCAAACCATAATCTCGTGGAAGACGAGATGGTCATGCGAAAGGTATGGAAGATGGACCGCTAAAATAATCCCCGATCTAGAGAAGTGGATAAATAGAAAGCACGGTGAAACGTCCTTCTATTTGACACAACTACTCTCCGGACATGGATACTTTCGAAAGTACCTAAATAAAATAGGGAAAACTGCCGAATCCAGCTGCATTTACTGCGAAAATGCAATGGACGATGCAGAACACACCTTCTTCAACTGCAAAAGATGGTCGGAAGAAAGAATCGACCTGGCAGAAACAGTAGGTGAAGTCAAAGTAGAGACATTAGTACAGCAAATGTGCAGCAGCATAGACGCTTGGAAAAAAGTCTGTGACTTCGCCGAAAAGGTTCTGCGGCGGAAGAAGTACGACCTGGACGCAGGCACACAGAGGGCAACGCTCATTTAGAGCACACAATGGGGTTCCACCTTGAAGGTTAATGCGGGATATCTCCTGGTTCCAAGGTGGATTTGAGCCCCAGAAGAGGAGGATTTTTTAGTCGGTAAGCAGTTATGCAGTCCGACACACCGGTCAAAGTGACGACATGACTGACGGTGCATAAAGCATTTTTTCCTACCTCAGCCCAACAAAAAAAAAAAAAAAAAAAAAAAAAAAAAAAAAATATTCACAATATTTAGCTATAATTATAATATTATTATTTTATGAAATTTATCGAAATTCAAGAGAGCTTGAATATTGCTATTTATATATAAATAAATAAAAATATTTAGTATAATAACAATCTCACTAAGCAAAAACAAACTAAAAAAAAAAATATTAAAGCCTATGAGTAAAGAAAAAATTGCAAAAAAAAAAATAATAATAATAATAATAAAATAAAAAAATCAAATATAACAAAAAAAAAAATAATAATAATAAATAAAATAAAAATAAATAACAATAATAATAAAATAAAAAAATCAAATATAACAAAAAAATGATTTAACTAATTACACAAAATACTATGTTTAAAAAGCGCAATAAACAAATTAATAATTAGCAAACAGAAAAAAAAACAAGTTTTTTAAATAAATAAATAATAATATTTCATTTAAAATATATTATTATATAAAAGTATTTTTATATTCTATTTAATTTGTATTTAAATAAAATATAATAATATTTTTATCAATATGTTTAAAAAGCTCAATAAACAAATTAATATTTAGGGAACTAGAACATAAAAAATAACTATTATAAAATGATAAAATTAACAAATTAAAAAACTAGCAAACTAAAACACAAAAATATTATTATTTTTCGTTTAAAATAAATTAATAATAATATTAAATTTATAATATATTTTTATATAAAAGTATTATTATTATATACAAATTAAATGGAAAAATGACTTTTATTTAAAATGACTTTTTATTAAAAATAAATAAATAATAATATTAAATTTATAATATATTATTATATGAAAGTATTATTATATTCCATTTAATTTGTATTTAAAAAAAAATATAATAATACTTTTATATAATAATATATATTAAAATAATAATTATATTATTATTTATTTATTTTTAATATTTCATGATAATAATTTTTTCTGTTTTAGTTTTAATTTGTATTTAAATAAAATTTAATAATACTTTTATATAATAATATATTATAAGTTTAATATTATTATTTATTTATTTTTAATATTATGTGATATTAATTTATTTTTGTATTTTTTAGTTTTAATTTGCATTTAAATTAAATATAATAATATATATATCATTTTTTATTTAATATTATATTTTAATTTTAATATTTGTAATTATTTATTTTGAATAAAAAATCATTTTTGTTTTATGTTTTAGTTTGCTAACTATTTAATTTTTTAATATTGTCATTTTATGATGAATATTTCATTGACATTTCAATTCACATTTAACTTGGACTATAAAAGTCTATGAGAATCAATGTTAACCGTTACAAGCTCATCTATACTATATGTGAAATCTGAAGCTGGATTTATTACAGCTTTGGTATAATTAAATACTGCCTGTGCGTATAGCTCGTCTGCTGCTCCATACTTATAACGTCATTAATAGGGGGTTTCGCCTTGACTCATCGCATTGAACTCGAGTTGAGTCTGCAGTGCGCAGTGATTTATAATTTGTTGCTTTAGATAAGCTGGTTGGCTGGCTGGTAGGCAGGCAGTGCATTAACTCTCTTCCTGACATTGAGATACAGTTATATTTATAACTCAATACGAGTTAATTGAACTCGGTCGAACTTCGAGCTGGACTCGCGTCTCGGAACGAACGACCTTGTTGACTGAGTGAACGACTGACTGAACGATTCGGAAGCGTTACTTTGGCTAACCAATTAACATGACGTCAAAAAGTCAATACACTCATTAAAACCTTAGCCTTAACACCCCAAAAGACAATTATATATATATATCTATATAAGCTTCCGTTCCGATCAGTTGCTCTGTTGCCAACTGCGATAAGTTTTTTTTTTTTTGTTTTTTTGTTTTTTGTTTTTGTTTTAGGCTTAGCTCAGACTTAGGCCTATTGCAATATTCATTTAAAGTCCAAGGTTCTTAAAGCGGAAACATGCGGTCAATGCTGCGACTAGCATAGACATTAATACAGTGAGCACTCGATATGAGCATTTCAATTTCATGATAAGCCAAAGGAACTTATCAAGTTTTAGTTTTAGATTGTATAAATTGTATATAAATAATAATAAAAAATATAAATACATATTATATATATTTTTTTATTATTATATTATATTAATTATTGAGATAATATTATATAAATTCGTTTTTTTTTTAATATATATATTTTTTTATTTTTTTATTATATTATGAATTATGCATATCCAACTGGATTTCTCTAGTTTTCCCAGGCTTGTTAAGTTTTCCTCTCTTTTTATTTTTTTTATAACATATAATTTATATTTATATATAATTTATATTTTTTATTAAAATTAATTAATGAGATAATATTATATAAATTTATAAACTTATAGTTGTTTTTATTTATTTATTTTTGTTATTTACTTATTTATTTTTTTTATTTTATTTTATTTTATTTTTTTTTTAATTCAGTCTAGTTGAATTTTTTGTCTCTTAATATAAAAAATGTAAATTATATATTTTTTACTATCATGAATTAATGAGATAATAGTATATAAATTTATAGTTTTTTTTTTTGTATTATTTTTTATAATACATAGTTTATATTTTTTTATTATAATTAATTAATGAGATAATATTATATAAATTTATAGTTTTTTATTTATTTTTTTTTATTTATATTTTATTTTAAATTCAGACTAGTTGAATTTTCCTCTCTCTTAATATAAAAAATATAAATTCAATATTTTTTACTATAATATAATTTATAAATTTATAGTTTTTTTCATTACATTATAAATTCTGCATTTCCACCTGGATATCTACAGTCTTCCTCCCTCTCTCTCTTTTTCTCTCTCACATTATCCTTACATTTACAGTCTACCTTTTCATAGAACTCACCAATATTCAGCTCTGGTTCACCTTTGACCGAACTGGCGACAGTTGTATCCATAACTGGGTAAGATTTGATATATTCCGGCGTCTGTGGACGCGAATCGGCGGGCATGACCACAATTTGGCCATTATTGGGCTGGGCAGCGGCAGACGGCAGAGCGACCGTTAGCTGCTGCTGCTGCTGCTGATGATGATGAAGATGATGATGATGATGTTGCTGTTGTGGACTATGATGATGTCCAGCATTTGGATAGGCAGCATGCACAGTGGCGCCCTCTGTCGCCTGATGGTGATACATGGCAGCCATATGGGCATGATGGGCATGATGGGGCGACTGCTCGAAGGGCGACTGCTGCTGCTGGTGGTGGTGGGGCAACAGCTGTGGCGCCTCAGTGGTGCTGACCACAACACTGGAGCTGGACTTGTTCACATAGATGACATTGCTGTGCGGCATTTTGCTGGCCAGTGCCACACCTGTGGGCGGCACAGTATCCATATCTGTGACAGGTGCGACCTGGTGCTGATGATGGTATTCCGTCTTGAAGATGACGGCGCTGCCGCTTGGCTGCTGTTGCTGCTGCGACGACTGAGACTGAGACTGAGACTGGGATTGGGTTTGCGACTGTGGCGCCTGTTGGCCCACAATTAGTTTGCTGTGTTGATAGTAGGTGGAGACGCTTGTGTTTGGCGGCAACTTGAGGGCATTCTCCAAATGGGATCGGCCAGCCATGAGCAGCTGGGAATTGCTGGCGGTGGTGCTGCTGGGCTGGCCCAGGCAGATCACCGAGGTTGTCTTTGATTCAGACGCTTCCATGGCGCTGCTGCTCGGCTGACAATCGGAACTGTCCGCGGACATGAGCATTTTGTGTGAAAACGTGTGAACGGGATCGGCGGACGACACTGCACTTGGTATTCAAATCAAATTGATTATCTCAATTTGGCCTAAACAGGCATTGTTGTTTGTGCACTTGTTATTGTATTATTATTGCGTGCGATTGCCACAATTAAATATTGCATTTGCATGCATCAATTTCTTTTCACTTGGATTTGTCACTTTCAGAGGGATATTTAAATATTTATCAAAAATATATTTCCAATTTTTTTTTTTTTTTTTGTATTTTTTTTATTATATTTTTAATATATTTGTATTTATTTTTATTTTTTTTGCTAACTTAAACGATGTGCGCAACGCGTAGTACACGTAAAAAAACGTTAACGACAGCGAATTTATAGCGAACGACAGCGACAGCGACGACGACGACGACGGAGCTAACAACGATCCGTTCGCTGCGATGTTTCAACGTTGAATGAAAGGAAAATCAACACTCGCATTGGATCTTGTTCAGTTTTTCGGCCAGTCGTCGTCGTTGACGTCGTGGACAGAAAGAGAGAGAGAGAGAGAGAGCGCGAATGGCCTGTGAGAGCGCCACTCGTACGTTCGCTCACGTGCTCTTGAAATACATATATATAATGAAACATGTGGCGGCGGGGCGAGCATAAGAAAACAAAACATCAACAAGAGCGAGCGCGCTGAGTGTGTGTGTGTGTGCGCACTAAGAGAGAGCGCAAGAGTGAGAGCGAGATCTAACTGCTGTTCGCTTACGTAGCGCACTTGAGGGTGTTGCTTAGACACTCACACACACATACAAATACTCACTCTCTAGTTAGCCACCCCAGCAGCGCCCAATTTGTCAGCCTGGTAGCCCTTTTAACTACCCTGGCAACAGGCGGTTGCTGTTTTATGCTCTCTCTCTCCCTCTCTCGTTCGTTGCCGTGTCGAGTGAAACACATGTCGCCAATAAAACCGATAGCCGGCCCAAGGTAAACGCCGCTCAGCGGTTAATGTACTCTTTTAGCAATGATGATTCCCATTGCCAGGCATTATAATCATTAACATCATCAACACCAATATCATGATCATCATCATCACTATTATTATCATGCATGAACATATAAGCTAGTTCATGGCGCTCCATGCGTTCGTTCAACAAGTTCAATAAAACTTAAGCAAGTTCATGCGCTCAGTGAAATGCTGTTTTCTTTCGGAATTTGTTATTATTTTTTTTCGAATGCAATTTATTTAATTACCACTTGTTGCGTGTATAATTAAAATTATATCAGAATACAATGCAGGCGCCCAAGTCATTGACACGATGCCGTTGACATTTCGAGTTGAGCAAATTCATAAATGATATTAAATTAAATGAAATGTAAATAAATATTTGCATATACCCGTTGAGTCGTCTCCTGCCTAGGTCAATGTGAAATTCATTTCCTGCTGAATCGAATGCCACGTGTGGTCAGCTAGGCTGCTGCTGCTTCTTCTTCTTCTGTCTACATCTCTAGCCAAGGTTAAGGCTCGCATTCTCACTCACTCTCTCTCTCTTTCGTTCGCTCTCGTCTCCTTAACGTTTGCGTGGGTGCTCTACGTTTTGGTTTTCCGACAAAAATAACTTGCTGCAAGTTATTTTTCCCCAGATATTTTCAGCATATTTCAGTGTTATTTATTGAAGAAATGTTTTTCAAAACAACACGAAAATTCCAGAGAATTGTGGGTGTGTCAACCAATAGAGATTAATTGACTAAACCAATTGTTTATATGTATAGAAGAAAATCTGATCTGTTTATAAATCAGCTATACATAATAATAATATATATAGACAAGATACTCTTAATCTAAGTTGTCATTTGATAATCTCCGATTCACACACATACACACATACATAAGTATGCCAAAGCGTAATGTCAACAAAACAGAGTTGAAAAAAAAAGTCTTTCAATTCCAGACTGTACGAAAATAAACATTTAACTTCCTTATTAATGCAATTTCAATAATAATAATAACAAGTTCGTTTAAAAATAAATGAGCAGTCAAAACGAAAGTGGAGATCAACACAGCGTTAAAAGAGAGAGAGAGAGGGAGTGAGACAGACGGCATTCTGATCGATCTGGCAACCCTGGCCGCATGCAGCAGTTCAAGTGGAGGTCAAGTTCAACAGAAAATTGGGTAGCTGAGCAGAGCTGTCGATGTCGATGGCTCTCAAGAGTTCACAGCAGTTCCATGATCGCTCTGGTCTCAACATGCATTATTTAAATCACTTTTTCTCTTCTTTTTTTTTCTGTATTTTTTACAAGCGCCAATTTGAGCGGAGTTTACAAGTGATGCCAACGATTCGCAACGTCATGATCACAAACAGCAACAACAACAACAACAACAACAACCAGCAACAACTTTTTGGCTGCGTCATGAACAATGCATTCGCCATGATCGTACGACGATCGCCGAGGCGAATGCACCCCAACCAAATGTCATTGGCTTCGAATGGATATGCCGCATAGGCTTCCACTTCGACTTCGACTTCGACTTTGCTTTCGACTTCGACTTCGACTTCGACTTGAATGCAACAACAATAAATTTGGTTATCAGCCTGTTGCAGCATCAACTTGATCTTGAGCGCCTATCGAAAGGACTGCCAACAATGGACTTTAATGCTGAACAAATAGTTGACCGATAATTGAAACAGGGCCAGCGTAACAAAGAGAGAGGGAGAGAGAGAGAGAGTGGGAGAGTAAGGGAGTAATACGATCGATATATGTAAGTCAAGCACTTAATAATAGAATTTCATTGTAGATCCAAACAATTTGCGCTTATTAACTTAAGTTTTCTCAAAGCTGTTGAGTTTAAGCTCTAAAGATTTATACTAAATGCATATATTTAGACATATTTAGATATATATACATATCATATAAGCATATGGATCATATAACATTTCTAATAGAACTAGTTCGAGCTAGATACTTTAGTGAGCATCTTTTAAGAATTGAAACATTTTTTATAACTTATCATAAACAACATTTTACTGACAGCCAACTTTATAGTTAAACATATAACAGTTTTATAATTCAAGGTTCTGTTCATGATAAAAAGTGAAATGTCATTATTTAAGAAAATGATTTGTTTCTGTTAAGCATTGAAATGAAAACTTAATGGGGATTTTCTTTGAGAAAATGTATTAATTTAACTGCTGAGGATTTTGTTTAATCAATATTCGTAGTTATCTATATTATTTAATGGAACAAATTGTTTATATATAAGATAAGTTGACAAATTTAAGGTATAAAGATCACTTATTAAAAAGTTAGAAAGGTTTGAATGAAAAAAAATTAAATTAAACAAAGAATGATCATGGTATGAACTTCATTTCATGATCTTCAAGGTATACACATGTATATATACATATGTATCACATATGTATGTATATACTTATATAGGTATTGTGCATAAAGTTCATAGAACGATCATGAGTTTGCAAATTGTGTCGCCCCCAAGTTTTTAATCGGTTCGGCCAGTCAGTCAGTCAGCGTTTACTTTATATATCATACGTTTTTTTTTTTTTTTTTTTGAGGCTTAATCAGAGCGACCTTCCGTTCTCCCTCACTTCTCACACATTCTCGCTCTCTCTCTCTCTCTCTCTCTATCTCTCTCTTTCTGTTCCACTGTCACATCAGTTTCTCTTGCTGCTCTGTGACACGCGTTGGTCGCGCTCTTCATAAAGTTGAACGACTCTTGATGACTTTTTCCTTGGTAGTTGTTGTTATTATTATTATTTATTTTATTTTATTTTATATATCTTTTTTTTGTATTTTGTGCAAAAACTGCGTGATTAAGAGACAAAATAAACTTCCTTGATAACTTGTTAACAATTTGGGCAAGTAATTTCGTTTTGAGTTTTAGAACTGAAAAACCAGTTCTATAGCTGCCGTTGTTGTTATTGTTGTTGTTGCTGCGATTGCGCAACTTTTGAACTTGCCAAAACGTTTCGAATTATGGTAACATGGGGCGAACAGAGGGCAGAGGCTTTAACCTTTAGAATATATCAGCCATCTGCTCTATGTTGGCTTATTTGTTTTATCTTCATATATAGAACCGCATACATATAAATATATGTATATGTGTATAAATTGATGTATATATGTATTTGTATATCTATATAAATATCTGTATTGTTCGCTCTCACTATATAATTAACGCACAATGGGGAGGTGCGTGGTTCCTCTGTCTGCCCCTACATTTTGCTCACTCTCTCCCTCTCCCTCGCTCTCTATCTCACTCTGTCTGATCGTCTGTCTGTACGTCTGTGCCACGTTTGTTGGTGTTCATGAACTCGGTCAATTTGAAGGCCAACACAATTTTGCGGTATACGCATAAAAAAAATGTGTGTGTATTTCTTATTATTATTATTATTTTTAAATCTCGCTGCGTTTCGTGAATACCCTAACAAAAAAGCTTAGATTGTGGACTTGATGTATGTGAAAGTCTATTTAAAAAGAGAGAGAAAGAGGGAGAGAGAGAGAGTAAGAGAGAAGAGCGAGAAAGAGAAGCAGCATAGGCATAGCTTTAGTTGCTTACTTAAAATACAAAAACAAAAGTTTAAAAATTTAAAGCATAAAAATATAAATGTAGGAAAATAAAAGGCAGAAAGAAATATAAGTTAAATATATATATATTTTTTTTATTTAGTAACTGAATTTATTATTTATAATTTATTATAAAAATTTATTATTTATAATTTATTAAATAAATTAAAGATAAAAATTAATAATAATTAAATTTATTTAAATAAAAGTATAAAAAATTGCAAATGATAATTATATTAATTAGAAATGAAATGTGTTTTGTTGTATTTAAATAAAAATAAAATAAAAAAACAATATGCTGTATTTATTATAAATAAATAAATGAAAAATTTTTTGCTATATTTAAATATAAATAATATAAATAAATCATATGCTGTATTTATTTTAATAAATAAATGAAAAGTGCTTTGCTGTATTTAAATAGAAATAAAATAAATAAATCATATGCTGTATTTATTATAAATTCCAAAATTAATATATAATTTATGTATATGCTGTGTTTATTATAAATTAAAAATTGTATTTTTAATAAATACATCATATTATTTATTTATTTTATTTATAATTAAAATACTGTATTTATTATGAATTTATTTTATTTTTCATAAATACATAATATTATTTATTTATTTTATTTATAATTAAAATGCTGTATTTATTATAAATTAAAAATTTCATTTTTAATAAATACATCATATTATTTATTTATTTTATTTAAAATTAAATACAGCAAAACACAATTCATCTATAATTCAAATAATTGTCATTTGCAAAGTAATATATTTTTATTTAAATAAATTAAATTATTATTGCTTTTTATCTATAATTTATATAATTTATTAATTTAGTTGAAGTGAAGAAATAAAATATTTAACTTATATATATTTTTTTGCCTTTTAATTTCTTACATTTATATTTTTGCATTCCATAATTTCATGCTAATAATTATTTATGCTGATATTATTTATATTATAATTAATAATTTTACGCTGATATTTATTTATGCTAATATTATATTACTTATGATTTATTTTCCTAAGGGCATCTAGAATTCTCTCAGCTTCCTGCATTTTCGAATTTACTCGAGCAATTTATTTTTTTGCGTGGCTTTTTTTATGTTGCCAGATTTTGATGCTAAGTGTGTGTTTTTTTTATTATATTTTGTATTTTTGCAGGGTTGGTGATTACGCATAATTTTTTTTTTGCCTGTCCAGAGAACTCATGATGTCATGCAGGCGAGAGCGAGAGAGCCAGAGCAATAGAGCTCGAGTTTTTTGGAAAAATCAAATGGATTGTCAAGGCTAAAGATATGAGCAATTGGGAATAGCAACAATTGATCGAAGGAGCAGCTGCTATATAGTTTTCCCCATATATCTCTAAACCATTATAGTTTCCACATAGATAACGTTGTTTACGCAATGTTATCTATAAAGATGTAATACAATATACATATACAATATATGTAAACTAAGTGTTAATAGGCTTATTTTTATACATGCCCGCATATTGTAAATAATGCCGTAATGACAATTGGCGTAACTACAAATAAAAACTTAAATAATAATAAACATTCACTCACACGCACACTCAGACACACTATATACATATATATACATATATATATTTATATTCTTATCGGTTATCGCTGTTATCAGCTAACAGCGTCGAAAAATGAAGGTCAGCAGCACAAATTCCTGATGGTTCGCTTATCTATTTTCCCCGCAAGCTAAAATAAAACAAAAAGTGAACGCGTCACTCCGATAAATATAGCCGAAAATCGTCGGAAACTATAGTCGTGCTCATGATCTATCTGCTGGCGGCTATAGTAGACTAACTAATATTAGAGTTGTCAAATTTAGTTCAATTCATAGACGAACTAGTTCAAAAGAACATCAACATGAAAAACTATTACCACTATTACTCAGGATTGAATCCGATCATTAAATGAATTACTGAATTAGTTCATTGGTTCACTTTTCAATAGAACTACTTGAAAACTTTATAGCATCGCACCAAACTAACTCTTAAAAGTGGTTCATTTTCTGAATCAACCTAAAACTTCATTAGTTCATTTTAAGGAATCATACACTGGAGTTAGTTCATTTTAAAGAACTATTCAATAGTTTTTAAATCGAATGATTTACTCCGCTCTGCACTACAAGTTCATCAACTGAATTTATGAACTAGTTCATCATTTAATAGAATTAATTTTAATAAACTAGTCTTTTGTTAACGAACAATTCTGAACAAGTTTGGAGAGACAAAGAAAGACAAATACCTAGAGAACAATATATGCACAATATTAAAACAAATATAACAATCTAGACATCTATAAATCTAATAATATTACACAACATTTACAGATAGTTTTTTTTTGCGGTAAGTGCATTTCTTGGTCGTTTAATCGTGTTACGTTCGCTTAATTGCCTTATCAATGGTTGGTTTTTGTAGTTTTCGCGCAAAAGGTGAAAATTCGATAAGAGTTTTCAAGGTTCGCCCTCAACACTATCTAATAATAATAAAAAAGAAGCGCGTGCAAATCGAAATTGTTGTATTACACAATGTCTGGGAGTGAAAGAGAGAGATAGATACGAATTTATTATATGTGTTCTTATCCGTCTTATTCAATTTATGTGTATAGGAAATACGTACGTTGAAAAGCTTTATTAGCCAAGGTCGGTGAAATTTTGCGCATATGTTGGGGTACTTTTTGATATATTTTTGTACTTTTTGTATTAGTTTGCTAAATGCCAAAGCAAACAAAAGTTCAATGAGTAATTTTTTTTTGGGGCTATGACCCTGAAAGTGCATGGAACTGAATTTTTTCTATAATATTTAAAGGAAATTTAATAAAATAAAATAATTTTTCAGCTCAATTATCTTCACTAAACATTCTCGACTTTTCCTTGAAATTTTCTGGCTGCCACAGAAGACTTCTACAGCGAAAGTCGCTTGAATTTCTAGCGTGTTCTATTTGCTGCTAATCTCTCTCTCTCTCTTTCTCTTCCTTTGCCTTTCTTTCGCTGCTTTTCTGTTATGTGGTACTTGAACTCGTTTTTCTGTTGTCTAAATGAAAAACTGCTTAAGTATCTATAATTATAAGAGGAAGACGCGTTGATCGTTTATCAAAAGAGAAAGAAGAAAGATGCAGGCGTAATCCTCTGCTGCTGCTGTTGTTGTTGTTGTTGTTGTGGCTTGTTCTATTGTTATTATCAGTGGACATGCAAGGGCAGGAAGCGCAGCACAATTTAATATATGTACAATAGCTGCTTATCAGTGGAAAATGCTTGCTTTGGCCCCGGGCCGCAGTGAAAATTAATCAAAAGTGCAGCAGACGCCTCCACTTGAGTGTGGCACAGAGACCCACGCACATGAACAAGCACACACACACACTCTCAGACACAAATATAGCGCGTCTCATTGAACGTTCAATGATCTATCCCAATAGCATCTCTTGCACATGCCCCGTTTTGAAAAGCGAACTCGACATTGAAAAAAAGAAAAATACAAAACCAACAACAATAACAACAACAACAACGAAAGCAAAGCAATCATCCACAATTATCAACGGATGAGCGAGAGAGAAAGCATACGTTGAGTGTAAGCAACTGCGACTGCGACAGTGACTGAGCGAACAAGCAAACGAACGAGCGAGCGAGTGAGCGCACAGTGCTGTAAACTGTGTGAAGTTCAAAGCCACTGCAATCGTAGCAACAGCAACAACAACAATGCAACAACAGTAACAGCAACTCAACGAAAGCTCTATGCACTCTCCCGCTCTCGCTCTCGCTTGATGCTCTATGGACTGTCTCTTTGCTTGTGCATGCTCGTGTGCTCGCGTGTTCAACTGATGCGTGTGTGTGTGAGTGTGTGAGCGTACGTATGTAAGTGTGCATTTGTTGATGTAGGTTCGGCCTGTCTTCGTTTCTAATGGGGGGCTGCTGCACTTTTGCTTTTCCGCTGCCACAGATTTGTTTTTGTATGCGCAACAGCAACAGAGACTTTGGATTTTTCCACTCACATTTCTTCGCACACATTTTCACAGTGCGCCGCTGATCACTGAGGGTCTTTAACCCTTTCGCAGTGCAATGCACTCAATGCGCCGACGACAACGGCCACAACTTTATTCCACTTCAATTCGCCGCATCTCCCCACCAGCCCACCTTTGCTCCCTCTCTCTCTCACTCTCTTTCTGTGTGTGTGAGTGTGTGTGTGTTTGTCTGTGGTTGTGCAATTTTTCTTCTTGCACATTCTTTTGCAGCTCTATGTGTTAGTTGGGCCTAGGCCTAGTTGCGTACATTGACGCTGCTGCTGCTGTTGCTGCGCTGCTGCTGCACTGCTGCTGCACTGCTACTGCTGCTGCTTCTCTTAACGACTGCATACAGTTTTGTAACTGTTATTGAGGGTTATTTGCAGTTTGTTGTTGCAGTCGGCGTCGGTTCTGCCAGTTGGCAGGCATTTGGTGCCAATGATCGTAGATCGTGCTTAGTTTGCCTGATAAGCCAGGAGAGAGAGAGAGAGAGAGAGAGAGAGAGAGAGGGAGAGAGAGCAATGAGTTTATTGACTTGTCAGTTGGTCGAACGGCCACGCATGTGCACAGTTGGCCAAGTTGAATGCACTTGGCAAGCAGCAACAGCAGCAGCAGTAGTAGAAATTGGAAATTGCCGCACGTGCTTTGCTATGATTACGCCATGCCGCAAGCGCAGTGGCAAGTCAGAGGCCGTGCCTGGGACAGCCCCTTGCTGAAAGACATCACATCCACTCCGAACAGCAGCTGGGCCCAGTTAATTGTTAATTTGCACTTGCTTAGCCTGCACTTCGCCCGGCCAAACCAAGCCAAGCTCTGGGCCAGACATGTGTCTAAATTATAGTTTAGTCTATGTTTTTAATAGATTCAAACGGTAGTTGATTGGCCTAGCCGAATGCTGCTGCGGCTGATGCTCCGGTGGCCGCTGCTGATTTTGCTGCTCGCTAATGGCTGCTTTGATATATGATGTGATGTGCGAAAAGAAATCTAAACAAAGCGGAAGCTTAACTAATTAATTGACAACAAATGCTTTTTTTAAATATTTTATTTTTTTAAATATATTTATTTTAATTTTTTTTTTAATTTTATTTAATTATTATTTATTATTTATTTGTATATATTTTTGTTTTTATATATTTTTTATTAAAATATATTTTATATTTATATATACATATATTTATTTACTTTTTTATTTATATTTATTTATTTTTATTTAATTTTTTTACTTTAAAAATTTTTATTTTATATTTGTTTTAATTTTTTTTTAAATTTATATTTTATTGCCTTTAAATTATTTATTGTATTAATTTTGTTTATTATTTTATTATTTATTTATTATTTATTTTTTTATTTCTATTTATTTATTTATTATTTATTATTTATTTGTATATATTTTTTATTTTAATATTTATATTTACATATGTATATTTATTTACTTTTTTATTTATATTTATTTATTTTTATTTAATTTTTTTACTTTAAAAATTTTTATTTTATATTTGTTTTTAATTTTTTAAATATATATTTTATTGCCTTTTAATTATTTATTGTATTTATTTTGTTTATTATTATTATTATTTTTTTTATTATTATTTATTTATTTTTTATTCGGTTATTGAAATATTGAGCTGCTGATGCTTATGCTAAATCTGAGATCTGAGATGCTGTTCTGCTTACTTTCGCCCCACTCTGAGCACATTGCGTGCAGCTGGGAGCTGGGACTGGATTGATATCTCGAGCATAATGAGAGTGCGAAAGTCATAAACAAGGGGGCAACAAAATGCCTTGCCACAGTCATACACATAAATATATATACAGTTGTGGTTATATAAATAGCAACTAAAGGGAATCTGTAGACTTATCTTAAATAGTTTTATTTTATTTATTTATTTATATTTTTTTTAATACTATTTTATGAATAACTTAGTTACTTAATTACATTATACATGTATTAATCATTATATTTGTTTTTAAGATATTGAATTTATTTATTTTTTTATGTTTTTCTATTTTTATGAGCACATCTGTAAATCTTTTGATTTAGTTTTCTTCTTCGTGCCACATAATAAGATTAAAAGTTGGTCCAAACGCGCTGAGTTGCCAACTTGAGTTGACTTAAAGCACAAAAATTACAATTCGTGCGAAAGTGAATGACCTCCATTAACCGCCATTAAGCGAGCGAACGCGCGAGCGAGTGAGTGAGTGAGTGAGTGAGTGAGAAGAGTCGCCAGAACAAAAGCCCCAACAGTCGCAGCTCCCAATTGGAGACTCTGTCTGTGTCTGCTCTCATGCATTCAGCATGCCCGTGTATTCGCATGAACCCTTTCTCGCTGCTCATATCAAGCTTAGCATAATAATTAGTAAGCCAAAAAAACTTGGGCTCGATCTCGGGCGTCGAGCGTCGGGAGTCCGGGACTCAAAGACGACAGAGAGCCGAAATGTTTTTTTTTTATTGCTTCGCTGGCTTTAGCTGTGTCTGTGTCTGTGGCTTTGTTCTATGGCCCTCGCTTTAAGCGCTGTTCAGGTGAGCTAAGCCGCGACCAACTGGCCAGGAATTTGAAACCTGTTTGAAAGACAACAGCCGCAGCAACAGCAAACTTTGTACGCGTTTAGCATAATATTGTTGCTCTTGTTGTTGTTGTTGTTGCTTAATGTTTGCCATAATTTATGAATGCGAGCTAAAACGTAGCGCCACGTAGTGCCCTCCTCATCAGTAGGAAGTGAGGCCCGGGTTTAATGTACGCGTACGCGGCCAAAGAACGTGTAGGCCAAAATGCCAAAACGGCTGAAGGAGAGCTCCGTCTAAAGCGGGACGGAGGGTGAGCGAGGGTATGTGTGCCTGAGAGGGGGTTGAGCTTTAGATCTACAGGTGTTGAGACTAAACTCGTTGATTGCCGCCTCTAGGCCAATACGAAATTTTTGAGGGCGGCTGACGTGAGATCATTAAATATCTACTATATATGTATGTATGTATATATGTATATTCTTATTGAATAGGAAGCGCTTGCGTGATTAAGTAAAGGAGTCTTCAGGCTATATAGATAACAGAGAAATACCCCGGTTGTATGATTTGTTAAGTTCTTAAATGATCAATGATAATTAATGAGCTTATGATACATAAGACTACTATGTATTACTACTCCACTTTTATTTTAATTATTGTCAAGCTAATAATGAGTTCATTTACCTAAACGGTTTTTATTTTAAAGCTATTCAATTATTATTTATTTTTAAAGTAAAGTTCCAGAACTACCTATTTAAAAAACTATCAAATTCAATTCAGCTGGGAAATCAATTTATTTATTATTATTATTTTTTTCATATTTGCAATCTGTCTTATACTAAACAATAGGTAAATCTTTAAACAATAACCGAAACATTTAAAAGCAGCTAAATTGCATTATAATTTTATTAGTAATTCTTGAGAGAAATTCCAGCACTACTTCTTAATAATCTGTAATGGAATTTAAGCTTGGTTCAAGTCGGCATTTCGACTTACTGAAAACTCTCAAAGGAATTTTAATGGAATTTATGTATTGTCGTTTGATAAGAAAGAAAGAAAGTTCAAGTTCTTTATGGCATACTCATTTGATCAAGAATCCTTAAAGTAAGTTCGAGAAAAACCTCTATATATACATTATACAATATAATAATAACACAATTAATTATACTATATAAAATATAATACATTCTCAGCTAATCCTCCCAGCACTTTTCAGAAAAATCCCCAAGAAACTAAACTAAAATCTGCCTTTAGTTAAACTATGCCTGCCAGATCCATAGCATAATAGTTACTGATCGTATATCTAGTATTTTCAAGAAAATTCCAGCACTTTATACAAATATCCTGCTCTATAACTTCTCAGTAGAAAGTCGAAAGTAAGCTTGGAAAAATCTAGAAGATGGGTAACAAATGAAATTGGCTTAGTTTAACCAGTTTCTTTAATAAATATGATCATCATGATCATCATTAGTGGATCATTCTTGCTTAAGGATAAACTACAGACTGAGTCTATAAATTTCTAGCATTCCGGCGTATTCTGAGCTAAACTCTGAGGCTATTTAGGCACTTAAGGGTCATTAGGGCATCCTTTAGAATATTCGCCAGGTTAGCTGAGACGGCAGGCGAGGTGGCATGCACTTTCAATTCGAAATGCGACAAGAGGCAAGACGATCGCCCCCGTATAAGTCAAGCACCTCAAGCAAAGAGGTCATTACTACCGCAGCTGAGGCAAACGAACGGAGTCAGAGGCAGCGGACAGCAGACAGTCGGTGGGTCGGTCGGCTGGTTGGATGGATCGATGCAACGCCACTTTCTACCACATGTGGCAGGCAGCGGCAGAAGGGGCAAGGCATGCAAAATAGCAGAAACTGGTATGCAGAGAGTTGTGGCAGCAACAGCAACAGCTGACTGCCACAGCAAACAAATGGTGGGGCAAGGCAGGCTGTTCATGAATCAGTATGCAATATATCTATCTCTCTCTCTCTCTATCTCTCTCTCTCTCTCTCTTTCTCTGCATGCAGGTCGCTGCACTTTGCGAGCGCCGTTGCATTCAGTGGAGCATTCGAGTGTTGTTCGCTGGGCAACTATGCTAGTGAGACTAACAACAACAGCAACAATTGCAATAGCAACAACAACAACAACTGCAACTGCAACAACAACTATGAAAGTTGACTGACACCCAGACGGCAGGACTTTAACCCAGGCAAAGTGAAATTGTGTTCGCGAATCGTTGCCAAATCGTTGATTTTCTTCATCGGGCTCGGGAATTGGGAATTTCCACGTGTTGCACACAAAGTCAGCTCGGGTGAAAATTGGCGCAGCAACTGCCAATCGTTGTTGTTGTTGTTGTCGTAGTTGTTGTCGCTGCCGTTGATTGTGAAAGTTTTTTTTTCGGCATTTGTGCAGTGTAATTTATAGTTTATTAACTTTATAGAGCGAGTGCAACGACTGGAAAGCCAACTCAAGTCAAGCCAATTCGAATCTGATTGGATAGTTGGCCATGTAGTATTTTTTTTGGCTTTTTTTTTTTTTTTTTTTGGAGGTCAATGTAAATGCCGTGGGTGGCAGTGAAAGTCGGCTAAGGGGTTAAGGGAAAGGGGGGCTGCATTGTGAGAAAATAAAGTTATTCGATGGGAAATTGAAAATGCATTAGAATTTATGGATTTATTTGCCAGCAATATGATGGGTAAACAAAAAAAAAAAGGTTTTCTATATCAGATTTATCAATAATATAATGGGAATATCAAAGTTAGTTTTCTATATCAGATTTGACTGATATACACATATAGCTATGATATATGATAGATATAAGAATCTATTCATATCAACATGGAAAGTACTCGAATATTAAGAAAGATCATTATAGATCCCTTTAAAGATCCAGCTTCTTAAATATCATACAGATGTCGGTTTATATAGGTTTATTAAGTGAACTTTTATGGGATTGTAAGAGTTGTAAAGAGTACTAAATACTGCTTGGAATTCATGTATGTATTTTAGAGATTGGAAAGAGGATACACATATGCGCTACTCTGATATAACCCAGAGTTCCTTACATTTTTTTGCTGTTTCTCTTTACCTGACTCATGGCTAGATATTATAGACAGAAATACTATATAGGTATATGTATACACATACATAATACTCTCCTCTGGTCAAAACAAAAACAAATTGCAGTTGGAGCAATAATTGACATATAAGTATTCAGATCATGAACTTGACTGCTCGAAATTGTCCCAGCGTATGACTCAATCAGATCCAAGAAGAACAACTTAGACACAAAATTTCCGCGAAAAAAATAAGTGAAAAAAAAAAAATAAACCAAACACCTTTTGAAAGTTTGTAGCTGAACAAAAATAAAGAAAAGTTAAGCCAGGCAAAACGAATATAGAATACACTTTTAGTTATATAAGAAATATATTATATGTGAGAAAAAAATAATAATAATACATTACTTTAATGAATACAAAAGTTGTTACTAGAAAACAATATTTTCATTAAATTTATTTCTGTAATCTTTTAAGGTAAATTAAAGATCGTAAATCGATGCAAAAATGTTTAAATAACAGTTATTTAAAGACTTTATGGATTAGTAGGTCTGTCCAACTTCTAGATATCTTAAACAGGCTAAGAGAAATATAACAACAGAACTTTTTCTTAGAAAGATCGAGCTTTGCATACTTTTCTGATACATTTTTTTCAATATATCTAAATGATCTTTCAATCTACATCAAGTCATGTTCATAAATCGCTTAAACTCAAAAACTAAACCGAAATTCGAACCGAGGCAAAAATATCTAAATAAATACCCAATATATACTCTCGGCAAAAGGGTATACGAATTTCAATTCAGCGCAGTAATAGCTAAGAATAACAAGGAAAATGGCGGCTAGAGAGTAATAACAAAGAAAGAAGCAACAACAACGATAATAATAACAATAACAATAACAACAAGAGAAACAACAACATTACCTAACTGACTTTGGCCGGTGGAATTTTGTTTATTTGGGACAAGTTCAGCGCGGTCGAAAACATTCTACACGAATGTACGGTACGGGCGATCAGTCAGACGGAGCGAAAGAGAGGGAGAGAGAGGCAGGGAGACATGCATAGTCTGCTGGACGTACCATCTACTGATGTAATAGTAGCGGCTGGATTTTCATTTTCTTTTACGCTCATATTTGTTTACAACTTTTGATTTTTTTTCTCTTTCGGTTTTGGTTTTTTTTTTTTTTTTTGGTTCTTTTTACTTGTTTTCTTTTTGCGACGTTTGCTTATTTAATGACTTTCTACTTTTTTTTCCCCCTCCGTGAGGTGAGTTCTGTTGCTTGTTCTTCTTTCACTACCTTTCGAGCGGAAGAAAGCTGCACGAGCAGCGGCAATGGAGTTGGAGTAGGGGGGCAGAGGAAGGGCAGACTTGGCCTGACCTGCGTTTCGGCTTTGGGTCTTATGTAATGCGCAGTGTTGCTGCTATTGTTGTTGTTGTTGTTGTTATTCTTGTTTTGCTATAGGAAAGTTATGTTTTGTTTGCTTCTTTTATTTATTTAATTTTCTTATTTTATTTATTTTTTTTTTTGTTAGCTTGGCTTGTTGGCTGATGAGTTCTGGCGTAAACAAAACAATTTAGACAGCAAAATTTTTAGCCAGTGTCAATTAACGGTATTTAGCTTAAGTAGCTTAAAAGCTTGCCAGAGCGAAAATATGTGCAGAGACTTAATATATGTATATAAACAAACATACATATACACATACATAAGTACATTTTATGATTTATGTTATAGCTATACAATATTATAAAACAGCTTGCAGAGCAGATGCAATTGCCATTGTCGATGTTATCAGCATGTTTGGGCCAATTAAAGGCGCGTGTGGCCCAAAAGCTGCGTATCCCCAGAAAAAGAAGATGAAGAAGAAGAGGAGGAAACAGCAATCAGGCCAGACGACGGCATACATACCAAATAAGTATGCCTAACATACATATGTATATACATACATAAATATGTATGTGTGTGTATGTACTCCGCGCAAACACAAAGAGCTCAAGCTTGAATTGATAACTGCCAAAAATATCGCTTCCTTTCAGTAACAACAACATCAAGAACAGACGAACGACGCAACAAGTTCAACAGAATCTTTAGTTAATTTTGTTTTATTTTTTCTGCGCTCTGCCTCTTTATTTTTGGTGGCAAAACATTGCGGAAAGCGTTTAAGCAGCGCAGTTTCAAGTTTATTAACAACAACAACAACTGAAACAACGACGATGACTTGAAGTCAACTCAACAATAATAACAACAACAGCAAGAGTCGAGCTGTGCCCAGTGAAAGAGAGTGCAAGAAAGAGAGCAAGACAAGCCGTTGCTTAAGCTCAGCGCAGTGGCTTAACTGAGCAGGATTCATGTTGTAGGTATCTGAAGCCGCCCCTTTTTGTTACGCCACTGTTAATTGCATTTTTGTTTTGTGCTCATTGCACTGCGTGCTGCCGTTGTTGTTGCTATCTTATTTGTTTTTTTGTTTTTTTTTTTTTTAACAGCAAAAGCTCTCTTTTGCGCTTTTGCACATGTTTCTCAAGCTGCCGCTGTTATTATTATTATTATTATTACTGTTGTTGTTGTTGGTCATCGTTGTCGTTGCTTTTTGTTTGCTCGATGCTCGTAACGGGGTGAATGTCATCAGGATTTGTATTTGCCAAGCGGTCAATTGCCTCTGACTCTTCTTGTTTGTGTTTGTGAAATTGCATTTGTCAGTGATTGTTTGTTGTAATTGTTTTTGCATTTGTTTTTGCTTCTTTTTGCTGTTTTTTTTTTCTCAATTTTTTTCCTTTTGAGTGTGTGAAACGCTGACGAATGCATTAAATGAGCTACTTTACTCGCATACTGCTGTAAATATGTATGTATGTATGCATTTGTATAATGACACGATTATACAATCGTGACGCGATGCGAACCAGAACACTTCGTGTATTGAAATGCCCTCGAATTGCAGTCGAAAATTGAAATCTGCTCTGATTCCCTGACAGTTGTTGACGTTGTTGTTGTTGTTGTTGTTGTTGCTGCTGCTGATGAAATTCGGCGATTGTCGAATTTATTTCGAAATGTTTTACGAATATGCTCATTGAGTCATATGCACTGTGGCTGCATTAAGAGATACAAAAGGGATTTAAGTGCTTAAAGCGTCATCAGTTTTTAATAAGAACAAAAAACTGATTAGCACTGATCAAATTGTTCAATTAAAGGAGTGTATTGATGCTTGTGGGGGTTATAGTATATACATATACATACATATATTGATATAAAAATGTATTTATGTATAAGTATTACACATTTGTTACTAATATTTGTTTTCCTATATACATGATTGTATATTTAAGGAATATGCTTTAAAGCCTATAAGCCAGATTTACTTTCTACATTTTAGCTGTGTAACTATGTAAATATATAAACAATGTAATAAATATACATATATACATATCTATCTCATTAATATATCTAAACCTTGATCGTTTTATAGTTCGCTGTTCCTAGTGCTCCATTTATTGCTCATCAATCGCCCATGCGATAAGCCCACAACACATTTCAGCCATTTGTAAGTCAATGAACCAAACGTACAAAGCCAACTATGAAATACTTATTTATCTATATCTATTTGCGGGCTTTTGCACACACACACACAAGCACACCATTGCTGACGTCCTTGCTTCAGTTAAAAACGAGCCAAACCAGCAACGAATGACGCTGCAAAAGTCGGTTTTGGTATTTCCTCCGATCTTGACTCAGAGGCTGGCTGGCTGGCTGAGTCGCTCGTTGCTGGGTTAGTTACCCCCAGCGCGATGGCAATGAACCAGAGAACCATTGACCGACCAGAGCGCAGCCATGCAACTTGCAACAGACGCTGCACGATCCACAGCTCGTTGCGACTTCGGCTGGGCACGACTCGAGTTCGCTGCGGTACATGCTGCACAATCGGAAACTTGTTTTTCACATTGTTTTTCTCCACTTTTTGCCAACAATTTGCAACATGCAGCAGAGACGCCGAGTGCGATGTAAAGTGCAATGATCGCGACGAGGCTGCAAATACAGTTGAGCAGTGTGTGAGAGAGAGAGAGAGAGTGAGAGAGGGCACGCGAGCAGAAGAGATTGGCAGTGAGCGAGAGGGAGAGCATGTGAATTTATTTGCAGTGGCTGTGGCTTTTTCTTGGCCTTTGATATTGATCTTAAATACTGCTTCTTCCTTTTAACAAAGTTATTATTATTATTTATTTATTTATTTTTTATTTTATTTATTTATTTTTAATTTTATTTATTTATTTTTTATTTTATTTATTTATTTTTATTTTATTTATTTATTTTTTATTTTATTTATTTATTTTTTATTTTATTTATTCATTTTTATTTATTTATTATTATTTTTTTTTTTTTATAAAATATGTATGTATTTTATTTCTATAAATTTCTATTTTTATGCCATACATATTGTGCATAAAGTTTTTATTTGACTTAATTTTGTATATTTTTTTTTTTAATTATTATCGGAATTATTATATTTAATATATATATATATATATATATATATATATATATATATATATATAATTTTTTTTTTTTTTCTTTTCTTATTTAAAGATTAATATTTTAAATATTAATAAATAAATAATAATTTAATTTGTATTGTTACATATATTATATTATATTATAGCACTTAATATTATATTATATTATTTTATATAATATATTTTATTTTATATAATGTATAATATTTTTTATTGTATTATGTTTTGTTATATTATTTTTTTTTTTTTTTTTTTTTTTTTTTTTTACAAAATGTAGTTTCTTGCCTTTTTCTTAATTTTTCAAGATCAATTCAAAATAATTATTCTGATGTATGCATATTACATTAAAGCAAAAGTCTTTTAAGTCTTTTACATAATTTTTTTTGTTTTCTCTTCTTTTTTTTCTTTTGCTTAATCAACAATCTGCTTAACTCTCGGTCAGTCAGTCAAATGCGGACCACAATATTTGCGTCAAAACAGGTTCAGAACATTCCAGTTAAAAAGAGTTCTTCTTGGCCAAAAGCAAACAGAGCCAAATTACATGCCATGAAGCAAAAGAAGTCAAGCCGAACCAAGCCAAGAACAAGAACAAATAAAATGCCAAAAAAAGCGAAAACCAAAAACCAGACAATGGCTAAGCGAGAGAGGTGAACTAAGAGATACCCTATAGGTAAGAGATTAGAGTAAATTAGAAGGAGTACAAGTTAGGCCATCAAGCAAGACAAAAATTGAATGAGTGCAGCTAGTAGTAGATACCCTATAATTTTATTTATATTGCTTGATTGATTGTAGCAAGTGATAGATACCCTATAGTTTTATCTATAGGCCTAAAAAAAAAGAAAAATCTTTAGGAAATACCAGGTATTCAACACTTGGCAAATTCTAGGGTATTTCCTTGTCGTGCACTGACTTTACAAACTGAGCTCTCTGCTGTTAATGGCTTATAAACATATTGTATGTCTTTCCGTGTGCGTGTGTGTGTGCGTGTGTGTGTGTATTTGGCAATGAACTTGAGACACGCGTGAGTCGTATGCGCAAGTCTTTGCCACATTTTTGGCCATAGAAGCGAGAAGATAGAATGGCAAAAAGAGGCGTGGCCCCACAAGAGGCGGCCACACTTATGGCCAAGTATATTTGCCAGCTCTTGCATTGTCCCAGCTCCGGGCATTGTATATGTATTGTATTTAATTATTTTCGGCGTAATAACCTAGATTCGTGGCGTCGACTCTGCGAATGGAGCTGAACCGACCTTCCCCCTACCCCTAACTGCCTCCTTTTGCTGTCCTCCTCATTATTCTGCTCATGTTGTTGATTCCATTTATTCTGTTCGCTTTATTTGTATTTTGCTATTTCATCATGGATTCCCTTTTGGCTGGGTTTTCGTTTATTTTTTTTTTTTTTGGCAAGACTTTTTCTTTTCTTTTCTTTTCATTTGTGTTTTGTTTTCTTTTATTTTGCTCATTCGACGTCGATCGCCATTTTCTTTTTGGCACTTTTTGAACGGTTGTTTTTCATGGCGCAATGTGAATGACACTTTGTCGTTTGGCTGCCCTGTCGCTGTCTGTCCGACTGTCAGCACGAGCTCTTTGGCACTTTGGCAAAAAAAATAAATAAACGGTTCCTCAGTAATTGTTTATTTCAAATGTAAAACTTGAAAGATATTGAAATACTATTATAATACAAAATAATACTCTATATTATATAATAATTATAGCAAAAATCCCATTTTATATTCAAGAAACTGTAGAAATGGGAATTTTTAGATAATTTTCGGATAGTTTAGGGAGAAGTGCCTGACTGATGGATACTCAGACTCTTAGAGATTCTTATAACTGTCTAAAAACCATGATAAATGTAAGTTCTACTCTTCTTATATGCTTCCACGACAAGTTCTCTTGACTGGTTCCCTTCAATGAACTCTTGAACTTGTTTAGTGATTCACTGAGCGATACAGTTCAGTCGGTCATGGTTAGTTCAATTGTTCGATTTGATTTATAGTACTATTGAGCTGTTCATGTATAATATGTTCTATTCAGCTAGCTTTCATGAACGATTGAACAATGATCTAATTGAATAATACGTACCGCTCATGATTGTGTAAGTGATATACATACATTGTTAATGAACTTCCGAATAACTGATCAAGTTCATAATAGTCAGAAAAATACATATATGTATATAAAGTGTATGATATGATACTTTTGGTACGATTATGCTAGAGCTCTTATGGTTATCAAGTTAAACTCAAGTAATCAAGTTTAGTTTTGAGGAAATGTAAAATAATAAACTAAGGAACTCAATTGAACATTTTTTACTACCCCCGATAGTTCCTCTATGCCATATAGAATCAATCCAAAGCAATAAAATGATAATGGTAACTCATTGAACTGAGAAATACGAACTGCAAACTGATTCAGAACGTGTAACGAAACATTAAGCAGTTAATTATCATTAACGTAACCCTGTAAGTTTTTCATAATACATTTATAGTTGAGAACATAACATATACCTTGGTATGCATGGGATGATGATTACTCGACCCTGCTATACGGAAGTGTTTGTAAATGGAAGAATTTTTAATGCTAAAGAAATAAACAGAAATAAATTAGCAATGTTTAAGTTTAATTTTATTACATCTAATGCGTCTTACAAATAGGTAGCATTTGGTACTATGTAAACATTCAGTGGCTGATATCATAAATTTATATACATATGTACATATATACAAATACATATGTATATAACTATGCTGGCTTAGCTCATTATGATAGAGAAAAGCCATTTGGACTGTTCGCTCGCTCAACATTTTTATGGAAGATACATTCTTTATTCTTCTTCTTCTTCGTGCTGAACAGGTACACCGTTTAGTGTGCCTTCGGGGCGTAGAGCGTATACCGTTCTATTTCGAATTCCAATTGGATTGTGTGTTAGGTTATGGTTAGATTCTCATGTGTGTGTCGGTTGGCCTGGAGAAAGGGTCGCTTGATGAATGAACTGTCAGTCGTCAAGTTGCATTTATGGCCCGGTTCTTTTATTTTATGGTACCTGTTCTACGGCGTGAGCAAAGGAACACACTCAGAGGAAGTCAGGTAAGGCAAAGGTGTGCCACACATGATTACTATTTTATTGACTTACATAGATCGATCACATAACCATATGTACATACATACATACATGTATAAATATGTATGTATATAATAATAATCTCAATAAATTGTCGTTGGCGACCTCGCTTCATGTTTGTCAAATGCGCAAAAAGCCCTTCGCAGAGTTCATAGCCAGGTAGCCCCAGGTAAATTAGACTCAACTACGCTTCGCTTTATCTTATCATTGAGGCGCACGTGAACTGAACGTCAAACAAGTTTTAACCCAAGTATGACACTCTATAATAGTCAAATAATATCTTTATCTACTCGAAGGTTGCCGTTTCGCATAGCAAACTACGTTGAACTTCGCTGACAGGCAACAGACGGCGCAGCGGGAGTTACATAGGCTCTACGAGTAAATCTAGCAGAGATACTTCAACTCTTCACATAGATCACCTCATAATGAGCATTGCTTGCGGTTGAGCCGAACCACACTGAATCCAAAACAAATTCAGATAAATATGTGCCTACAATACATAGGTATTTAGTAATGGAAGAAATTAATAATGATATGGTGACGAAGGGATACCCTGTACTTGGGAGCAAATGCACTAAAGGTGTGAATGCGATTACTAATAGGAAAATTTCGATATTATTAACAGCAGAATTTAAACAGCATGCATATTATTTTTATATAATATCTTCAAAGTATAGTTCAAATACTTTTCGTTCGATAGTTTTAAAGTCTCTCTGAAGGATAATTTACAGCTAAAATATATACACATATTTATGATCTGCCTCTACATACATTTGCATAACTTTACTTTGTACAGGGTATAAAAATAAACCATGTACAATGTTTATTCTATATACACAATTCTGTCTGTTTGACTGTTTCTTCTATTTCAAAATTTATGTGCGCTGCTCGCATTTTCGGGTACACACAACAACAACAGCACCGACAACAATAGCAACAACAACAACAATTATTTCGAAGTTCAAGGTCAGTAAACTTGCTACGCACACGCACAATGGAAACGACGACGACGGCGTCGACGCACACGCAGCGAACCAAAACAGCCGGGCATACGCACACACGCACACAGAAATACACAAGCATACACACACACACGCACACACACACGTACACACGCACACAGCTTAAGGCGCATCAGTGAGCTACAAGAACTGCTCGCGCTCTCCTTCTTTCACACTCTTCCATGTTCGCTCTTGCTCTGGCTCGCCCGCTCTCTAGCGCTCTCACACGCGCTCTCTCTCTTTGCAGCTACATTCTAAACGAAACTAGAACGAATTCAAAATGAACTGAGCTGAGCTGCTTTTATGAGTCTATGAGCCGCTTGGTCTCTCGGTCGCTCGGTCGGGGAGCCAAACCGAAACGCAAAAGTAAGAAGAAGAGGGGAAAAAACATAACAGAGACAATAATAACAAAACAAAATAAACTTGAACAGAAATACATTTAAATGAGTTTAGGTTAGAATTTGTTGGATTTCGATTTGTTTGTTGTTGCGGGTGTGAAATTATAAACCAAATGTGCGTGTGTGTGTGTTTGTGTGTGAGTGCGTCTTATTGGGGGAGTTTTCCTTTGTGTCTGTCTGCTGTCTGATTTTCCTGTTTACATATATTTTTGATGATCTTATGCTTAAGGGAAAACCGGTTCATTATTTGACTTTCATTAATCAAAAATAAAACTAATAATAATAAAAACCCAAAATTTTTTGTTGGCCATTCTAAGCGAAACTGTTGTAGAACTTGTTCAGCATACAACAATCTGTATTTTTTCTGTTTCTACTTTTGGTGAGCCATCAAAACAATGGCAAAAAAAAAAACATGGTTCAAAGCACGCAACGAAGGTCGGCCATATTAATTAATTGCGTTGCTCAGAATTTATATATTTCATTAGATAGTGCCAAGGTACATATTATCAAAGATTCTCAGATAACGCACTATAAAAAAAAATATAACTTTATAATATATAAAAGCAAACCAAAATTAATCTATAAAATCTGAAACATGTCAAGTTGGGAATATAATTCTTAGACGTTATAGATTGATATATTTATATCTATAAAGTCTGAGATTTATTTCAATATATGTATACATATGTATATTAATCTATAAAATCTTAAAAATATATTTATATATGGGCAATTTCATATACATATGTATGTAGATATGTATGTATATATAATCTATAAAATGGGCAAGATATTAAAGTGGGAAATTCTTTATATGTATGTATATGTCTATATGTCTATATATCTTTATATCTTTATATATATATATGTATATCTTTATATATTTCCCATGCATATTTGCCACTGCATTTTCAACTTATTTAGTTTCTTCTATATTTCCCTTAAATATTTTCCATTTTACAAAAAGAACTGAATTTTCAGTTTATTTAATTTCCTCTGATTTCTTCTGCTCTCTTGTTGATTCTGAAATCAAAAGTCTGTTCTGTTTGACTACCTCGCACTCGTCAACTCTCACGCTCTGCCCTTCTCACAAACTGTCTCTCTCTCTCTCTCTCTCTCTCGCTCACTCACTTGGCTACTTTCTTTTGTGCATTGCTTTCTTTTGTGCTGTTGGCTTTCTTTCTGCTTCGACTAGACGCTTATGTAATATCATGTGCTGTTGCTCTTGTGGCCATGGCCATGGCCTGCTTTTGACCAGCTCTTCGCGTCTCTGCCCATTTTGGTCAATAAAAATGGGTTAATGGGCACCAAGATTTGGGTCTCTTTCTTTATTTACAATGTGATTCGTTGCTATAAGCTGAAAAGGGCGTGGGATAATGAGCAAGGGTTTCAGCAATGGAATAGGCTAAGAGGTAGAATTTCAAATTTCGAGTTTCGAATTCAATGAAATGATCAGGTTGATTGTGCTTTGTACTATTTGATTCTAAATTTACTGAGGCTCTAAATATTATTTTGATTTTAAGGTTAGGAAATATAGTAAAATATAATATGTAGCAGACAAAATATTTAATATAGAATCAATAAAGATTTATTAATATGATCTATCTTGATAGAAGGAATAAAGATATCTTTCAAAGCGATAGGTAGAATAATAAACCATATATATATTTACTTCTTTATATACATATATGTAGAATTATATGACTATATATGTAGACTCAAAGTATAATATAGATATACTATGTATATATGTATATAGTTCATAGATTTAGATATAGATATAGAATAAATGTATATTTCTTTTAATAATATTCCAGGATCTCTGAATATACATATATGAGGAATTTATAACTCTTAATTATAAATAGACGCTTCACAGGTTCGTTAAGTACTGATTGTTTAATAGTTGCTATTATGTTAATAGCAACGAAGGCAATTGTTGGCTTTCAAAGGGGCACATGATTAATGTTATTAACAATTAAATTGTTGTAGGCTGAGCTAATTCTACTGCTAATGCCAGGTGATGTCATATTGACAGCTTGACTTGACTTCAGTTGAAATTGCAGATCTGAAGTTCTAATGCTTCAAAAAAAAAGCCTATTAAAAACGTTACTGAGAACTTTGGAGCTTGGATGGGTTTTATTTTGTTGATGTGCTTAAATGCCCTGTGATGAACGAATATGTTGGGTAGTTTGAAAGAGGAGTTGATATGAAGAAGAGTTTAGTAGAATAGTTGATAATATAATATTATATATTAAATGTTTTAATATATATTTTTATTAACAATAATAACATTTTCTTGCAGCGTTATCTGTTAACAGTTGATTAAAAACAAACAATATCGAGCACTACTAAAAACCTACAATCTTTTATACCAATCACACTCCACTCTATCTCTCTCTCTCTTTCTCCAGCCAAGATTATCTTAGTTCTCTTACTTGTAATTTTAATATATTTTCCTTTACCTTTTTCTGGTACTTTAAAGTTCTCTTAAGCCAATATTCTGTTTTTAATTTCGGAGGGTATTTTGTTAACATAATTTCCCTTTTGCAATGGGTAGAAAATATATATTATGGAATCCCTAAATTCCGCAGACTCTATTCTAGTCCTTTAGCATTTTCACAGGGTATTTTGTAGTCGTAGCTCCATCTCTTTCGCTCTCTTTCGCTTTAGGTCTTTTTGCGCTATTCACTAATATTTGGCAAGTCAGAAAGCAATTGCTCGCAGTTATTAGACCAGAGTTCAAGTAACTTTTGGCCAAGTCACGGCTCAGTTGCCAAGCGGAATATACTTGGCGCTCTCAGCTAGGCTCAGCAACGTCTCATAACTAGGCATATCTCTATATATACATATGTATATATGTGTGTGTATTTGCCGTGCTGGGCATACGCATGTCTCGATTACAAGCGCCTCAAGGCGGCAAACGGGCCCCATTTCAAATGATATGCACAGCAGAGTTGGAATTTAAAATACTTTTAAATGAACTTGAACTTCGGCAGGAAAGAATACAGTAAAACAAAGCCAAAGCTTAAGCTGAAGCTCTTTCAAAGCCAAGGGCGCGGCTACGTGAGTAAAATTTTGATATTCTACTTTTGGCGCCTAGTTGGGTTGGATTGGGGGGGTGTTTTGTTGATTACGTGGCACGCGGCACGTTTGCAGCCATTTTTGGGTGAAAGAGAAATGAAAGGCCAGCCGAGGCGAGTCCATTCGATTCGAATCGAATCGAATCGAGCTGAGCTGAGGCAATAAAACAACTCTTCAGCGCCCTGTCGCTTAACATCTTTTAGTTAAATTTTATGCGGGCATTATAAAGGAAACAGAAACAGCAAAAGAGAGAGGGAGAGAGAGAGAAAAAACAAAACACAAAACCATACAAAATCAAAGAGTAAAGATGAAGAAACGCACACATACGCACAAAAAAAAAAGAGCCCAACAAAAAGCAAACTGTTTTTTTTTGTCGACTTTTTTTTTGCCCAAAAAAATAATGAAAATGTCAATGTCCGAACAACCTTGAAAGCAGTCAGAGGAGAAAAGCTACCAAAGTCAAAGAACAGAACGCAGGAAGAGACAACAAGGGAGAGGGAGAGAGAGAGAGAAACAGAGGGAGGGAGTCTCTGCGAAGAGAGCGAATGCAGGGCGAGAGTGGAGAGAGTGGATTGAAGAAGAAGGGCTAACTAAATTTGTAATGCGCATAAACTTGTTCGCTTTAATTATTTTGATCAGAAACTTAGGGCAAAATTTTGACTTGCAGATGCCAGCCGTTGGAGCTTGTTGAGGGCGGCATGCACGATGTGGGCGAGGCGAAAGGGCCAGATTCTGTGCGTACTGCGCATTAGCCTTAATGTTGACTCAGCTCGTGTAGCATATTTGCATAGACAAAAAAAAAAAAAAAAAAGATTTTCAATAGAATTAAAGTGAGCTAAACCTTAGCTATTCCAGATTGTCTATAGGAAGTCGTAAAAATTATAATTTATATATTTTTGAAACTATCAACTTTTTAATGCATTCAAAATATTTTTACAATTTTTATTATTTTATACAGTTTGTATATACATATGTATATTTTATATTATAAAATATAATTGCATAATATGTAACAAATGTAATACATTTAAAATTGGCAATTCAACTGTTAGCAAAATATCATAAAATTGTCTATTCAAATTAATATTAAAAGTAAATTCGCTTTTTAAAAATTGTTACAATAAATATTTCCTTGCTTAACATAGCATGCATATACTGTGGCGCTCCAAGCGGCCAAAATGTGAAACATATAACAAATTCTGTAACTGGCATACAGTTTGTTGCCCGCTGCCACAAGAGGGCGCTGTTAACTGCCAAGCGCATAGCAGAATGGATAGCATATTTTGCAAATATGTAAATATGTGAAGATGTTAAATTTTACTTGCATGATTGATAATTTATCAAATTTCATACTCGCAACACTCTACAATACTAATTCGCTTTACTTGCAATGCAAATATATAAACATGCTTGAAAATCTGTAAGCAGCAGCAGAATATTTACTTTTGCTCTCCATAGATGGCGCTTTAGCTAACATTAATTTGGCGCCCATTGCACATAACATTTCAATGCAGCTTAAAAGTATGCAATGAATTTTTATTTCTTGTAAAGTGCTTTGAATTCAACTGAAATTATATTTTTAATACAACAAATGTACATAAAAATTAATAAATAATGAGAACAAAAGTAAAAAAAATTAATTATATTTAACATTAAATATATATATACATATATTTAAATCAATTGCTTAGCTCTACACATATAACTAATACAATTCTGCTTAAAATGCTATAATTATTTAAATACATACCCCACACAGATAACGAAGAAGAAGAAGAAGAGGAGCTCTGCACTGCACGATTGATCCCCAGGAAGTTAAATGAACGACTGAAGCAGCCTTGCAGCCGGCTTTCTTTTATATAGGTGACAAGACGCCCACTCAGTAGCTACCTAACTCTGCAGCCTTGCTCAGAGTTTGTTTTCGTGCTCTATCGTTAGGGGACCAATAAGAAGCTACCTTAGTTGCTCTTCTTCAACTAAGCAGCTTCGTTGGCGGCTACCTGATTTATATCAGATCGCCGCTCGCTCAGAGAGCCAGAGTGGAGATCTATGCAAAATTTACTCAGCGCGTAGAGCTCAACTTTAGAATCCTAATGATTTCTATATATATTTAATTGCTTTTCCTTCACGTAATGATATAATTATTCAAATACATAATAATTCTAATAAATATTATTATTAAATTTAAAAGTAATTTAATTTTCTTAAATAAATATAAATTCTGCATTTGCGCTCTATTTTTTTATTATTTTTTAAATTAAATATGCTTTTGTGCTGTAAGCTTTTTGATTGCCTAGTTGGCAAGCTTTGCGAGAGCAAAAATTTACAGTTGCACTTTGACGTCATTGCACACGTTTGAAGGAAAACCCGAATTGAGTTCATGAACGTTTGTCGACTTCAATTTGCTCTCTGGCTACAAAATGTGCATAAAGTGCACTCACACACACACACGCGCACATGCACAGAGAGAAGGCAAATACATTTGACAGCGGCGACAGCAATAGCAACAGCAACAGCAACATCAACTAGAAACAGGCCTGTGTGTTGTGTTGCATGCAACGAGGTCACGTGCAGTTTACAATATGGCGCTCAGCGCAGGCGGGCGAATGAACTGAATTGACCCGCTTCGCAGTAACCTCTAAAAACTTTTGATTCACCTATGCGATATTGGCCTGAACAGCGATTATACATACATATATACACAAATGTGCATATACAAATATATATACATATGTATATTGGCAAAATGTAATTGCTTGAATCAACTCGTGAACATAATCAAGAGATGTTTAAAGCGCAACTATGAATTGCTGCATAAAATTGAGTGTTTGTTTTGAGCTACTAACTAAAATCTTATAATCCATATTGTTTATGTAGATTTAGCAATATAAGTAGCGTATAAAATGTATTAAAAATTAATATAATTTTTAATGATTTAAAAGACTTAGAAAAATATTAAAAATCTTGACAAGAACATTATATAAATATTAAAAATAAATATATAATATTATTATTATTTTAATTGCTTTTTAGAGACTTAATTTATTTTTAATATTTTTTCTTAACATTTAAAGTCTACTAATATAATTTTTCTATTTTAATGCTCTACAATTTTTATATTGTTTTTCATATTTTACTTAATTCATGTTAAATTTAAATATTTATTTATGATTATTTATTAATTTAAATTTTTATTTTTCATTATTTTTTTATTAGAAAAAAAAAAACAAATTCAGTAGTTTTTGAAGAGCTTTCCATAATAATTCTCGCTCTTGATATTTGAGAGCTTAAAAAGTTTACTACTCGATCGAGTAACTCTGTAAGACAAGCTAAAGCTCACAGCGAATTGGAACAGAGTATGCTATGTAAACGCCTGATCTATGTAGCCTTTCTTAACTATTAATCACTCAGTCTGTTAGCTGAGTAGGAGCTGCTGTGGCTGCTCGCAGGCATTTCCGTTCGCCGTTGGTGAGCATAAAAAACGTGCAAGGCAAAAACGAGAGAGAAAAAAAGCTTTCAAAAAGCTTAACTCAAATGCTGAGTGCTCGCTCTCAGTGGCTGCAACTAAAGCGTGTGAGTGTGTGTGTGTGTGTGACTGTCGAGAATACAAATTAAGTGCAAGTTCAACACAGACACAAACACACAGACGCAGCTGCCGCGAATGTGTGCATGTGTGTGCGTGTGTGTGGCTGCGTATCTGTGTGTAAATTTAGATCGAGGCTATTGCTTTACAATGCTGCGCGAGCATTCAACTCTCGGTTTAGTTTTTGTCGCAAAAAATTATGTTGAATTTATTTATTGTAACGAATGAACAAAAGCGAATGTTCTATGCTCCCTCTCTCTCTCTCTCTCCCTTTATGTGTGCGATTGCGAAATGCAAATCGTGTAGGCCGCTGCAGCGCAGCAACATGGACATGCACACAAATAGTCGAGTGCATTAATCAGTCGACATTTATTCTTATGAGTTATTTGACTTAGTTTTTGCTGCTTGACAAGGTTGCCAGCCGTGCACAGGTGAAAAACCTCTAATGACATTCGATTCTCATCTCTCAGCGCCAAATGCTTTTCAATTCAAATTGTTTTTACTTACGTTCGAATGGCTAGCAAAGTGCTGGACGTTAACGTATGTGTGTCTCTGTGTGTTAGTGTTGCAAACAGATTTTAATAACTCACCTGAAAGGAAATAGAAGTGAATGAAGAGTTAGAGTAAGTTGATATTTATTATAAATTTATTTATGTTATTATTTGAGACTGTCATTGGAAATTTTTATGACATTGTCTAAATTCAATTTCTTTGGGAAAAATATTTCGTATAGATGATTATGATTTCAGATGATTTTTTAGATAGGAAATACTTTAATAAATTTTATTATATATTGAATTTAAAAATAGTGCGTTTATTATAGTATAATATATTTTAATATAATATGAATAATTAATATACATTAATATATAATAAATAATTAATATATATATTAAAAAAATATAAATATATTTATTAGTTAATTAAATAGTATTTCATATGATATATAAATATATGATTTATAATTTTTTTATTAATTATTTTTTAGCTGAAATTAAAGAATGTATTTCTTTTTTTATTAATAATAAAATAATAATAATAATTAATAATAATATTAATAAAATAATAATATTAATAAATAATAATATTAATAAAATAATAATAGTAATAAAATAAATATTTTATTTATTTTTAGACATTTTTCTCTTTTGTATTTCCAGTTTTTATTATGTTTTCTAATGAATAATAATTTCTCTTTCAAAGGATTTAACCCACGGCTAAGCAACCCTTTCGCTCATCTTTAAAGAGTCTAAGACATAATCTAACCGCAAAGTTTTAGCGTTCTTCACTTCACCCTCATATTTAGCTCATTTTCTTCCCCCTTTCCCCACTTTCCTTGCCCCACATTGCGTATGCTTAATATGCGCTTCGATTGCCCACTTTATGGCGCACGCTGCGAATGTGTAATATGTCTGCATTTATTTGTTGTCGATTTATTAACGACAAATAAAAGCAATTAGTTGTTTGTCCATAGACACACACACACATATGTACATACATGCTCTAGGTACACGTACATATGTATGGAAATCTATTGCGGCTGCCACAATTGATAGCGCGAACCCTCCGTGCACGCACCCCTCCCCTCTCTACCCCCTTCCGCCTTAGACAGTCGCACAGCAGGCAAATTTTATTAGGTCATGAGACGGGCGGACGGACGGCCAAACTGTTTGCCTGCCTGCCTGGCTGTTATAGCATGGGGGATTTCATATCGCAACGTACATCGACTATGGTGATAATAGAAATAAACACAATCACACGCACACACGGAGAGAGAGAGGGAGAGAGGGAGGCACACGCATACTTAGACACAGATATCAGCGCACCAGCCTTCGGGTCAATGAACGAGGCAAAGGCACAAGCGAATTCCAAGGCCAAAGCCACGGCGCATAGAACACCAAAACGAGAGAGCTTTAGATAGTCACAGAGAGAGAAGGAGAGAGAGAGAGAGAGAGAGTGCCAGATTGGGAGTAAGAATGGGAGTGTGAGTATAGAGAGCTCAACTGTTTTGTTGTTTGCGTTGAAGCTGAAAAAACAAATGTGCAAAAAGTTTCCGTGTAAAGGAAAAGCATTGGAAAAACATGAGGTGACTTGACTGCGAATTGGCCATATTAGCTGATTATACAGAAACCATTTGGCCACACTTTCAAGTGGACATAGAATGATCTAAGCTTTTGCAGCTATTTCGCTCAGTTATCTTATCTAGGCTCCAAGCAAATAACTTCTTCTAAAATATAGTCAAGAATAAATAATTTGTTCTAAAATATTGTCAAAAAAAAAAAAAAAAACGAAATCTGCCTAAGTACAACTTTTGTTTGGTTAATATAAAAATTAGTTTAACGAATATTTATTAGATTTTTGAAATAAAGTTTCTTTAAATAAATTCCTATGCAAATAAAAAAAAAATAAATAAAAAAAATAACATAAAAATAAAAACAAATAAATAAAAATAAAAAATGTAATAATTAAAATTTAAAAAAAAATTAAAATTAAAATTAAAAATTCAATTAATTAAAATTACTAAAATAATAAAATTTTAAGTAATTAATAATAATGTATAATATATAATATCAATATGCAAAAAATGTAATATTATTTACTATCCATATTATTTAATAAAAAAGAAATATGTTTATGCTAATAAATAATAAAAAACAAATAGCTCATTAAAAATATATATGCAAATAAACGAAAGATATTTATAAGAATAATATATAGTTTTGAATAATAAAATTATTTTCAAATCAATAAAAATTGAAGTTAAAGAAAAACAATTTTTATATTTATGAATATGAATAATATATAATTTTAAATAATAATTTTCTTTTTAAATTATATATAAATATTTATTGAATATAAATATATAAATTTAATTTTTTTAAATTATATATAAATATTTATTGAATATAAATATATAAATTTTAAAATTTTCCAAAATAAGTGTATACATAAATGTATATATATAAATATATATTAAATATAAATATATACATTTTCTAATTAATTAATATTTTTATAAATAAATATAAAATATATAAAAAATATATAATATTTAAAATAAATTATAGCACAACCATAAAAATTAGTAACAATTATGAAAAAAAATATATAAAAATAAAATACAATGTAAAATGTAATAAAAATTAAAAAAAAAGAAAAACAAAAATTAATTTCTAATTTGTAAATAAATATGGCTATAATTCAAGTCAAATATTAGCGCTTTTCAGCTCATTTAGCTCCAAATAGTTTTCAGTTAATTTTTAGCTATTTCTACTTGCAAAACCCATTTCGCTCTGCTTCTTCTTCCTGTAGTGCTGTAGTGCAATTAAAGTTTATCAAATGCCACGCTCTGTATGTTTGCATGCCCTAGCCATTATCTAATATATGTATAGAAATTCGCAGTCGTAAAACAGTTTGTCACAGCGCTAAAAAAAAGTTCGAAATGACAGCAAAACGAATAAAAATATCGTGAAAAACGACTTGGAAAAAATCGTAAATAAATTCCATATGAATGCCACAAGAATGACAACAAATGCCCTAAATACTTGATGCTGAGCGGCATTTGTGCCACGTGTTTTTGTCTCTGTCTGTGCCACAAATGCATGAAATATGCTGAACCGAGCCTGAACTGCTGCTGCTGCCACAGACACCGAGCGAGGGGGCGTATGCGCAATATTTGTTGTTGCTGTTGTTGTGGTGGCCAACGAAGGCTTGTTAATTGGGCAGCTCGCAGCTTGAATTGAATTGTTGACCATCAAATTGAAAGTGAAATTATTGCGTCGACCGGCTTTACACATGCCCCCAGGCATATGGCCCACCACCCACCATTTCTATTTCTATCTATATTTCTATAGAGAGACGGCAGTCAACGGCGTTTGCCAAGTTCAACGACCGCACAAGTCCATGGCCTAGATTTTACAATAACAAAGCTCATATCGTTGTAGTTCTCGTTGTTGTTGCTCTTGTTGCTTTTACTTTCGTGCATTAGCTTCGGCGTGTGTATGAGCGCCTCGGCTGCTTCGTCGTTTAGATTTGCCGACTTGTCGCTCGCCTCGCACTCTTTGCTCACCCCTCACTCGCTTGTTACGCATTCTCCTGCTCATTTGCCGTTCTTTTCTGATATTTGCTTAGCTTATATAAATATATGTATATGTATATTATAATTGGCATATGCGGCGTATGATTAACATGCGCTTAATTAATATTAAGTATACGTCAGCGTGGCACACGTTGAGAGTGAAGAGTGAATGAGAGAAAGATGAAGGGGACGAGGAAGAGGAGAAGATGTAAAGAAAGAGGCTGATATGTTTAAAAGGATTTAGACTAAGTGTTGACAGAGAACGGAAGTGAGAGAGAGAGAGAGTGAGGGAGAAGGGAAAGGAGTTGAAATGATAGAGGAAGAGTTAACCTACAGCTGCTCAGCTAAGCAACCCTTTCGCTCATATTTAAAGGGTATTTAAAGAGCGAAAACATTTTTGCCTGCTATCGCTATATGACGCGTTTCAATTCTGTTGATTTGCACGATGAAAATTTAGGTTAATGAGTTCAATGACCGCTGAGGCAGCGCACAAAATACGCCATAGAAAGCGAAAGTATTTCTCATTTTTGAGCAAGCAAATTGAACAAATTGAGCAAATCATATGATATATATACATATACATATACATATACATATATAATTAGTTGATCTAATTTGTTCATTTCTAGCCAGCTAGACTCACCAGCTAAAACTCGACCAATTAAACGTTCCGTATCATCGATATGTTTGGCCTGTGCGAACAGATCTTCGCGACTTCCCACAGTCATTTTTGGTTTGGTAGGTGTAAAAGTTTATTGATTTGAGTTGAATTTGATATTCTTTGAGCAGCTATTACTTTTATATATATAATTTGTGTATTTGTGTGCTTTTAACTTTATTTTTTAATTAATTAAAACTATTAAGCAAAGTCCTATTATCACTTGATTTGTTTAGCAACTTCTTATGGCACCTTTTCAGTTATTGTTTTTAAGAATATTTGTAAAATTGTTTACGCTAGCTAACTATGTTTAGTCTCTAGATACCCGTTAGATTGGCAAATGATTTAATCTATTCAAATATGATTTATTTTTTCATTGGAAATATCACAAATTAGCAACAATTGCACTGGCACATTCGCTTGGAAATGACAATTTTTTACGGGTTTTATTTTTGGACAAGTCTTTATGCATTTTCATCTAATAAATGCAACAATTAGTTTACACATGATTATTTTAAGCACTTTTAACTGGTAAATAAATTATGCATTTAGGACTTTAATTCTCTCTCACAAAAATTATTTATGACACTTGGATTGATTTAAGCTATTGTTATTGCATATAACATTCATAAGAATTTTCGCAAAAATATTGCCGAAAACGTTTTTGAGCGCCAAGCACCGGAACAACAACACAAACACACTGTCAATGAATGTTTTACCCAACACTAACAGCCTAACACACAGCTGGCGGCACCCAAAAGCTTTTACAGTCGCTGTTATGTTATTAACAGCGAGACTTTATTGATACTTTGTTTTGATAAAGCAAAATGAGAATAACAAAAATTAAATATACACAATTTAGTATAAAATATAAATAAAAATGTTTATAGAATATATATGCCATTTGTATAGCTTTATTTTACAATTAATAGACTGTTTGATGCTCGCGATTAAATTTAAGAGCTGTTAACTGCAGTAGGAACGACTGCTGCTTGGCAGAACAGCTGGCTCAGGCATGTGTGATCTCTGGAGCTGTTATACTCAATTGGGCATGCTCGCAGACTCCACAGCACTGTTAAGTCAAACAGTTCTCTTCACTCGCAATGTTATACTCAAAATGGAAATGTTTAGAGCGTGCGCTGTAAAAGCTTTGCTTGAGAGCTGTTAGTGAGCTTTAGCTGCAGCAAGGCGCGTAAATTCAAAAGCAAAAATATTTAAAATTTAATTGGTTATTATAAGAGCTAACTAATAAATTAACTTTAGCGATATTTTAAGTTTTTGTTTGTATGTATATGTCAGTATTCGATACTTAGGTTTTATTTTGTTTCGACATATTATCCTGCCGAAAGTTAAATGAACTGTAAAAGTGTCAATGACAGAAGAAACATTCAAGGCCGCGTGACGAACAACGAACTACACATAGCAGAGCCAACTTAGATTCGGACGTGAGAAAGTTATTGAAGTCAATCTCTGTGTTTGTATCCATGTTAGATTTTGAATATGTGTGAGTGTGTGTGTGGTCACAAAATAATCCTTGAGCTACATATTCAAGCGGCCCAATCCTCAGTTTTTCAACCAGCGCGACATTGAGAGCTGCAGCGAAAATGTCAGCGAACGTATTTGAACTTTTTATATGCTCCTGCAACTCTTACACAGACATACCCAGACCCAAGTGCCACCCACCCACTGCCCACTGCCCACTGCCCCACTTGCTGCCTCGCTCTGCATTTTATACAAATTGCCAGCGCCTGCAACGGTGGCAAGTTAGTATTAGTATTTTTATTTTTTTTTCTCTCTCTCTCTCTCTCAGTTTCTGTGTCGTCGCCCGAGTTCAGGGTCAGTCGAGTTGCATTTATACCATGGGCTGGCGCTTTGTTCGCTGTCGTTGGCTTATGATTGTGATTGTGATTGTGTTGTGCTCGTGCTCGTGCTTGTGGGTTGGAGTGGGTCGTCGTTGTTTAGGTTGTTCGATTGTTCGCTTTGCTGGTCCATTAAGCGTGTTAAACGGCAGCTGCATTGGCGTCAAGCCCAAAACTCTGCTCCACTCAATGCGCACAGCACTCTAGAATAGAGAATGTGCTGATTGAAAGGTCACTTTTGGAGTGGAATGTTAACTGGCTCATGGATCTAGTGGGTGAGCGAAACTTTGGGCTTTTCGTAGAAAATAATAGAAGAAAATTTATAAATAAACCCAAGTTAAAAGTAAATCGAATATGTATTAAATTTAACTGATTGATGTTTATTAAAGTTGTCATCCTTTTTTTAATATTATTTATTTACTGTAATATCTCCATCTATCTGCTCTCGCAGCTACCTAATTTCACATTTCGTATCTATTTATTTGCACAGGTCAGAATATGCCTTTGCCTTGCTTTGACGTCGTCAAGCCAAGCGCCACATTTGTGACCTTCTGCTGTCTGTTGAACTCGGAAAATCGGGCAAGGACACCAGCCAGAAGAGTTTGTCAGGCATGTGGCCTATACTAGCTGTGCTGTCAGCCATGCAAATGGCGCAGAAGGCGTCCATTAATGGCTGACAGCATTAGGAGCATATAAAAGCAGAAAAGAAAAGTGTGGATCTTTAATTAAATACGGCAATAAAATTCAAATTCCAGTCAAGTACTTTGGCGCTTGCTCTCCATAATATAGTTATATTGTTGAGATTGTGTGGGTGTGTAAGTGGGTGCGTGTGGGCGTGCCTAACTGCCTGTGCAATCGAGAGCTGCCACTGTCATTGTCCTGAATGAAGTGCAATGACTCTGTCTAAGGCCAATCCAAATGTCATTCGAAAAAAGCTACACAAACAGCAGCCTAAAAACTGTACAGACAGAGAGAGAGAGAGAGCTTTAAGCTTTAGCTGTGATTGCAGACTATAGAATTGACAGATCTTGATGTACATATGTACATATGTATGTACGTACATACATATAGTGCGTAATTTCAGTGACCTTTGTTTCTTTCTAGTTGTTTACTAATTGCTTATTAAATTTGATTAGACTTTTAATATAATTTATATTTTTGTTTTTAATATTTTACATTTATAAAGCTTATATAATTTGTATAATTATTATAGCATACATTTTTTTAGCATGTAAATTTTTATTATTTTTATTTTATTTTTTTTTTTAACAAAAAATTAAACAACAATATAATATCAATCAATTTTTTTATTTACAAATTAATTAGATAATTAAACAAATAATAGTTAAACTTTGCCTTTTTTTTAGTATGTTGAAAAACAATAATTTATAGAAAATATATATGTATTAAAATTATTAAAATGATTATAACAAATTATTAAATATGTGAGTCGATAATGACTATAATTTTCATCAACTTTAAAATAAAATTTGCTAAATAAAAGAAATAGTAATAAAAGTTAGCTTAATTGTTGCAAATCAATTTTTTATATCAAATATATGTATATTATTTGCTAGAACAACCTTTGCTTATTAAAACAACAAAATTAAAATTAACAAATATATGCCAGTCGCACTGCCAAAAGGAAACGCAAAGCTTCGCTCTAGGCGCTTGCGAGCGAGCGAGAGGCACAGCGTGAGGAGAGAGCTTGGTGCCAGAGCGAGCGCCTCATAGGATGAACAGAGAGCAGCAGGCAGGCAGGCAGGCAAACATAACAAAAAAGTGCTACACACACACTCACACTCACACGCACACGCACAAAGAGAGAGAGCGCGACACACAAGAACAACAACAATGATGATGATATTCCACTTGGCCCAGATTATTTTGAAGGTCGCACATTATCGACGGTCGTTCACCTATTTATTTGCCTCCGCCCGAGTGCCCGCCTTCGTTTCCGTTCGTTAGCATTCGGGTTGGCAGAGTTTTTGGGCTGCTGTTAGGCCCATGCATATATATGTGTGTGTGCGTGTGTATATATATGTATGTAAGTGTTGTATATAGAGAAACAGCCGTGGCATTAGGTGTATATTTAATCAGCAGTTTTTCTTTATTGTTGTTGCTGCTATTGAGGCGCGTGCACATTGTGCGACAGTTGGCTCTTTATTATGTGCGTGCGTGTGTGTGTGAGAGAGAGTGTATGTGTGTGCGTTGGATAGAGGAAATAACAAAATTATGCGGAAAAGCTTTGAAGGAAGTCGTCCATAACCCATACGTAGCTTATGCCTTGCTGACCTCTCTCGCTCCCGCTCTCGCACCCTCTCTCTCTCACACTCACACTCTCACTCTCTCTCATGCTCCCACTTATTTATTTGCCGTATTTATTATGAATTTCGCTATGAATTGAATGTGTTTTTGGCTGTATGTGTTTTGTTTGCTAATACGACGCATTATTGACGATGCGAGAGGCATAAACAAAACATTTATAAATACCAATAATGTGTGTGCGTGTATGTCTGTATGTATGTACATATATTTAATAATGTGTATATATAAATAAATACATTTAGGCATAAAAGGAATAAACCTTTAGCTTTACATAAACTGCAGATAACAGTAATTAACTTTTATACCTATTTCTAAAAGCTGGGCATAATTTGCATAATTTTAATACAAGAATTAATTTTAATTTAATTTTTTTTTTTTTAATTTTATATATTATATATTTTTTTATTTATTTATTTTTTTTTAATTTTATATATTATATATATATTTTTTAAAATGTCTTTATATATTAAAAACTTTTATCAAATTTATGTATAATATGTATATATGTATATGTATTTAACAATTAACTAAGAGATAAAGATGGGGAGAGAGACAGCTTGCTTAAAGGTGATTAAAAAAAATTCAATTATGAATATAAAGTTAGCTAAAAAAAATATATAAAAATTAATAAAAAATATGTGAGTCCTAATAAACGTTTCAAATTGTTTTCAAACAAGATTTTAATACACAGTCGCGCTTCTTTTTTAAGGAACACAGCTACATACATATATGTATATTTATGTATATACATACATACATAATATATATCCGTTTCTATTACATATTTATATATATTTTAACATAAACTCCAGTAAATTTCTGTCCCAACTCGATAGCCAACAAGTGTGAATAGTTGGCCACAAAAAAAAAAAAAAAAATAATAATAATAATAATAAAATAAGCACAACACCTTTTTGCAGCTTAATGTCTCTTTATTAATTGCTTCTCTAGGCCAAGTTCAAAACCATAATAAAAAATGAGCTTTGGCTGTAATAAAAATATACAAAAAGAAAAAGAATAAACAACGACAACAATAGCAATAGGCGAAAACAAAATGCCGAGCAACAAATCGATGGCACGCAAGGGAAGGGAAGGGGCAGTGCGAGCAAGAGCAACAGCGAGAGCGACAGAGAGGGCAAACAAGTGAGAATATAAAGGGCGACACAGAGTCAACGCAAGACAAATTTGGGTAGGCAGAAACAGGAGACTTGGTGTGTCTGTATGTAACGTTATTTTTAGCTCGGAAAAACGGGCAGGAAAATGCAAAGAGAGGGAGTGAGTGAGTGAGAGAGAGAGTAAGGCCATTTAGGCCTAGCACAACAGTGCGCACATTGAGCTTGAGCCTGGGCAGGAGGCTGCTTGGGTGGTTGGGGCTTTTGCGATTTGGGGGGTGTTTGACACATTGACCATGAATTTGTGTTCTGCGTCGCAGAGAATTGTAACAGCTTGCTGGCAGATTTTAGTCAAACTTTTACGCGTGGCAAGTTTCCAGCGAAATATGCAAAGTGACAAACGCATTTGTGTGTGTGTGTGTGTGTGTGTGTGTATTTGTTTATGTACTTTTGAGGTAGGCTTCCGTACGGTTCAGTTACATTCATTTATCATAATTAAGTATCCTAAAAGTTGGCGCTGATTGCTAAAGGCGACCATAAATAGCTGAAGTATGTTAAGAATGCTTTTGCCTTCTTTATTTTTCCTTTTCCCTGTTTTTATCAATATAACTGACAAATTCAATTACTTGATAAAAGGCGAAAAGAGGAGACGCATCGTAGCTCGCCGGCCGAGTGCTGAGAGCGCTGAGAGCACGAATTCCGCGAATTCTGAGCGCTTTTCATTAATAACACTAGAATTAACCGAGAGGTTACTGAAAGTCAAGGCCAAGCAATCAAAATATATATAAGCCAATAACGAAATGCCAACGAGCGAAATTCGACACACGCCACAAGGTTAGAAAACGCTGATGATGGTGTCAGAGATACCCTGTAAGGCGAAGCTAGTATAGATGCAGAGAGAGAGAGAGAGAGAGAGAGAAAGAAAAGCAGCCTAATTTCTTACTTAGACTACCCCTTCTTGATGACATCCAATTACAGGGTATGCTGTGGCAAGCAAACTGAAAGAAGAGAGTTAAATTCGACAGAAAAAAAAGACTTGACAAAGTGCTAATACGTGTGAGAGCGAAAAGTATATATGTATATATACATACATACATACATATACACATATTTCTGTGTACGAACTGTGTGGGCGTATGGGTATTATAGGTACCCACTCCATTAACCACCCCTAAGTTCCCAAACCCTGGGCAATTTAATTTCGGCTTTGTCTAAGCTGCTTAGACTTTCTATCTCTTGGTCAACATTTACTAACAGGAATACAAATGAAATATGACAGCATAAAATATACAAAAAATAAGTAAAAAACTTTGCTAAATTTGTATTGCAGCTAGACGTAGACTTAAATTAATGTTGGGTTAAACTCATAAAAAAACTAATAACGTTTATCTAAAAGCATTAAAGTGAATAAAATTAATGCCAAAAAATCGCAAAAAATAGTTTAAATTAAGTAAAAATACTATTTAAAAAAAATAAAAAAAAAAATAAATAAATACATAAATTTAAAAAAAAATATAATAGATATTAAATTAATAAATAATATAATAATAATATTAAACACATTAAATAATAACCAATTATAATTTTTATACCCTGAACCCATTGAAAATGGGAAATCAGGGTAAAATGGTTTTGTTGAAATGTCTGTAACAGGCAAAAGAGGCGAAGCAGACCCCACAAAGTATATAAATATATTCTTGATGATTTAGCACTATTTGTCTGTCCATTTCTTCTAAATATTCCTTCTACGTATTTCGAAGTATTTCTTCCAAGTATTCCCGCTATGTATTTCCGTTAAGTATTTCCTCGTTCTTCTAAGTATTTACTCGACTTATTTTTTTCTACGTAATTCATCCACGTATTCGTCTACGTAGTTCCTCTACGCCTTTAATGCTTAGCTGATCGATCACACGCTCTGCTTCACTTTATTGCGCTGACCCCCACCAGGCGTGGACGACTGAAGAAATGCTGCAGCTGCTGCCCTTTATATACGTAAAGCCACTTTTACTCAAGCACTGTCTCTCTCAAATGTGAAGCCCGACGGCAGGTAGCGCTCATTGCAGTCGAGCTTCAACTGACCAATGGGAACGCTCTCTGCTCTGCTGCTGCGAGCATTCTCTCTTCGTTTTGCCTAAATACAAATACCAAATGAGAGCGGCTGCATACACATAGACAACTCTAATGATCTTCTGCACTTCTTCTCTGCTTGCTTTTACTTTTACTCAAGTACTGTCTCTCTTAAATGTTGAGCCAGACGCTAGGTAGAGCTCGTTACGCTCTCTGCTGCTTCAAGCATTCCTTCAGCATTTGTTAAAGCTTTTCGAACTACGGCCTTATAATATACTACAACTATAAGTCTTACTACTATAACTATAAGTCTTACTACTATAACTATAAGTCTTACTACTATAACTATAAGTCCTACTACTATAACTATAAGTCCTACTACTATAACTATAAGTCTTACTACTATAACTATAAGTCTTACTGCTATAACTATAAGTCCTACTACTATTACTATAAGTCCTACTACTATAACCATTACTTCTACTACTACAACTATAAGTCTGCTGCGCTTTATATATGCCCACTATTACTCAAGCAGTGTCTCTCTCAAATTTTGTGACCGACAGCAGGCAGTCGAGCTTCAACTGACCAATGGGAATGCTCTCTGCTGCTGCGAGCATTCTAGCTTCGTTTTACACATACACATACCAAAAGAGAGCTGCTGCCTACACATAGACAACTCTAATGATCTTTTGCTCTTTTTCTCTCCTTGCTTTAGCTTTTACTCAAGCACTGCAGAGCACAGTCTCTCTCAAATGTGAAGCCCGACGGCAGGTAGAACTCTTTGCAGTTGACATTCAAGTGAGCAATTGGGACGCTCTCTGCTGCTGTGAGCACTCTAGCTTTGTTTTACCTAAATACAAATACTAAAAGAGAGCTGCTGCATACATGTAGACAGCTGCACTGCTTCTCTCCTTGCTTTTACTTTTACTCAAGTACTGTCTCTCTCGTTACAGTCGAGCTTCAGGTGACGCTCTCTGCTGCTTCAATAATTTGTTCAGGGGATTTGCTAGTCGAGCGGACTCGACTTGAGCTTTCATACTTGTTTTAAATATCGTTTACTAAAATCAAATAAAAATATTACATATTGAAAAGAGTTTTATCTGTTAATCTACTTTACATTTTAAAATGCTGTTAAAGAAATTCCACACACGTCACATTGCGAAGCTTTCAAAAAGCTCTCCCCCAACTGCAGGCAACTGCTGTAATTGCAGCCATTTAAGTACAAAATGCATTTGAAATTCGCTAGAATAAAGCTGCAGCCGTAAAGCTTTCGCAGAGGTGCCAAAGCTTTGGCCAGCGCATCTAACTAGGTTGCATCACAAACTATTAAGGCAAAGCTTAAGTTGTCAGAGAACAGGCCAAAGCTTTGCAATGCAACTGCAGTTGAAAAGCTTTGGCAACTTTGCAGCTTAAAGAGAGAATCAGAGTGGGAGAGAGAGAGAGTGTGTGTGTGTGTGTTATTGAGAGAGTGAACTGGTATTAGACACGCCACAAGTTGTTGCAAAAGCGCAACAGTTGCAGCCAAACCTCAGCTGACAGCAGCCAAACAGCTGTTGCAAAAATGAAAAAAAAATAAATAAAAACAAAAATGTAAAGCTTTGCTGAAAGGCCTTGACAGTCACAGCAAGCAGAGAGCAGCGCCCAACCACCCAGCCATAAAAACATGCAACATACTGAATGACGCCCCACAAGGATCCGACTCTCGACTGTGGCATTGAGCTGCCCTTGATCGTTGGTAACCTTCGTGAAGCCGTTGCACGCGTGTCCTGTGCAGTAAGGTCGCCCTTCGCGCTCTCGTGTTGCACGCTGCAAGCTGCTAACTAATTGCTGCCACGCAGAAACAGTTGCCACCAATTGAACCTAATTGCAACGTAATTAGGTTTGAGTGACATTTAGCACAAGTTTGCAGTTTACTTGGCGTTGGCTTAGACGAAAAATGGGACTTTGGGGCTGCTGCTGCTGCTGCTGCGAAAAACGAGCAATTGAATCTGTCTTATGCGGCATGTTGCAAGCACATGTGCTCAACTAATTGCAACTTAATTAGGCCTGGATAGGTTTCTACTTTAATTTGATTGAAAATGTGGTTAGTTAACTGCAACTGGAGCATGGGGCAAATGCAGTGAAAACAAATTAATACAGAATCATGTTGCATAGTATGGCTATAAGAAGAAGAAATATCTCAAAGTAGTAACTGATTGATATGCGAATTTTAACATAGCTTACTTATTTTAATATTTTAATTTTGTTGAGCTATGTATTTATTTATATATATGTTTTTTTATGATTTTATTTAAGAATAAAAATAAATAAATAAATATAAATATTTACGAATAAAAAAAAAAACAAATAAATATAAATATTTACGAATAGAAGCAAATAAATAAACATAAATATTTACGAATAAAAATAATATAATATATATTTATTTCATGAGCTTTAGTCAAAACAAGTAAGAAAGACACACATAAACACGCACGCATACAGTACTTGAGTAAAAGTAAAAGCAAGGAGAGAAGAAGTGCAAAAGATCATTACAGTTGTCTGTGTGTGTAGGTAAAACGAAGCTAGAATGCTCACAGCAGCAGAGAGCCTTCCCATTGCTCACTTGAAGCTCGACTGCAACGAGAGAGAGTAAAAGCAAGGAGAGAAGAAGTGCAGAAGCTCATTACAGTTGTCTGTGTGTACGCAGCAGTATTCATTTGGTATTTGTATTTAGGTAAAACGAAGCTAGAATGCTCACAGCAGCAGAGAGCCTTCCCATTGCTTACTTGAAGCTGGAATGCAACGAGAGAGAGTAAAAGCAAGGAGAGAAGAAGTGCAGAAGCTCATTACAGTTGTCTGTGTGTACGCAGCAGTATTCATTTGCTATTTGTATTTAGGTAAAACGAAGCTAGAATGCTCTCAGCAGCAGAGAACCTTCCCATTGCTTACTTGAAGCTGGAATGCAACGAGAGAGAGTAAAAGCAAGGAGAGAAGAAGTGCAGAAGATCATTACAGTTGTCTGTGGGTACGCAGCAGTTCTCATTTGGTATTTGTATTTAGGTAAAACGAAGCTAGAATGCTCACAGCTGCAGAGAGCCTTCCCATTGCTCACTTGAAGCTCGACTGCATCGAGCTCTACCTGCCGTCGGGCTTTTTTGAGAGACAGTGCTTGAGTAAAAGTGGCCGTATATAAAGGGCAGCAGCTGCAGCATTTCTTCAGTCAGTCTTCAGTCGTCGAGGTAGACTGTGTGATCGATCAGCTAAGCATTAGAGACGTAGAGGGACTACGTAGAGGAATTACGTAAAGGAAATACGTCGAGGGAATACTTGGAAGAAATAGACAGATGAATAATACTAAATAGACTCAACTCCGACACCCTCCTTCTGCCTGTTAAATACATACTTTCAGCTAACACAAAAATCTATTCCAAAGGCAATAGCCCAACATCTAAAAAAGGTTGCCTCCATGTAAAGTCAACAACAATCTTTGAATTTTGCAGTAATTTTTCTTAACTGCCGTTTAATTTCTTATTTACAGCTAAATATAAAGAGAGAGAAAGAGAGAGAGAGGCAGCTAACTACTAAATAAGAGTCTGACCATCTGAGCTGAGACGAAAAAGTATTTTTAAATAGTTTAAGTCGGTTCTATTCCTTGTGCTATGACTATGCTATTTGCCTTTGCCTTCGTTTTCTTCTTAAGTCTATTTATCTATTTTGTTTGTACATTTCACAGTTGTTGTTGTTATTTTTTTTATTACGCAAAGCGCACGCCAACGACCTTGACCATCACAATTTATTTTCATTTTACTTTTCGCTTGCTCGAACGCGCCAGCGAGTGAATGAAAGAGCGAGAGCGAGAGAGAGCAAGTGAGAGGTAATGAGAGTGTGAGAGAAAGCCTCTCTACTTGCATCTCTTTCTATCGGTCGTTTGCTCTACATGTAGTTGTTTGCCAAGCAGTGAGTGACACACATTTTTGTACTGAGAACAGACTAACATACATACATAGGTATATATGTGTGTGTTTGTGTGTGTGTGTGTGTGTGTACATATAGGTGCTATTTCCATTTGGCTTACACAAGACCCATGCCCCAAAGCCTTCCATAAACTGCTTTTATTATACCCTGGTCGAAAAGTATTATAATTTCATTGCAAAATTGTTTAGAAAGCCTTGACATTGGCAATTTTAATCTTATAGCATATACATACATATATATGTACATAGTATATACAGCTGTGCATATGAAAATCTGATAGCGCTACGAAAGCCCACTAAATGTTGATGAACAAGTTGTATTGAAAACAATTTTAAATTTCTATGTTTAAATTCTATGTTTATAGAATCTATAAATAGCATCTATTAATATTACTTAAGGAACTACACACTGAGCGGCTAGGCATATTATTTACGTTAATAGATCTACTATTTGTTGTAGACTTAAGTCAGCCTGCATTGCATTAAATAAATTGTTAAATTAAAACTATAAATTTGCAATCTTTTAGAAAGAAGTCTAATGAAAAATTTGATAAATATTTTCATAGAATTTAATATATTAAATATAAAAAATATTATAATATTAATATATTAAACTCCAAAACAGATTTTTGTATTTTTGTATTTAATATATTTAGCTATTTTTATTTATATTATAATATTAATATCTATAATAATATTATCTATAATAATGTTTAATTTAAATATGTTGTGTAAAAATAAATGTATAAAATATATATAAAAAAAAAAACATAAGAAGAGTGTTTATTTCGGGTTTTAAGCATTTCTATTTATAATAAAAAAATACATATGTTGCTATAAAATGATAATATAAATATAATAATCAAATAATATGTATAAATATAATTTTTGTAGTTGCTTATTTATATTCTCATTTTATGATCTCCAATTTTGGCTATATTAAATCTCTTTTCCAATCATTTAAAAATAGATTAAACAAAAATGTTGGCATAAGCCAAAAAGCTTTTCAAATATTATTGTATTTCAATTTTGAGTAAGAATAATAAAAGTCAAACGGAAATAATTGAAAAGATTTGTAGTAGAAAATGATGAACCTAAAGATGCCCTATATAAAGATTAATATAATCTATATACATATGTATAAAATATAACCTTGACTTGTCATAGTTCTAATTATATTTAAAGATAATCATCTGTTGCTCTATTAAAAGTTACCCTTTCACCCCCTCTACACCTCTCTGTGCACCTGCTCATCAATCTCTCTGTATATAAACTTATAATACGGAAGCACTCGAGGCGGTCTCGTGGTCAAGCAATATAAATATGCGAATCGAGTCGAGCGATCAACAAACATACATTCAAACATACCTACATGTATGTATGTATGTATGTATGTGTGTATAAAAATACATTTTCAATGTCGACCAAACTGTGCAAAAGTAATGTGGGTGAGGTCAATGCGAACGTAAATTTCTGGTGGAGGCAGACATTGAGGGGGAGAGGGGGGTTGGTGCCGTTGCAGCGACGTCAGCCGGGCAGCACAGTGGGCAGCCAGCCAAGTGTGCCCATTGCGCGGAAGTGTAGCCAAACTGGCCGGGCCAACCCAAGCCAAGCCAAAGCAATTATAATTGTCAAAGAAATTTCATCATTCAGGCACAGCAGCGATGATGACCCTGCCGCCAGGGCAATATATACATACATACATACATATATATTCTTTTTGTTATTTTGTTAAAAATAGCTCTCGATTTGTGGCAGAGAAAGTGAAATGTAGCGAACAGCGCTTTGAATTGGGTTAGTCGAACTAATAACAAACTAGAGAAAAGCCAAAACCAAAATCGATTTTCCTGCTGCGCCAACGTCTGGCCATTATATAAGTAAATGAATATAAATATATGTATATATATACATATATATGTATATTTATATATGTATCTCTTTCAATATTACGTATACGCCCGATTTGCTGCACATTGTTGACGCAGGCGACGCTCTCAACTCCTTTCAGTCATTGTCCTCGCACTTGGACTTGGATCTTAGTGATTGCACAATTTACTTGGAATTCACATTGTTGTTGTTGTTGTTGTTGTTGTTGTTGTCCTTGTTATCCAATGTCACCTTAACGACTGTTGCCGCATCCGCATTCCCAACCATTGGCCCTGAACAAGAACTTGTCAAGTGCAGAAGGTCGCATCATCACAGTTACATTCCCCCATTGCTCCATTGAACTCTCTATCATCCGCTCTCTCCCGCTTTCTCTCCAGCTCCCTTTGTGGTTCTTGTTGGCGCAAAACTTGCTCCATTGCTGCGTAATTTGATTAAGTCTAACGCAAACTGTAAAATTTCCTGCTCCCCATTGCCTAGTAGGATCTCTCGAAAAAGTTTGCAACTTGTAATATATATTTTGAATAGATTTTAATTGATAAATGGAGCATAACAGTTACATCAAAGCGAGAGCTAAGCGGTTTAAAGGCAGTTAGAGTGTATTACAACCAAAATTTACTAACTGTTTCTTTACTTTTCTATTGCCCACATCAAGTATACGTATTTATATATAAATTTAAAATGAAAACAGGAAACAGAGTCTATAAAGAGTTAGCTAGACGTGAACTGGACACTCTCCCTCTCTGGGGATTACCCCCATTGCCATTACTTCCTAGTTTATGGGTTTATAGTACCTATGACCTTAAACTAAAGTATACATTCGGCCCCGCCCCCCCCCGCTGAGTGGCGCTTCCTGCTCACGGTCCCCGTTCCAACAACATTTGCATTCTCAGTTGACGTGCATGAACCTGACATTGAACGTGAATGTGTTGGCAATGAGAGTCCGAGAAGGGGCGGCGGTTGGCGAGCGAACACCCAATCGTTATTGTTGCATTTGGCTGGTGTGAATTGGAGGTCAGGTCAGGGCCACGGCACTTGACATTTTTCCAATGGCTGCACATATGTACATATGTTGGGGCTTAAGCCTGGGGATACAGTAGGTTAATGTGCTGCGATAAGCAACGATATACATATATACATACATACATACATACATCTATTCCAGTTGGCTTCAAACAGATCTCAAATGTTAGCTGCGGCCAAGTTATTGACCTAAGTCAAGGACGCAAGCGTAAGCTGCATCGAGTCAGTTTTTTAGGCGCGAAAAATCCTCGTGGAGCTGCACAAAAATAGCTTGATATAAATAGCGCCCTAGTCTCTATTGCTCTCTCCCTCTCTCTACCTGTACTTGCCGGCGGGCAAAGCCTGACTGCGCGCTGATTTGTATTTATAAACTTCAGCCGCCAAGTCGTTGACAATATCAAGGTCTTTGCGTTGCTTTATTGTTTGCATTTGTAAAATGGCCCAGCCCAACGCCCTAGTCCTTCCATTTCGTGCTGCCGTTCCAGTCGGATTCCTCTGCAGCAGCAGAGATGCCAACGACTTTTGCTTGTGGGTCAATGGCACTTGCAGCCCAACGCGCTGTCGTTCTCTCTGTTTCTCTCGCTCTGGCCACTGCACTCGACTGCCCTTTTCACAGTCTCTCCCTCTGTCTGTCTTGCTCACTCATCTGCGCACGCTCGTTTAACCAGTTCTGTTTTGCGCTGATCCAGCTAATAAGCAGACATAGACATGCCCGCTCTCTTTTGCACTTCATACTCTTCTTCCTCTTTTGCCTCTTCTTCGCTGCTCTGCCCTTTTGCCCTGCCTGCTTGCCCTACATTGTGCATGGGCCGTCGCGGCTTGATTCAGCGCTTCTTCAATTTGATTTTATGCTCACTGCTTGTGCATGTTATCTACAGCTTCGTCTGTGCTCCCTCTCTTCATCGTCTTCTTCAACTTGCTTTGACTGCTCTGCATGCTGTTTTTCCAAAGTTCAAGGTCTTCGCTGCGCAGTTCAACGCCGCCGTCGACGTCTTCGTCATCGTCTGCACAGATTTTACTTCATTTGTTTTTGTTTTTATCATGTCTTTTTTTCTTTCGATTTCAGACCTTTGTCTGGCCATTCTCTGCGCGTTGATTTCGTATTCTTTTACTCTTCTTTTTTTGCTGGTCTTACACTTCATATACAATTTACACAAAAAGAACAAAAATTATTCGCCCTTTCTGCTTGCTTGTTCTGCTCTGCTGGCCGGTTTAATTATTTGACTTGATTCCAGCTTTATTTATGCACTCTCTGCCGCTGTCGCTGCTCCTGTCTCTGCCCATGCCTCTGCCTTTACTTCTGCTTCTGCCTTTGCTCTGCCTCTGCCGAGCCTCTACCTCTGCCTTTGTCTCTGCTTCTGCCTCTGTCCTGTCTCTGCCCTTTACTTACGCTCTCGCTCTCACTCAGCATGCAATTTGACTTTCGAGCCTCACTCATTCTCTACGTAATTAAGACATTTCCGGTTCATGACCTAAATGTGTTATACAAAAACGACTTGGGTGGCGTGTCATAGACACTGCTTAGATATATTTAATATATAACAGCTAGAATTAGACACCTCAAGGCAGAGCCAATATTGTGGTTATTTAAATATACTTATTATATTATAAATAATAGATGAAGTGCACACTCAAGATCATCTGCTGTACGTAATTAAATACGTATACTCAAGTACTTAAATGATATTTCCTCAATACTGTCATACTGTCATACTTTGGCCTTCTTGGTTATCGACAAAAATCTATGTGTCTGTCTCACTCTCTCTTTCTCTGCTCAGATTTATAACAAATGCGTTTTACATAGAGCACTGCGTGACCATTTGGGGGCTATCGCTCAAAACTCAGATGACTCAGATGAGGTTGAGAAATTTTAGACTTTTACCCAATGACTCAGAGTTGACCTTCAAACGAAGCTGTCGAACCAAACCGAACCAAAAGTATAAAAAATATATCTACATACATACATATGTATGTATCTAAAAAAAAAAAAAAAAAACAAATAAAATAAAATGCTTCATGTGGGTTTTATTTCTAGTTTCTCGTTGTAATATAATTGCCGTTATTCAAATCATAAAATCATTTATATTATAAATAAATACATATTGTGTGTACAGCGCCTGGGATTACAAAAGACCTCGCTACGTAATCAACGCTCGAGTGGCCTAGTCGCTAGGTCCCGTTACTCAGCCTCGGTAATTGCAAACTTACAAAATGTGCCGCAGCTAAGGCAGAGAGTGATCGAGAGAGACGGGTGACAGTTAAACTGACTCTCAAGTTCAACACGTCACACTGTAACTGTATCATGTAACTGTAATTGTCATCAAATTCGATTTTCGCTAATTGTCACCAGCACCCGCACCGGCAACCTTGCAGGAAGTGTGCTAGATTTTTACGTTACGTTACGTTACGTTACGCCTTGCACTTGTTGTCTAATGTGTGTGGGCATACCCGCACTCGCTCGCACCGCTGCCAAACGGTGCCAAACAGCACAGATAAATGTATCCTACTCGCTCACCCGCAAGCTCATCGCTCACCGCTCAGCGCTCAGCTCTCTGCCGCTGCTACTGTTGCTGCCTGCTGCCTGCCTCTGTTGTTGTCTGCCGTTCAGCTCTGTTCGCAACTACTCTGCTCTCTTCGCTCTCCGCTCTGCGTTCTTCTCTTTCCATTTGCTTTCAGTGTGTCACATTTTTGTGTTGTTGCCCGCCTTTTGCTTTTATTATTACTCGTATTATTATTTGTTGCTATTTCTCTTCCGCTTCTAATGCCGCTTTGCCGCGTCAGACGACGTCGAACTGACCTTGTGCTTCGCTTTGTTTTTGTTGCTGTTGCTGTTCTTTTATTACTGTTGTATTTGTTGCTGTTGTTGTGCTTTGTATTGCGCTCCCACTTGTAATTCGCATATTTATACAGTGCACATTATATAATTCTAAACAGGTTTTCTTTTTATTATTATTTCTGTTGTTGTTGTTGGTGTTGATTTTTAATCTGGTCTGTTTATCCGCTAGATACACCTTGCACACCTTTTTAGCGTTTAGCTAACTGTTTCTTGACAATAACTCGAGGTATGTGTTATAATTGTTGTTATTATTATTGTATTTTGTAATTAGATTAAGTCTCATACTTAAGACAAAAGTGAAATGAGATTGTTTTTTTTTTTTTTTGCAAATTAAATTTCAATTGTCATACGATACCAAGCAGCGTTTAAACGTTAAGCGTTTTATTCGAATAACAAATTGTATATGTATGTATGTATATATGTATGATTATATATATAAGTACTTGCATAACGCCAAGGTCTTGTGATTACCAGTTATGTTTCATAATATTATAGGTCATAATCAATTACTATTTGGTAAATGCAAATTACGTCTCGATTTATAAGTGTTATACTGTACTGTTATACAATCGCTAATACATATGTATGTATGTATATTGGTATGTACTACGTTAACAAGGTCGTCTAAGCCGGAAAATTAAGTTAAATTGTTGTTAACGGCTCGAATGAAAGTTGATTAGAACGCAATAAACTGAATCTCTCTCTCTCTCTCTCTCTCTCTCTCTCTCTCTCTCTCGCTAAGCAACAGATTTTCAATTAAATTGTATTTATTATTATTTTTGCCACTGTGCAGAGCATGAGCAAACAATTAACAAACACCTGTATAAAGATGCGGTCTCATTTAATTATTTGCAAATGCCTAATCAAATTCCAATCATTTGCGGTTCAACAAGGTACAAGGTATATGTAGGTGTGCTTATCAAGTATATTATTATTAACTATAATATACGAGTATATACTGCATGACTTATAATATTCTTGAATAATTGTTATTTAAAAAGATTATGTATATAATATTTGCATATAATTATACATAGATTATTATATAAGATATTTGCTAATTAACAAATTAAAATAATATTTTTGATTAATTAGTTTCTGGAGATTAATTATGATTTACATTGAGTGGAGTATATATAGTGATATAAATAAATAATTTAAAGAAAAAGATATGTATGTATATGCCTGTCAATATTTAAATTCAATCATTTTTACAACTTGAAAACATTGAAAGTGAGAAACAGAACAGAGAAACAGAAACCTAGGCAGACCCCATTAGAAAACGAGTCGATCTCAGAACCTATAAAAGCTAGAGACTCAATTTTGTTGAGGTCTGTGTAGATCGAGTTTATTTCGAATAAACGAATATTGTTATGTGCTTAGTGTTATCCATTATATCGATATTGATACATGTTTTTTTTTTTATCAAAATTATCTTTACTAAATTTTTAAAGCTAAACATATTATTACAATAAAATATTTACATAACTTTACTTATTTAACTTGATAAAATTCAAAATAAAAAGTTGCATGTTCTTTATCTAAATCAAAAGTACATTTAATATACACCTATGTATAAACATATATCTCATATGAAATTGATAAATATTTCTTAGAACATCAGTTATAACGCATACGTTTTCAGCATAAACAACTGTTTAGCAGAAGGTGTTGACATATCAATATTATTATTAATTCATTCATATTTCATTGTTTTGATTGAGTGCATTAAAGCTTTTCCTCGAATGCGTCTGCGTCGACAGAGGCGTCGTTCGCATAACAATAGTGAAAACAAAATGCTTCTGATTGGCACGCACACACACACAGGCACGCACACGCATACACAAACACAGAGCGAAAGAAAGCAAGCGGAAGAGAGAGAGAGAGAGAGCGCGCGCTGGAAGGAGAGACCGACTTTCAATCGAATTAACACACTCACACTCACACACACACGCGCGCGCCTAGTGTGTGTGAGAGTGAGAGTGGGACAGCTGATAGGCGAGCTACGCTTGAGATCTATCTCTGTGTGAGGAGGCGCAGCGTGTGCGTGACATTGACATTGAAATTGTGCGCCGCTTCGATGGAATTGAGGGATTTTAGCTATGGCAGGCAGCAGGTAACACACGCACACACACACACACACACACACACACACAGTCAGACTGCTCTTATTGGTCAACACTTTCACAGCCATCGACCCATTTAAAAAAAGCCACATAAATCTCTATCTTGACTCAAACAGCAGCCAGGCAGCACCCCAGTTGGCCTTGACTTTTATTTACTTAACTTTTAATAAGCGGCAACAAATGCCAGACTTGTTTATTTATTAGCCAGGCGACAGTATATAAAAAATAAATAAATAAATAAGAAAGCGAGAAATGAAAAATGAAATAAAATAAATAAATATCAAATCAGTTGGCCGGCCATATGTGCCCATATATGTATATATGTATGTATGTATGCATGTGTATCTAAATTTATGTAAGTATAGCATTAGAATGCCGTTCACAGTCGTCCACAACTGTCACTTTTAACTGGGTCTCCGGCACCTTTGCCGTAAAACTGGTTTCCAGGGTAACTGCCGCCGCATCAAGAAGCAAAGGAACAGAAGAACAATAAAAAAAAACCTCGCCATACGAATTAATCACAGCCAAATGAATGGGAAATGCAATTAATTTGCTCAAATTCCAATTAAATTCTTTCGACAACTTTATTCTAATTATATTTATTTATTTAAAATTAATTCTAATCAAATGTTATAATTTCATTGAAAATTTGATTTTAGTTTGAATTTTACATATTTTATACATTTATACTAAATACAAAATATACTTCAAATAAAAATTAAATAAATCGCGGATTCTTATTTTAAATTATATATTTTAGTTTTATATATATATATATATATATATATATATATATATATATATATTTGTATATATATTATTTTAAATTATATATTTTAGTTTTTTTTTTATATATTTTTTTTTTATTTTTTTATTTATTATTTATTTTATAAATTTGGAATATTTATCGGAAATATTACAATAATTTGAATATTGGCTAATATATTAAATTGTAAATATGTACGTAGTATATATACAAATATGAACATTTATATATTTTTTATTTTTATAGAGTATATGCATATCTCTATATACGTACGTATACGTAATATTTTGCATATTCTGCTGAGCTAAGCAATTTAATTATATAAATATATAAATATATAAATACATATATTTAATACTTAAAACAAATTGATTATATTTTAACGAAATATATATTATAAAATTTTAGTAAAGTCATTATTATAATTAACTGAAAAAATAATATTTTATGAAATTTTATTAAAAAGTCAATATTATAATTAAATAAAAAAAAAATCTTTTTTTTTTTAATAAATTAAATTCAGTTTTGTTTTTTATATTTAATACGTTTAGTTAGATGTGTATATGCAAATTGAACGAAGGAGAGAAGTAGAGAGAATCCAGAAGAATTTTATAAAACTATAAACTATAAATTAAAAAAATTACGTATGTATTTTTGCATTTATATACATACATATATCTTAAATCTTATAACAAGACAGACAGAAAGAGAGGAAGAAAGGGAGAGAGACAGAGAGAGAGAGGGAGCATGTATATGGGTTATTCCTATTCCCATTCCCATTTCATTCATTTCAATATTTAGGGTATTACCCAGTCGTCTACTCTTCAGCTATTTATAGGTGCTGTAGGAATTCTCAATTCAGAGAGCTGAACGCGCCAAGTTTATTCCAGTTGAAGTTCAAGGTAAAAGCCGCCGTCAAAACAACAACAACAACAAATAAAAATACAAAGTATATGTATATAAAAACAAAAAAAGAACAACAAAACAAAATATAAGAAAAATAATAAAAAAACAGACACGCAAAAGAATTATCGTATATATACAAAATTAACAAACACCGCAGAGACAAATTTCGCAGCCTTGACAAAAAAAAAGCACACACACACACACAAACAAACACATGTCAGAATTGGAACGAAAAGTGAGTTGGAACAGAGGGCGGGCATATGGGTGTTAGTTAGGCGTGGCCCGAAAACAATTTCAATTTTAAATTGATAATTAAATTGCAAATCAAATGCGAGGCGTAGCTCAGCAAAAAATAAAAATAAAATAAATAAATAAAAAAAAAAAAAATTAAATGAAAAAGAAATATCTAATAAAAAATAAGAAATAAATATTTATATACTTATAAATATATATACATACATATATAAATATAGAAATAAATATATATATGTACTTATAAATATATATACATATGTACATATATAAATATATATATATACCTATATAGCGTTATGTAATGCGTATAAAGCATTAATTTGACGCCTTCCTTTTTTTTTTTTAATACTCTGAACGAATTGTGCAATGCATAAATAAATAAATAAATAAATAAATATTATTGTTTGTTCCGGAACTCAAGAGAATCTGTTTCAATTGCCAAAGCATCAAACAATGATTATATATAAACACATTTCCGCCAAGTTCTCTATAGATCGAAATGAATATTCGATTTTCTCATATATTTGCTGACCTTTTATAACTGTAAATGTAAGCGCGTTAGCTGATATATCCATCTATATATGTTCATATGTCTGTGAAAGCTACTAGACTTGACTAACTTAACTGTTAAACAACTTCATAAACTGTCGATTCACTCGGCCATCGAACATAATACACAATTATAGATTTACACCTGGATTTACACTGTGCTACATGATATTCGGAAGCGTGACTTTGACTGTAGAAGGTGTGTTTGTTTAACGTCAAGTTAAGATTATTATTTAAATTTGAAGTGAGGTTGAGCTCAGACTTGTAATGTTAGTAACTATTACAACTATTATTATAGATATGTAGATAGTTCCATATAATTGTTTGAATAAATTTTTAAACACCCAGTGTTATGCTTTTTTAGTTATCTTTGAATTAAGTCGACAACTAATTGTATAAATAATTTTATTATTAATAAGTTAGCTCTTAAATAAATAAATAAACTATATAAATATTTTTTTATAATTTTCTTAGATATATGAATTGCTATTAAATAAGTTTTAGAGATAATCAAGTTAAGGCTTGAATAAAAAAAAATAAATAAATAGAGTAGAATAAATAAAATTGATTATAAATAATTGAACAAGATATATCATAACAACAGATCATATTTGATTATAATTTATTATAATAAATAATGATATAATATTTATATAAATATAATTTTTTTATTATTATTATAATTTGTTATGAGCTATAATGATATAATATTCATATAAATATAAACTTTTTTGTTTTTTATTTATTTTTATTTTATATTTGCAATCTGTCAACATGTCCAATAATAAGCAAATCTTTAAACAATAACTATTAATAACCGGATGGTTTGAATATTATTTTATTTTTATTTATTTATTTATTTCTTATATTATTTTATATTGATATATAGTTTATATTATTTATTTTTTAATTTTTTTATTATATTATATTAATATATATATTTATATATTTCCAATATTTATTTTTATATTTATATTTTTTTTTTTTTTAATATTTTTATAATATTATACTAATATTCATTCATTTATATTATATTATTTAATATTTGTATTATATTTAAATATTTCCAATTATTTTTAATTTACTGTCAAACCACAAGTTAAGGTTTTTATACAATTTTTTAATAAATGCAAAAAATATTTTGGCAACCTTTGAAATATTTTTAAAATTTTGTAAACATTTTTATATACTTTTTAATAAGTTTTAGAATTTATAAAATATAATTATACAATTTTGCAATAGCTGTAAAATATGTTGTCAAACTTTAAAATATTTTTAAAAATTTGTAAAAACTTTATAAACATTTTTACAGCATTTTTGCATTTTTATTTATTATTATTATTATTATTATTTTTTTTTTTTTTAATATTTATACGATTTTGCAATAACTGTAAAATGATGTTGGCAAACTTTGTAGCAAAGTTTTCATTGTCGCGCTATTGACTAAATTGCGTGCATGTAAAAGTGTCTAGATTGTGTGACAAGCTGTGTCCAGGGTCAACGGGTTACAGTTACATTAGATATAAATATATATGTATGTATAAATTATATATATAATATATATATTTCTATATATATTATAGCATTGCAAGGGTAAAAATTGCTTCACTTACCTAGATCAGGAATCGAGCTGGACGGCTCTTCGCCATTGCTGTTGTTGTTGTTGCTGCTGCTACTGTTGTTGTTGTTGTTGTTGTGATTGTGGTTGCTGCTGCCCAGGCTCGAGGCATGCTTTAGCTTGGGCGGCGGCGGTGGCGGAGGTGGACGCATAGCCGAGCTGTTGTTGTTGTTGTTGTTGTTGCTGTTGCTGTGTAGATGATGCGTTGGCAACTGTTGTTGACAGAGATTGTTGTTAGTGCTGCTGCTGCTGCTGCTGCTGGAGACGATGGGCGTGCGAAATATGTGCGCGGACGAGGACGTTGCTGGGCAGGTGGCGGAGGAGGAGGAGGAGGAGGCGGCGGCGGAAGCGGGCGAGGCGCTGCTGGAGCTAACATTGGCAATGACATGATGTTGCTGCTGCTGGTGTTGCTGGTGTTGCTGCTGTTGCTGATGTTGCTGCTGATAGTGATTGGCAGCAATAACATTGACATGCCGTGTGCTGGTGCTGACCACGAATTTGCGTGCCGCTGCTGTGGGCGGCGCAGCGTTAACGTAGAGCTGCTGTGGCGCAGGAGGCGGCAACGGCGGTGGCGGCGGAGGCGTGGCTGGCGGCGTCTGCTGGCGCTGCTGCTGCTGTTGCTGCTGCTGTTGCTGGTATTGCACATGCGTCGGCTGCTCTGCATAGGCCGCACGCCGATTGATGACGGGCGAGACGGGCGCGGAACGCGAATGATGATGCAACGGCGGCGGCGACACGGAATGGCGACGTGCCACAACGTTGCAAGCGCTGCCAGGCGACAGAGATTCATCATAGAGGCGACCGTCGCGTATGACGCGCACGGCCGAGGAGCGCTGATGCAATTGCAACTGTTGCTGTTGTTGGTGTTGCAACTGTTGCTGCTGCTGCTGTTGCTGCTGCTGCTGTTGCTCCTCTAGCTGATGATGCAGCGGCGGTGGTGAGGCAGGTAAACGTTGCTGCTGTTGATAGTGCGCGGCGGAGGGGCTGGCGGAGTGACGCCGCGACAGATGCCCGTGCGACTGTGTGGCAGGCAGCGTGCGCGTTATTATGATCTGCGGCGCAGCTGTTGCCGTTGCTGCTGTTGCTGTCTCTGCATAGATGTGCTTGCTGTTGCTGCTGCTGGTGGCGCGCTGCTGTTGCACGTACTCGACGCGCGGCGTCAGTATCACCTTCTGTGTGCCGCCGGGCGTGGTCAGGCCGGTGGGCTGGCGTGGCGGCACCGTCTGCACCTGTACGTGCGTATAGCGTTGCGGCGTAGCATTGCTGTTGTTGCTGCTGTTGTTGTTGTTGCTGTTGTTGTTGTTGTTGCTGCTGTGACTATTGCTGCTGCTGCTCGGCTCCGTTTGGCGTCGCTCCTGCTCCTCCAGCTGCAGCAGCTCAAAATCGATGGGCTCCGTCTTGATGTGCTTCGCATTGCTGCCGGCAGCGGCGGCAGCGGCAGCAGCTGCTGCTGCTGCGGCCTCCATGCACTTCAGTTTCTTCAGCATGTTGGCAAATCTAAGTTCTATATATGTATATATATATATATATGTATTTGTATATATATATTTCTGTCTGCTTATTGGATTTGATCCTGAATCACTTTGCGTTGTTGCCTCTAAATCTGCCTCTAGCTTCCTTAACTTGTTCTGCTTGTAAAAATCAGTCTCTTCTTCTTTACACTTGTTGCATATATATTTGTGTGTGTGTGAGTTTTGGGATTATCAAAATGTTTTTTTTTTTCAGCCTTCAAGTTGCAAAGTTGTTTTCGTAGTTCCTAGAATATTGTTGCTTACTTCTCTAGCGTTGTCCTTAAACCTGCCCAGATCGAGATATATGTATATATCTATATAGATTTATAGTGTATATGTTGTTGTTGTTTTATTGAAATATCATGAGGCCTTGTTGTGATTGAGTATGTTATGGATGCTCAATGTTTATAACTAATAATACTTCTTCTGGTTTACGCGATGTCTCCACAGCAGCTGTATTTCCTATGTTTATATGTGAGTATGTTGTAGGTATTCTAAGTAGCTGAAAGAAGAAGAAGAAGAAGAAGAAGAAGAAGAAAATAAGTATAAGAAAACAAATATAATTAATATGAAATATATGTATATAAGCATGATAATAGTTTAATATCTTTAAATATAAGAAACAATTATAATTAATATAAAATAAAATATATCTACATAAATATAATAATATTAGTATTATTAAAATATTATTATATTTATATACATATAGTTTTTTATATTAATTATTCTAAATATAAATAAATCAAATTAATAAAAAAAAAACACAAAAAAACAATATTTATTTTTAATTTGTTTAGTTTTTTCTTCTTTTTTAATTAATTTTGCAATTAAATATTTCTTATAAATTAATTTCTTCATTTTATTTATAGTTTTTACTAACTAAATATTATTGTTATTATTTTGCTTTAAAATTTATTTAATTCAAAATAATTATTTATTTTTTTAAATATGACAATTAAACGAAATTGAAGTATAAATAAATAAGAAGACAAAACATAAAAACTAAATATATAAAAAATAAATATATAAAAATAACACAAAAACTAAATATATAAAAAATATGAATAAAATAAAGAAATTATAAATTAATTTCTTTATTAAATATTAAATATTTTAAAGAAATTATAAATTAATTTCATTTTCATAATTCATATTTTTTATATATTTAGTTTTTATGTTATTTTTATAAATTTATTTTTTATATATTTAATTTTTATATATATTTAATTTTTATATTATGGCTCTTTATTTATTTATACCTGAATTTTCATATTTTACCCAAATAATTATTTTAAATTAAAGCATAATCAAATTCAAATTAAAATTTTAAATAAATTCGGTCATTACCGACTGCTTTATACTCGCTCACAGCTTAAAACTCTTTCAATTAATGCCTAAAAATTGGCAAATTTAACTGTTAAATTATGCTCTAGTTTCCAAACATTTAAATAGTTATAGTTTTTTTTATTCCCATAATTTCTACTCTAGAATGTATGACAAAAATTCAAGAATTATTATGTAGAAATTAATAAAAAGAAAGAATTTTATAATATAATTCTTTTATATCAGGAAAAATCTGAAAATCCAAATATCAAGAATTAAATCTCAATATTAGCGAAATAGTATACAAAACCGATATACTCTACTCATACCGTACAGGTAGGGTATAAATTTACCTAGATACTTGTATGTTTTTATGGTATATAAATTTCCTCATTCATGCTCAAGCTCAATTTAATTTTTTTCTCCATATTTTATGCTGCTAACTTCCTCAACAAATTCTTAAGCAATTAATTTAAAATAATTTAATCATTAAATTGCCAATTAAGCATAGACACTTACTTTTCTTTTATAAATAATTTATAGACCTGATTGATTGTTTGCTTGATTGATTGATGAGTTGATTGTTGAATAATAATGCAAAATTAAATATATATTATTTATATGTATATATATATATATATTTTAATGCATTTATTGAAACATAAAGATTTATGTCCTGATATTTGTTGTTGATGAATACTTGAGTTGAGTTTTTATTATAAACTGTTATAATTAGTTATTTATATAATATGTATATTTATACGAGTATTGTGTTATATAATTATGACAATTAGTCAGCGCTTGATAACATTTTTTAATTAAATTCATTCACTTTTGCTTGAATTTTCTCCAAAAATATAATATTTATATATATTTGTTGTACAGGTGTATATTAATAATATATATTTATAATTTATATATATATATGTAGATGTTTTGCACATGAAACACAACGCGTTAGTTGCCTGTTAATTAGTAATAAATTTAATATTTATTTTTTATTTTTTTTTTAGTAATTTTTCACCTGAGCATTGAATTTATTATTATTTCTGTTGTCGAACTTCTTTATTGTAGTATCGTTATGGGGCTATAAACACCTTTATAAAAATATATTTATATGCATATATGTTTTATGAACTCTGACAGAGTTTTATCTGAGCTTTCTTTGCCTTTTCTAGCCGAAGGCCAAACACTTTAGTGTGAGCGAGCGAGAGCGGGGAAGTTAGAGTGAGATGATTATGTCACTTTTTATTAAAAAATATATATGTATTTCTTTTATTTTTTTTAATTTCAAAATTTCTTCTTTTTATTGTATTGAGCGCTTGGCGTATCCTTGTTGTATTTAGCACTTATATTGAACATTTGCACTGCGCACCTGGCGAATAATTCACGCATTTATTTAACAGGTAAAGCTTATTAAAACACATTGCTATTGGCCAGATATTTCGATTAATTTTACAGAAATTTTACCACAGCTGTTTTCCAGCCCAGCATATTATTATGATTTATCAATATTTATTTATTTTGTATTTCTTGTTTTTTAGTTTGCAGCAACAGCTGGGCGCAGCTGAAGCTTTGTGTGTTGGGGGCGTGGCTGTGTGTGTGTGGGTTCAATATGTGAAAAGTGAAGATTTGTGAAAATTCAATAGGATGACACTGGTCTCTGCCTGTGGCACTGACACTGACATTGAGGGCCCAAGCAACGCGTTCAAGAGCAAGGTAAGAGGACGTGGGCGAGGGCGAGGACGAGGACGAGGACGAGCACGAGGACTTGAACTGGCAACAGCCAACAGCTGTTCGGGCTAGATTGCTGCTGCTGCTCCTGCTGCTGCTGCGGCCGTTTGGGCGCTGCACAAGGACAAGGACACAGCGCGCGACGCGGACACGGACACGGCCACGGACACACGATTCAATGTTAACCAACTTGCAACACACAGCTTGAGTTGTATTCAAATTACAAATTCGAATTATTCATAATATTTGTTGTATTATATTGGTGCCTTTTGGTACGGCCTGCAATTTGTTGCACATTTTTGTTGTTGTTTGCTTTTTAAGCAAAAATTAATCAAATTGAATATTTAATTAGCGACGGCGATTTTTAGGCTGTTTTGAATATGCTTGATTGATGGACGCGCTTTTTAGAACCGCGACCGCTGCAAGCGCCGTACTTTCTCTGACTGAAATTGAAAATCGCACAAAAGCTTACAGCACGAGAGCAGAACCGAACATCACTGAGAGAGAGAGAGAGAGAGCAGAGAACAGAGAACAGAACCGAATAGAACAGAACGAGTAAGCGAGCGAGAGTGAGAAGCGCAGCAATACGAAAACCTGCTGAGCGAGCAAGTGTCCGTATCGGAGTGTGTGTGTGCGAGAGAGCTTATATGTGTGAGTGGGCGAATAAGCTGCACAATGAAAGTGAAAACCGTTCGTAGCGGCTGTCGTTGTGTGCGTGCGTCGCCTGGCTGCAAAGTGGGCACGTCTGACAGAGCGCGAGGAAGAACCGACTGGCATGAGCGAGAGAGAGATAGAGAGGAAGCAAGTGAGTGCAAGTGTGTGTGTGAGAGAGCGTGAGCTTGCGCTAAGCAAACGAGGAAGCAAAGCCAAAAATTCTGTAAAGAATACAAAAGCAAAACATAAATAAACAAAAATAAACGCGAATGAGCGGACGAACGGCAAACAACGCACAAACCAAGTTTCGTTTCGTTTTTTTTTTCCTTTTTTTTGGGGGGGTTAACAAATTGTGGCATGAGGCGGGTCGACGAGAATTTTAATGGAGTTGCCACCCAATTGGGGTGGCATAAGAATAAATGAATAATGAATAAGGGTAGTTCGCTGTGACTGTGTGTATGTGTGTATTCGAGGCGAAGTTTGAGTGGGTAGCAACTTCCGCCCACAACAAAAATAACAAGAAGCAAAGCTGTGCGTATGAGCAATATGCGTTAGCAAAAGACTTTACGGACAGACGGAGTCACGCATTGAGGTAGGTTCGCATTTGAGCGACTTAAGGGAAGTTGAATGTGGCAGCGTTAGCACATTTTATTGCGTTTTTATTGTACTCTGAGAGTGTCGATTCATTCATCTAACCGAGGCACGTTTATAAAGCAGATGCATTTGCATTAGTCAATTCATAAATTATACAAACTCAACTTATGGCGTTCTTCCGTAAACGTCAAAGCGTCAGAGTCACAATTTGACCCCAAACACGCAAAAAAAAAAAAAACACAGTGACAAATGAGCAATAAATAGTTTCACACACACTCATTCACACTCGCACGAGTGTATAAACAAGCGCCAGTGACAAATTTCAATAGCAAAGCAATCAGCAATCTCATTGCAGGCACACACACAGACTCACACACTCACGGATGCAAGCAAACATGCCAGCATGTATGTGTGTGTGTGTGTGCGTGTGCATATTGCAAACACAACAAACGTATTGACCTTAACACTGAATGCTCATTGCGCTGACAACGCGCCGCTCCACATACACACATATTGCAAAGAATTTCGAAATAGAAACTCAATAGCAAAGAGCGCATAAGAGCGCAAGCGAATGCAACTACTACGCGGAAAGAGTAAGAGAGAGGCAAAGCAAGCGAGCGAGCAGCAGCTAGCGCGTGTTTAGTCAAGTTCACCAATACCAAGGCAAGGTTAACAGCAGCTGTCGCTGTGTGTGTCAGTGGCGCATTTAACAGCGTGTCTACAGCGCCGCTACAGTTGAGCGAGCAGCTCCCTGTTAAGAAACAGAGCCACAGAAGAGTTTCGATGGGTGTTGTTTGTGTGTAAGTACGAGTATGTATTTGTGTGGGCAATTGGAGTTGCAGCCCGCCCCGTGTATATGGACCAGACATTGAAGGTTGGGGGGCCTAATGAGGGTTGCAATGTCTGGAGTTTTGAAGTTGCTGTGCAAAAGTGGGCGCCGCAAGAGCTGCTCTGGAATGAGTCAGACATTTTGGGCAGAAGCTGAGGAGGTTTTAATGGGATAACATCTAAATGACTGATCCTGATAGTGAAAGGTCAAATGAGATGATGAGGATCAGCATATAAAAGAATACATAAATCTGGCACAATATTTCAATTACTTCTTTGTAGTTTTAAATAGTACCATTAATCAGCAAAACACTCCTTTGCAGTTTCCTTGATTATCCACATATTCCAATTGTCTCCTCAAGGCAGCAGTACACTTATCAGTGATCATTGTGATCACACACATACACAAATACACGCACAATTAAACAGATACTATATGATTTATTATTGCACTTGTATATAACAATTGAAAGTTAATCTTATACCGTCAGACTGAGACAGACAGAGCCTGGCTACAACAATAACATTGGGAGCGAAATTTGGCCTGGCAACTGAACGGATAGAGAACCAAATTCAGAACAAACGTGCGACATGACGTCGTTAACGCGACTGAAACGAGACAGAAATTTGCAAAAGTGAAAAATTCTACTTTCAATATGAAAACCGAGCTGCGAATTTGTGCAGCAGCGTCGACTGCGGCAGTGGCAGTGGCAGCGGCAGCACAGACACCAACACAAACAAACACATACAACAGACTCTGCTGCCGCCCGGTCGCATTCGTTGGGCGGGAGTTGTGCACGGAAGAATGGCCAAAGCTGAACGCAGAAAGCTGAAAGCGCACTGTGGGTGTGGGTAAGGTAGGTCGTGGTATGGGAATGTCGCTCAGCAGAGTAGAAGAGAGTAAAGTGCAAAACGTAACAGAGAGGGAGAGAGAGAGCGAGCGAGTGAGGGAGAGCACGTTTGTGAGAGCACATTGTTGCGATTCTGCCGTCGGCGAATGCAGAAAACAAAGCGTAGCCCAGAGAAGTCAATGTACAATACGTTGGGGGTGCAATGAACAAGGGACTGACGATGGCGCGATGACGCTGACGCTGACGCTGGCGCTGGCGTTGACGACAACGACGGCGATGGCGAGGACGGAAGTGTTGGGCTGCAGATTTACGCTGTTATTATACCCTAAGGGCACGCAATTAAAACGGGCATGTTCGAAAACATTTAAATGCAATAATATGCTGCGTAAATGAACTGAAACAAATTAATTATGGAAATTAAATTAAATTAGATGGGTATTATATACATATACATTACATATTATTATAAATATTTATTTATTTTTTATTTATATTTATAAAATAAATATGTAGAATATTTAATCATAGGATATATCTAAATATAGGATATATCTTAGATGAAAAGGAAATGATTGAGTTTAGTAAAAACAGGTAAAGCTTATCTGCAACTATAAAAAGATCAATTTTTCATTCCAGGGTATTTTGTAGTTGCATAAATTCTGCTTAACATCTGCAGTTGGGTTTGGCTGCGTCTGGAACCGTTGTTTTTGCCGTTGCCGCTTTGTGTGTGCTTTTTATTTAGTGCTTTGTTGTTTTTTTTTTTTTTTTTTTTCGGGGTTGCAAAGTTTGGCATAGAATTCCTGGAGTTGTCGTCGCTTAGAAATTACGAATATAAACATATAATTGCAAAAATCTAGAGCGGGTGGGGTCAGAGATTGTCTGTCTGGAGTTGCAACCCTCGAGCGTTCAGTGGAAAGCCTTTTCACGTTGTCTTCGCCTTGTCGGGGAGGTGTGAATGGGATGGATGGGGTCTGCTCAAGGAAGGTCGCTAATGACGATTGGGTTTTTGTCGTGAGGCAAGTTTTTGGCGCAGGGTTAAGCTATCCTGCCCCTTGGCGCATGTGGCAGCGCGTAAGGTTATGCGACTTTTACCTCCATTCACTGACATTGGCTAAATATCATGGTCAATGGCAATGACAAAGCTCTGAAATGCGCCTGGCTGGAGGCAGGGGCAGCCAGACGACACCCCAAAACATTAATTTGTAGTTTCGGTGCGAAGGCAATCTCTCTCTCTCTCTCCACTTACTACTCTTGTGTTTCTCTTCCTCTTCTCTCTTTCTTTTACTCACACTCTCTCTTTCTCTCTCTCTTTTTAGGAGAGCTTGCTGCAAATGCAACGCGCATGTTCCGCGTTGTCCGTTGCATATTGCAAAAATCCTTCGTTCGCGCTGCACGAAGGTTAACAGTTTTCAGGGGCATTCGCTACAACAACTATGCAAAGGACCCGCTACCAAGGGCAAGGACACGCAAGCATGCGCATTTCCGCATGCACAGCGCACACACACCAACACCAACACACACACACACACACACACACACAGAGTCGCCGATTCCTGGTAGGGACAGCGCTCCTTCTCAGCATCCACTCACACTCCCACTCCCACTCTACTCCCCCTACCCACATTGCCAAGGTCTGAGTCTGGGCGCTGCCTGCAGCGAGTTTGCCGGCTTCTGCTGCAGCTGGTGCATGCTGCAAATGACATTGAGAGCTCCGTCTGAGGTTGGAGGTCAGTGGTGTGGCGGTATTATCCGGCGTGGACATTGAGCATTACGCTGCGGTCTGGCTGCTGGGCAGACGGCATTCATTTCAGGGCTGTCCCTGGCATTGTCTCTAGCATTGTGGTCGGTGGCCATCAACAGGAATCCCTTGGTGTCGTTTAACCATTTTCTCATTGACAATTCCTTGGCATTTGACGCATCTAATCAACATTTTATTGCTCACCCAAAATATATTTGATCCAAAATTCAAGGATTACAATAGTATTTCGCTGTAGTATATAAATAGAACATGTTTTGAAGCCTTGTGTAATTTTAGTTATTTCTAAAACAAAGATCGACAGAGTGAAATATATGAACACGAAATATAGAAAGAAATAGACTTAGAGAAAGTAAGATCGTATGAGAAGTTAGGAAAGCGAGAGTGAGGAATGATAGACTCAGAGAAAGCAAAGCAAGTAAGGAATAGAAACAGAAATTGAGAGAGATAAAAATAGAAGAACTTGAGAAAATTAAAAATTTAAATTAAGAGATCTTCTAATGCGAGAGAATGAAAATAGATAATGATAGAGCTCTTGAGAGGCAGAGTGAGGAAACCGATAGAAACAAAGGTTAGAGAGAGAGAGAGAGGTAGAAATTACATTATTTGAAAAATAAAATGAGCAAGAAATATAGATAGATCTTTCTTATTGTTTTTGTAAGTATTTTATTTTACATGCTGTTAATTTATTTACTGAGATCCTAACTACAAGTAAGTAAAATGCATCTAAATATTTTAGAAATATCAATATTATATATTTATTATTTATATCAATCCGTTGTTAACTTTTCTCTTAGTACTTTCGATATTATAAACATTTACCCTCGTATATTTAGTAATTTAGCTTAACTTGGCTAACTTTATTATATATATTTATTGCATATATTTATCCTTTGATAACTTTTTTCTACATACATTATCCATGATTAGCTGTCAATCTATGTACACTCAGCACCGTCTCCCTAATTGAGCAAACACAATGCCCCTGTTATGCCCCTATCATAAAAAGTCAGACAATGGCATTCGATTGATACTCTGACCCATGGCAAAAAGCATATTGTGGCCAATTATTAGGTCAACGTGCGTGCAGTGAACCGATTTTTGGGGCTAATTCTATAGAGCGCCCAAATGTATGCTATAAGTCAGACAGCTCGAAGTTGAGGCGGCGCGCGGCCGAGAGGCGCAGTTCAATGAAACAGCTCGACGCCCGAATTGAATTTATTTATGCAAAGCCCTCGAAACGAAGAGAGACAGAGTGCTCCAAATATGGGGAGCACCGGCCGGTCAGTGACTCATTAGGCGCCTCCGCTGGGAGGCAGGCAACACACACACACACACACACACAACTAAAACTTTATGTCCTGACAGGACACGTATGTGCGACCCATTGGGCTGTGCTTTATTTATATAATGGCTGAAAAGGTGCGATTCCCCGCCCACCCCCGTCCCCCCAGTGAATCACTCGCACTTGGCTTAGGTGAGTAATCATTTCTGTTGCGGCTTAGCATGCGTCGTGGACAACGTGTGTCCATTGCACCTGATGCCCCGGACGGACTTCGGGATGATAAGCAGGCGTTCCTGGATTTGGGTTCGGGTTATGGGTTAAACACAAGTTCAAAGTTCGTCATGGCTTTGCACTGTTGTGTGACGAATATTTTTGGGGTATAAAAAAAAAAGGAAATGTTAGAATCGTCATGACGAACTTCAAATTCCCTTGGGGAACGTTTGATATATGTGTGTGTGTATTTTCTATCTTTTTTTTTTACAAACTTTTTCGAAACTTGTGAATAACAAATGTTATATGGTAGTCTATTTATTTGTGTATATTAGAGCGGAATGTTTATGCAGTTAGTTAACTTTTGAGTGTAGATTTGAATAATATATCCCATGACAGACAAATGATATATAAATACCTCTCAAATGATTTTATGCATATTTAATAGAATTCTGTGCACTTCATATAAAATATATATTTTAATTCAGACAACAACATTTTATTTATATAAAATTATATTTATATTCAATTATAAAATAAAACCGAAATTTTATAATTTAATATAAATAAATAAATAAACAAAAAAATAATAGTAAAAAAAGAATTTTCTAGTTTAAAAAAATTAATACTATAATTTTATATAAATTAAATAAAATAAATAAAGAAAAGGAAAAAATAACTACTTTTCTAGTTTAAAAAAATTTAATATTTTATTTTTTGTATTTAAAAAAATTTAATATTATAACTTTTTTAAACTAGAAAATTATTTTTTTTTTTTATTAAAATAAAAGAAATAATTTTAAAATATATTTAAGTTAGAAAAAATAATCTAGCGCTTGATTTATAAATACATAATATTATATTAAATGCAAATAAATTGTAAGAAAAAATCGTTTGATTAGGGTTTTGAAGTAAAAAATTAAAGAAAAAATTAGTTTACGTTAAAAAATAAAATAAAAATATTAATAATAATAATAATAAATAATAAAGTAAAAAATTAAAGAAAAAAATTAATTTAAATTAAAAAACAAAATAAAAATATTAATAATAATAATAATAATAATAAATAAAGTAAAAAATTAAAAAAAAATTAATTAATATAAAAAAAAAAATAAAAAATAATAATAATAATAATAAAGTAAAATTAGTTTAACACAACAATTATCTACGTTTCTACACATAGAAAGCTAAATTTTATTTTTATTAACATACAATATTTTGTCTGCTATTATTAACAATCTAGCGCTCGAAATTAACATATATGTACATATGCAACATAACTCTCGGCTCATGCCACCAAAAAGCTGTTCGCCAGGCTGCAACCCAACCTTAATGTCTGTTCGTGCCGCAGACTCGTGGTTTATTGACCTTCATGTGGCTGCTGCTGTTGCGGCACATTGCGTCACCATATGTTGCCACTGCTGTTATCTCACAAAATCCATCAAATTGTTTAGTCTGTCAGTTGCATGACACCTCCCCCCCTCTCCAAACCAAACCCAGCCCTTGTTGCATTAAAATTAGCGAAAGTTCAACTGCCACGAATTTGTTGCAAGTTCATTTCGGTGGTTGGAGACAGCGACTGTCTGTGTTTGCACCACTTTGCCTATGGGGGGATGGACTTTCAGGTGGGGGCTTGAAGGGGTTTATGCTTAACAAAGGGGTTGCACAGTCGTCGCCAATTGCACAGTTTGCGTCGCCTAGCTCATGGTTGCCATTAAGGGGGGCTGGCTATAAAAGCTCAGCCAGGGATTGTCTCTGAACTTTCAGAGCTTAAATAGATATATAGTTATATATATATATATATATATATATATATATAGCTATAGATTGAGATAAATGCATTACTCTAACAATCATAATCTCTCTGTCTCTCTGTCTCTTTCTACCTCCCTTTTCCCCCTTCTCTCTATACACACATTTACAGTTATAATTATATGTTGTCCACAGTTTTCCAGAATTATAACTCAACTTTTGCTCTTGTTCATATACATATTTTTCACCATGTTCCGGCAGCTCTGGAACCTGCCTGTTATGTGTCAAACTAAGCCCAACAACAACAACAACAACAACAACAACAACAACAACAACAACAACAACAACAACAACAACAACAACAACAACAACAACAACAACAACAACAAACTACACGATATTTAGTCAGGTCTCCAGGGTAATTTGTCATACAACAATTGCAAGTTGCAACAGTCAGCAAGCGCCAGAAGGGGTTGCATTTTGTGGCAAGTGGCATGAGTGAATGTGTGAGTCAGCTTACCTAGTTCCAGTTGGCAAATACAAATACACAATGACAATTGCAACGATTAGAAGACTTTCGTACTGCCCGGAGTACTGAGTACTTTCTCCCATCGAAGTGCTTACATACATACACAGGTAACTTTCTCTAATAGAACAGGTAAGCACTCGCAACTCGCTTGGCCAGTCTTCTTTTTGTTCGCCTTTGTGCAACATGATAATAACTGGCTTTTGTTCTTCACTTCAATGGTGGAAAACTAGTTTTTCCTTCAGTGGCATTCAAATGCAGAAAATGCATCGATAGAAGAACTGAGAATGTTGCAGAAATCAATCGAGAACTATTGGCGTTAGAATACCCTAGATATTTGCATGGCAATAAGAAAATATTTAGTAAATCTTCAGAGAAGAATTAAGTACATATTATAAACGTTAGAATACCCTGGATCTTTTATTATTATTTTTCTTTATTATTTTTTACTAATTTTCAGAAAACAGAAAAATATGTTTTAAATATTTTTAGAATAATTGGTTAGATATTTATCCAAATTTCTGGAAAAAATATTTAGAGCAAACAAAATAAATATTATTGAAAATATGTATATCATATTAATTTTATAAATAAATAATAATAAATAGTCTCATATTTAAATATGTATATCTTAAAAATTAAACTTTAATCTAAAAATGAAAAAGTAAAATAAAAATAAAATGAAATAAAATAATAAAAAAATGCCCAGCTTTATACATAAACAGCTGCTAAGACCCTTTTAGCAGGTTCATGTTTTACAGGGTATATTTTTCACACAGCTCTTGCATGGCAATGACCTTAGCCTTAGACGTGCAGCCTTAGCCTTGAATCTTCTAATAGTTTCCAGCGCGGTTTCTTGGCTTTTCTTGCCAGCAACCAGGTGGAGGCAACATTTGTGGAAAACTGGCCAAGCGAGTGAAATTACAAGTGGAAAACCAGTTGGACTAACGTTTAAGTGTGTATGTGTGTGTGAGTGTGGCATATGCAATATCTTGTGTGGTAATGCCATGCCCACAGTCAAGGGAAGAGCGCTTGATGCATCATGGCAGTCAGTCGGGTTGACGCATAGATAAGCCAATCAACTATTGGCCATAAATGTTTATGAGCAATTGTCTGGCCAAACAGTTGCCAACAACAACTGCAACAACAGCGACGCGTCGTTGTGTAATTTCAGCTGTCACACAACTTAAGCAGGGGACTGAATAGCGGACCCCCTCGAGCAGCGCAAACTAACTCAGTTGCACAACTTTTACTTTGCAGGCGTCAGACGACACAACATTGCACAAATTTTCTTTTTTTTTTTTTTTTGTAGTAGTAGTAATTTTCACTTGTCGTGCATTTTTGGCGTGTGGGGGGAAATGAGTCAACAAACAGCAAATGCGCAAAATGCAGCGCAGCAGCAGCAACAGCAGCAGCAGTAACGAAAAACGTCCTGTAGAAAAATCTGGTACGGGTAGGTCAACCACCAGACATTGAACCCAGCAGCGTAAAGCAACGCCAGCAACAACAGCAAAGCCAGCAACGGCAACGGGAACGAAGGAAAAGAGCGCATAGAGTCAACAGCAAAATAGCGACAAAAGCATGTGGAAGAGAGCAAGAGCAGGGCAGAGAGGCGCTTGCAATTGAACAAGAACAAAAACAACAGCAAGCACAAGCATATGGAGCAGGAGCAGGCAGCAATGCGACGCGACGCAGCCCGGCTACACACGAATGCGCCAGCACAGTTCGAGTACGACTTCGTCGTCGTCATCGTCATTCCCAACGCCAGCGTCGCTGTCGCCGTCGTCGTTGTTGTCGGCGCATTGTGTGCAAGTTTAGTGGGTTGAGTGACACAGACACAGTTTGCTTTTGGCACGGGAGCGGAACGGGTCGAACAGAGCGAACGAGTTTTGCTTTTCTTTCTTTCTTTCTTTTTTTTTTTGCATTTTATTTTGAGTCTGACTCTCCCGCTGGATGTTGTAATATACGCGACAAGTGTTGCCACTGCAATCAGATTTGTTTGCAATTCTATGTGTTAGAAGTTTCTAGTTAAATCGGCGCAGTCTGGCAACGCTGTTGCTCCGCATTGCATGTGGCGGATGTGCAAATGTTTTAGTCGTCGTTGCTAACGATTAAATGCAGAAATGCGCACAAACACATACACACTCTCACACAGACAGGCATGTAAGTGTGTGAGCGTGTCGGTGTGTGCTGTTGTGTTGGTGTTTTTTGCTCGGCTCTGCAGCGCTGCGAATGAGAATGCGAGTCGAATTGAGTCAAGAGTAGAGTAGGACAAAAGGGAGACACAATTTTGGTAGCAATGACCTTCACCGCGTTGTTCAAGTTGTGTCGTGGCATGGTGTTTTTGTTGGTGGTGCTGCTGCTGCTGTTGCCGTCGCTGCTCTGCCGCTGCCGCTGCCGCACAGGAAAAAGATAAATACGAAAGAGTATGGACAGGAGGGAGTACAATAAATGATGCATAAGGCGTTGCGCTGCATTTAAAGGCGCAGCGAACGGTGTGGGCAGGCCAAGTGGGAGGCAACATGACAGCTAGATAGTTAGCTGCTTAGTCGCTGCATTCGTTTTGTTTTTGTTATTGTCTTTCACTTTGTGCTGTTGCCCTTCTCGCTCGCGCTCATACGCTTTCCACTGCACAAATTAAACATGCGAAAGATAAAAGAGCTTTTGTGTGTGTGCTGGGGCTCTGCGGTGACTCCTATGGCTGCCATTGAAAATGGAGAATGGAGTTCATGACCAGATCTGCTTCTGTATGCATGTGTGTGCATGAGTGTGTGTGTGTGTGTGTGTGTATGGCGTAAACTTGACACTGGCGCTGATTGTGGAGTTGGCTCTGGCTCTGGCAGCGGCTGGCGGTGTCTGTGGGTATGGGTGGCTTTGCCCAAAGGGTGCGGCCAGTTCAGTTCGTTTTTGTTTGCATTTGTTGTTGTTGTTATTTTCCTTCTTTTTTTCTGTTGTGAAAATTGCTCAAGTGCGACGCAGACGCTGCTGGTATGGGTTAACTTTTGGTATCATTGACCTGCTCCGCTCTGTGCTTACAATGCCACTGGCTCCGGCTCCGGCTCTGGCTCTGGCTCTGTCCATGGCTCGGGCTCCGTTTTTTTTTTGCAGTTGTGCAGCAGACAAAAAGAAAATGTAAAAAAAAGAAACGATATTTCGCCCGGGGTAAACATGTATTTGGTTGCATATGTGAGTAACGGGGCAGGTTGGGGCGCAGGCACTGGCAAGATAGTCACGCTGAGACGCCATTTTGGAAATTGTTGCCAACACAACAGTAAATTTTATATGTGCATAATACACACACTCACACACACATGCATGCATACGCATCTGTATTTGTGTGTTTGCATTTATATATTCCCCACTTTACAATAGGTTAGTCTGCTATTGTTCTATTCTGTGTGTGTGTGTGTGTGTATAGCTCTCTCTCTCTCTCGCTCTCTGTGTATTTGTGCTTATGTATATGTAGAAAGTTTTCGCTTTTCGTTGATTTTCATTTTAATTGTGATGCACTTTTCATCATTAAGTGAAATTGTTTAAGGGCGCACTCATACGAGATGAACAGGAACAAAATAGAGGTATGAAGAGCTGAGAAATTGAAGTATTAAAAATATAGATATATTTATAAAATATATACATATATACAAATAAATCTAGTCTTGTATTCGAATATGAAATATATTTTTAAATAAAATTTTGTAAAAATATAATAAAAAAAAAAAAATTAATAAAAAAAAAATAAAAATAAAAAACTATAAAATAAAATACAATTTTTTATTATATTATTATTAATAATACTTCAGATTGAAACAAAAAATTTAACCATATTCAAATTTTAATAATTAAGTAATTAATGATTAATTTATAATTTTATAGTTTTGTATTCGAATATGAAATATAGTTTTAAATAAAATTTTGTAAAAAAATAATAAAAAACAAGTAAGAAGGCTCTAGTCGAGACTGCTCGACTAGGAGATACCCTGAACCCTCCAATCTGATATTCTAATCATTCTGCACTTCTTTCATGCATACATATGTACATACACAAGCATCCACCCACACGCATCCACCCACACGCATAAGACCGCGCTCTGCTAACTACGCAGTAAGCAGCGACTGCGCTTGGGCAGCGCTGCAGTGTGGGCCACATTATGCGAATTTATTTGTTGAATAATTTCTTTTGTAGACGTATGATCTTATTGAAACTTTCAGAACGTAATCATAATGTGTAAATTTGTGTACACTCCAAAGCACAAGTCTCTAGTACTTGAAATACGTTTTTTATGAATTGGGGGCGAAGGGGGCGTGGTATCCAAAATCTGTAAATGGCAAAATGTGTGTATCCATCAAATGTATATACACAACAAATCTGAAGACTCGATGTCTAAAAGTGTTGAAATTAGGCTGAAAAAACAATATCAATTTATCGATTATCCTCGATAAAAAAGATATCGAATGAGTTATCGAAAAAATATGATAAACTCGTACTGCGTATGGTATACACGAGTCTACATACAAAATTTCAGCTCTCTAGCTCTTATAACTTCTGAGATCGACGCACTCATACGGACGGACGGACGGACGGACAGACGGACGGACGGACGGACGGACGGACGGACAGACGGACGGACAGACGGACAGGGCTATATCGACTCAGCTCATCGTCCTGATCAAGAATATATATACTTTATGGGGTCTGCGATGATTCCTTCTGCCTGTTACATACTTTTCACAAAACCATTATACCCTGATTTCCTATTTTCAATGGGTTCAGGGTATAAAATTTAATAAAAAAAAATAAAAATAAAAAACTATAAAATAAAATACAACTTTTTATTATATTATTATTAATAATACTTCAGATTGAAACAAAAAATTTAACCATATTCAAATTTTAATAATTAAGTAATTAATGATTAATTTATAATTTTATAAAGTGTTTTATTATATATATATATTTTTTTTTTGTATATATTTTTTTCATATTTCATATTTTCATATATGTATTTTAAATAATTTTTTTTTTTATAATTATTTATTTATTAATTATTAATTTATAATTTTATAAAGTATTTTTGAATATATTTTGTACATATTTTTTTTTCCTATTTCCATATATGTATATTTTATTTATTTATATTTTGTTTTCATATATTCAAGTATTGTAAAAACGTGTTTTCATAGATCCAAGTAGCCTTTGCCTTTCGCTCGGAGTATAACGTAAAACGAATTCACTGGGAGTTCACAACTTCTACAACCACAGAACTAAAAACATCGAAAAGTAACATAATATTTCCATATATTTAGAAAATTCCCTTTCAAAACGTACATACATAGATATTCTTCATATACAAAATGGATAATTTTAATGTGCCAAAGGTGATCAATCGAAATGTACTGAAGGCTTTGGGCACTCTTCAGGGCAAATATTCGGTGACGGCTTTTGTGCCGGCTTGCTGCATCATTGGTGCGGTGAAAGAACAGTTGCGTCGCAGCAAGAGACTGGATAATATCGAGAGATCTGTGCTGAGTAGTCTGTCCAGTCTCACCCATCTGGGAGTATTGGTTCGCACTGGTCACTCGAGCTATGCGCTGCGTCAGGCACTCGTGTTTGAGGACGGCACGAGTGCGATACCGTGGCTCAGTTCCGGTAGAAGCATCGGGGTGAGTAGATATATTAGATGGATATACATGTATATGTATGGTTGTTTACCAGCCAACTGTTTCTATTAGAGTACCGCTATAAAGGCTGTAAGGAAGAGGCCTTCGGTCAAAAAGCATAATAGTACGGAGTGTATTACGCCCCGATCCTATCGTAGTGTAGGTCAGCAGACCCTAGCAACGCCCATGCATTGTCACGTTTGCCTCAAACGTTACTCGACTAGGGCCAGTGCCCAGAAGCCAATCGAGCCTGAGCCAACAGATGAAGAATTGTCCGTGCTGCCATCGGATTCAGTAGGGATACCACGAGATGCTGATGTCGAGACCGATACATCTACATGTGATTCGCGTTGGGACTTTAATGACCCAATTCCCATCTCTTCTGACAACTTTGGTAATCTTTGCTAAAGCTGATCGAAAACGAGGAAGAAAGGAGAACAAGCAGGAAAAACGAAGAAAAAACAGAAAAAGACGGAAAGAATTTTATTTTGGTTAAACTATTTTCTTTACGAGTTTGTGTGAGTGCTCAATTTTTCATTTTCAAAATTTTAAATATATGTGTATGGAAAAATATAGTGGAATTTTTGTTTATATATATAATGAAGGCAAATTCGAGAGCAATAAATCTAGTTAAAGAAATATGAAGCTAATTATTATTAGTATGTTTTTTTTTTTATATAAATATTTTTTTTTTATTTTTTAGTTTATATATATTTTTATATATATTTTTTTTTATTTTTTAGTTTACTAAAATTTAATGCAAAATTTCTAGGGTTTATTTGAGGTATATTTTAACTAAGCGAGACGTTAAGGAAGGTTTCTTTTTATATATATTTAATTGAAAAAAAAAAAATAATAATAATAGAAATGTTAGGCTGTGACTACCTTATCAAACTACACTTAGGATTTTTCTCTTCCAAGTTTTTGTTTTTGTAAGGTAGATATCTATATAACATTTTTTTTTGTAAAATTTATTTATTTATTTTTTTTTATACAATTTTTAGTATGTGCCTTAGTTTTGATTGTGATTGCTTTTGATAGTTTATCGTCGAGCAATCTTAGACTGTTGAGCAAATGTTAGTTCACATAGGTTACATTTTAGAGATCTGTTATTAACAGAAGTGCTATTTGATCTTAACTATTAAAAGCTGTACATAATTCTTTTCTTTTGCTAATTACAGAGTATCTCTGCATCGACTACCCACACTGCTCTCCCCCGATAAACAGGCCTACAAATGCATGCAAATAGTTGGGTCAGGCAAGGTGCATACAGCATATAGAGTACTCCAGATAGTGCCCATATCATGGCCATGGCCATTGCCACAGACCGAGGCCGTGTCAATGGCTGCAGTGCGAGGCAAGTGAGAGTGGGGCGAGCGTTGGGCGTCGCCTTTGTGCAGTGAGTGCCTCGTTTGGCGGCGGCACTAGCGACGCCAACGATTATAACATCAACGAGCGTTACCAGAGGCCATTATCCTATGCTAGGCAGCGCTACCAACGGCGCATGCGCCGTGTGTGTGGCACGGCGGCCCTGAGTGCAGCTGCAGTGACCGCGATTGAATGGAGCTTGCAACAGAGGTTGGCAAAACTGAGAATAATACATATATCATCGCAGCGAAAGCAAATAAGAAATGATTAATAACAATTGCAGTTTATGGCATTGCAACTTGTGCAGTGTTGCCAGACATTTGGAAATTTGCTAGCAAAGAATTTTAAATAGATTTGAACAGCTTTGGCAAGGCCAGACAATGAGAATTTTTGGAATAAACTAGAAGTACTGAAAAGTTTTGATTGCCCAACAGCTTCAGCGTTGCCAGATATTTGTAAATGTTAAATTTAACTCAATAGAGTTTATTTAAGCAACTTCAGCTTCAGCGTTACCAGATATTTGTAAATTTTAAATTCAACTAAATAGAATTTAGCATCAATCAGAGTGCTTTTGATTAATTGCTCGTCTTGTCGTTGCCAGATAGTTGCCACTTTGGAAATGCATTTCTATTCCCTTGACTTTGGTGCTTTTTCGTTGCCATTTGAAAATTGGAAAGCAGACAGAAATCAGGAGTATGAGCTTGAAATGTCGAATGCACTTGGCGTTGCCAGACATTCACAATCTTTGATTGATTGATGTGTTGTTGGAGAGAGATGGCATTAATTTGAATATATAGAAAACATATCATTTCTGGCTGTAGAATGCCATTTGATAAGCAGTTTAATAATATTAGATTGACTAAGGATTTACTAGCGTAGCCAGATACTTAAAAATACAGAAGTAGTTTTAATTAGCTAATAACTAAATTATATATACATATATATATTTTTGGGGATAGCTTCTATAACTGCTTAACGCTGCCAGAAAGTTAAAATATTTCTATTGCAATCCTAGATACCATTTATGAACAGCATTCATTCAAATTATGATTGATTGGCGTTGCCAGAAAGTTAAAATATTTCTATTGAAATCCTAGATACCATTTATGAACAGCATTCATTCAAATTATGATTGATTGGCGTTGCCAGAAAGTTAAAATATTTCTATTGAAATCCTAGATACCATTTATGAACAGCATTCATTCAAATTATGATTGATTGGCGTTGCCAGACGCTTTGCAAATCCACTGTAAACAATTGTGCGGCAAGTCCGAAAAACGTGTTTCGGGCCTAGATATTAACTGCGCTTTGGCTGCAACTGCAACTGCAACTGCAACTGTAACAGCGTTCATCGACCTTGCAACTCGTTTGCTGCCACGAGAATTTTCTCTAGTCACATTCAAGCTTTGGGTAGGTGCGGACCACGTTAGCATCGACGGCATTTGGTCATTGAACCGCACACAGACGTCTTCTCAATGCGTTCGTTTTTTTTTTTTATTATTTTTTTCTCATTCTTTATCGCTCTTCTCGTATTTGCTGCTTCTTTTGTGTGTGTGTGTGTTTTTCAGTTATTTTAATTCGCATTTTCCGGCCTGGAGTGCAACCCTCGAAATAAATGCTGACAGCTACAACTTTGGCCAAAAACACATCCTGGGCCATAAGTCGCAGTTGGTTTCTCTTTCTACCACTGTCTGGGCCTGGCTGACTGTGGCTCTGGCTCTGGCTTGGTCTAGTGGTCGTCCGTCTGTCCGCCTGTCCGCCTGTCCGCCTGCTCTCGTGCTCCCTTCTATGCGCACTTTCGGTACAGTTTGTGCCCGACAGCACGACATCAGCGAAGCGCCCCACTCGCTGGCTGCTCCACTACCCCAAAGCTAAAAACGTTTTCGTTATCATCGTCATACTCCTCCGGCTCTGCTGCTGTTGCTGCTGCTGCTGCCTTGCCACCTTCTTCGTCTCCTCTGCGTCTTCCTGCTCGACATGTCCAACACGGAAACCGTGTGACAAGGCACAGCACAGCCAAGCAACTGCGACTGGGCCAGACGCCTTTGGCTCACAAATGGTGGTTGATCTTGGCGATATATATATGTGTTTGGCTGTAATTTTTGATATAGCTAAAAGGAAGTTAAGATTATAATTATTGTGATATATGTAGTATGTGAAATTGTAAAGTGAGTTTCCTATTTAGTTAAAGTTTGTATGTAATTGTATAATATTTTAATTTAATCACAATTTATGTCGGCAATAATAAATTTAATAATAGAAGAAGTAAATATTAAGAATATTAATAATACCTAAAAATGAAAAATAAAATAATATCAAATATAAAAAAATAAATATATAAATAAAAATATAAATAGTAACTAAAAATTAAAAATAAAATAATATAAAATATAAATAAAAAATAAATATATAAATACAAATATAAATATTAATTACAATTAAAAATGAAAAATAAAATAATATAAAATATAATTGAAAAATAAAAAATAAATAAATAAATAAAAATATTAATTACAATTAAAAATGAAAAATAAAATAATATAAAATATAAATAAATAAAAATATAAATAATAATTAAAAATGAAATAATATTAAATATAATTGAAAAATAAAAAATACATAATTAAAAAATTTTTTACAATAAAAAATGAAAAAAAAAATATATATACATATATACATATAATATAATTTAAAAAAAAATTAATAAAAATATTAAAAATAATTCAAAATGAAAAATAAATTAATATATAAAAAGTATATATAATTTGTTTTATTGGAATTTAAAAGAAAAATAATTCTTTCATTTCATTTAGTTAACTGAAAGTATTATTAATTTTATTTAATTTTTTAATTAAATATAAATTTTAATTTTTAAAAATGTTTTTCATTTTATTCAGCTAGCTGAATTTAATATTCTTTATTTATTTTTTATAAATATATATATGTGTGTGTTTTTTGTTGTTGTTATTGTATTTATTTATTTTATTTTTTTTTTAGTCTACTCAGCTATATTTAATATTTATTGCTGCATCTAAATATTTAAAATAATTTATTTATGCTACAAATTTGTAATGCTTGACTAGTTTGAATAGTATTATACAATAGTTTAAGAGTTTAAGCTTTTAGTTATATATGTACTATATAGAAAATAGTTTTCTAACTACCAAATCCCAAATCCATCAATGCATTATTTCTGCACACAATCAGGGTTCGTTTATCATTCGTTGAAAAACGAGCTGGACTTGCAAAGTGTCTGGCACATTCGATGCTGGCTGGCGTCCACTTCCCGGTTCGCCGGCATTTCGTACTCCACTCGGCCCACTCTCAATCTATGTAGATGAAAATGAGGCGTATTTCGTTTGGCTGATGGCGGCGAAAAAGCAAGCACAAGCAGCAAGCAGATCAATGACCTGTATTTCACAGCCTGAGACACAATTCAATCGATAAAAGTGAAGAGTTGGGGCACCAGCACAGAGTGCACAGCACAATGCACAGAGGGGGAGGGGGCGGGGACAGGGACGAGGCACAGACACAGATGCCCGCACAGACAAGGCAAAAACAACAACAACAACAGCGTGTAGCACGTAAAATATGCAAGCTTCCTGCAGGAAAAGCCAAAATGGCAGACACTGGCCATGGCCATGGCCAGGAGAGAGGAGAAGTGCGGATGCGGCAAACGTGACGCGTCGAATGGCAGTGAAACCAACAAGGGAGCAGAAGCTTGGATCCGCACTCGCATAAAAAGGGGGTGGAAACTTTCTAACATTCGCAAAGCATACACACACACACACACACACACACATGCATATATATGTATATATATAATTAAAATGAACAGGCAAACAAAATTGGTAACAAGGTGAGACTCGGCTGCAACTAACAAATGTTGCCCAAATTTCAGCAACAACAACAAACAGTTTTAAGTACTTACAGCAAATTGTTGCAATGCTTCATGGGGCAGGACACAACCCTTAGTGTGTGCGCACAACTTACAGGGTGTTGTCTGAGTGCCCCACACACCGACACATTCACACACACACAAACACAAACGCAGCAATCATAGATTCTCCAGACATTAGTCAAGACCCGCCTCAGCTCTATTTGCAGATGAGTTTCGCTCTAATAAACGAGTTATGCTTATAGGCGATTATCTCCATTTGGGATATATGATTAGCTCAGGCCATGCCAGAGACGGTCTGACCTGATTAGAGATAATGCCGCAAGCTATATTAAATATGCAAATGCAGAGAGAGAAACGGAAATACATTCAAAAGCAGGAATAGCTTGCTCCTATTTGTATATGAATAATATATATATATATGACAGATATGATGGTAGGCAGTTTAATGCGGGTTAGCTCCAGGTTCCAAGGTTGGAGGCAGCTCTAGAAGGAAACGAATTAAAATATATATATACATATATATATAAATAAATTTATAAATATAATAAATACATGTATATGTATTTACAAGAAATTAAATTATAATATAAAATAAATTATTTGTTAATTTAATTTTTTTTTAATTTAAAATAAAAGAATATATTTAAAAAAATATAAATATAAGATATAAACAAGTAAGAAAGCTCTAGTCGAAACTGCTCGACTAGGAAATCCCCTGAACCCTTCAGAGAACTAATATTTCACACACATACATAGACACACATAGGCACGCACGCATACAGTATTTGAGTAAAAGTAAAAGCAAGGAGAGAAGTGCAGAAGATCATTAAAGTTGTCTATGTGTACGCAGCAATTCTCATTTGGTATTTGTATTTAGGTAAAACGCAGCTAGAATGCTCGCAGCAGCAGAGAGCGTTCCCATTGCTCACTTGAAGCTCAACTGCAACGAGAGAGACAGTACTTGAGTAAAAGTAAAAGCAAGGAGAGAAAAAGAGCAAAAGATCATTAGAGTTGTCTATGTGTAGGCAGCAGTTCTCTTTTGGTATGTGTATGTGTAAAACGAAGCTAGAATGCTTACAGCAGCAGAGAGCGCTCCAATTGCTCACTTGAAGCTGGAATGCAACGAGAGAGAGTAAAAGCAAGGAGAGAAGAAATGCAGAAGCTCATTACAGTTGTCTGTGTGTATGTAGCAGTATTCATTTGGTATTTGTATTTAGGTAAAACGAAGCTAGAATGCTCACAGCAGCAGAGAGCGTTCCACTGCTCACTTGAAGCTGGAATGCAACGAGAGAGAGTAAAAGCAAGGAGAGAAGAAATGCAGAAGCTCATTACAGTTGTCTGTGTGTATGTAGCAGTATTCATTTGGTATTTGTATTTAGGTAAAACGAAGCTAGAATGCTCACAGCAGCAGAGAGCGTTCCACTGCTCACTTGAAGCTGGAATGCAACGAGAGAGAGTAAAAGCAAGGAGAGAAGAAATGCAGAAGCTCATTACAGTTGTCTGTGTGTATGTAGCAGTATTCATTTGGTATTTGTATTTATGTAAAACGAAACTAGAATGCTTACAGCAGCAGAGAGCGTTCCCACTGCTCACTTGCCGTCGGGCTCAACATTTGAAAGAAACAGCGCTTGAGTAAAAGTGGCCCTATATATACAGGGCAGCGGCTGCAGCATTTCTTCAGTCAGTCTTCAGTGATCCAGGCCTGGTGGGGTTCAGCGTAATAAAGTGAAGCAGAGTGTGTGAATTATAAGCATTAATGACGTAGAGGGACTACGTAGCGAAATTACGTAGAGGAAATACGTAGGGGGAACACTTAGAAGAAATAGATAGAGGAATAGTACTAAATCAACTCAACTCCACACCCTGATCAAGAATATATATACTTTGTGGGGTTCATTATACCCTGATTTCCCATTTTCAATGGGTTCAGGGTATAAAAATATAATTTTATTTTATTTAAGACAAATTAAATGTTTTATTAAATTAGATTGTATATACATATGTTAAAATATTTAGCTAAAACTATGATAAAACGCAATTTAAATAGTTGTGCATTTGTTTTATTTAATCTATTATTTTATTTAAAATAGTCTCATTATAAAATATAAATAAATTTATTATATTTTTATAAAATGCAATATTTATTTAATTTAATTAAAATTATGATAAAAAGCAATTAAAATAGTTGCTTATTTTTAATTTATTTAATTTATTATTTTATTTAAAATTGCCTAATTGTATGCCTAAATAAAAAGCAAAATATCTTATTAAACCAATAAAAAAATTTAACTCCATATAAATTATAAACTAATTAAATTTTAATAAATGTCTGCAATCAAATACCCATACAAACATTTAACACTTGACGCACGTCTCTTCAATAATGAAAAAATAGTTAATTGTTTGCTTCTTCCTTTTTTTTTGCAGTTTTTGAAAAAAATTGCCGCTCAGTCAGACGCAGCATCAGAGCCAATTAGCCTTACTAACACACTCCCACGTTGAGTTCTTTTTGCTTTTGTCTCTCGCTTTGCTTTTCATGTCACATCGAAGTCTAAAATGAAAACTACAGGGAAAGTCTCTACATGGAAAAAAGCGAAATTTTGCAGCAGCCTGCAGCACTGCAAAATGGAGTTTTCGCACAGGCTCGCTCACTCTCTATGGCTCGCTCTCTCTCTGTCTCTCTCTCCCTTTGGTGTGGGCGCTTGAACTACCCTTTGAATGCAACGGAGTTGGAGCTTCTTCCGTCTGGCAGATAATTACTCCACAATGTTTCATTCCACAAACAGTTGCCTTGGTTGCCAACGGGGCGGGAATGTGGCATGCGAAAATACCCAAAAACGCATTGGGTCAGTGTAAAACAATCAGCAGAAAAAAGTGGAATGGGAAGAGCTGCCCAATATTTGGAATTTATTGTAGATTTCTGCAAAACATTAAAATTATTTTATATTCAATTTATAAATAAAAAATGTATAAAAAAATAATGGCAAAAAAAAAAAATATATGAAATGTAATATTACTCATAATACTTGCATAATTAATAATGTATATAAATTGAAACAAATTATTTAAATACATACTTTTAGGCATATAAGAATATAAAATAAACAAAATTTGCTTTTAATATGCTGTGATAGTTTTTTCTAATACACAAACATTTATGTATTGTAAGTCATTAAATATGAAGCAACTAAAATAAGAGAACTAAATATCTCTGAGCTCGGTTTGACTGTGTGAGAAGCGCAAGGTAATCAAAAATAATCCAATTCAAATAAACGCGCCAAAAGCTCTAGGCAGTGTAAGCAGTTCACTTCTTCCACCAACAGCAGCTCTATCACAAGCAGTGCAACGCATTTAACTGCTTGCCAGAACTGCTTTGAACATTCAACTGAACTGCTTCATGCACTTGCAAGACTATTGTGAGTAGCTGCTATTTTGTTTTTATTCTTTTGAGTATTGAGTATTTTTTCATATAAATATTAACAGCCGAAATAATTTTATTACAAGTTCAGCTTTGCTGTTTGTAAATAATTTAAATGAGTGTAGAAAATGATTATAGAAAATAAAATAAAACAAAATATGAAGTAAATAAGAATATGCAACATTAAATAATATTTAATTCTTAATTTGAAGTCTATTAAATGTTTTACAGATTGCATTTATTTCGATTTATTAAATAACAATAAGTAACATTTAATTATTAATTTGAAGCCTTTTAAATGTTTTACAGATTGCATTTATGTCGATTTATTATACATAAAAGACCAAAAATAATCCAATTCAAATAAACGCGTCAAAAGCTCTAGGGAATGTAAGCAGTTCACATCAACCACCAACAGCAGCTTCACACAAGCAGTGCATCGCATTTAATGGCCAGCTTGAACTGCTTGCATATTTATCTGAACTGCTTCATGCACTTGTAACACTATTGTGAATAGCTGCTATTTTGCTTTTAACCTTTTGAGTAACTTAGTATTTTATTTTTTGTAAATATTAACAGCCAAAATAATTTTATTCCAGGTTCAGCTTTGATGTTAGTAAATAATTTAAATGAGTGTAGAAAATTAACCTAATGCCTAATTTGTTATATTGCTAGCGAATGCTCTGAGTAGTAATTTATTTAGCCCAATTATCGGGATCATATGGATCTGGCGAATCACTGCAGATGCCATAGCTCCTCTTCTCTGGGGTACACTGTTTAGTTGCTACATCGAAATACATATCATCTTCGCATTTTTTCTTGGCAACCATTGCACCATTTTTGCACTCAAGGTAGTGCTGACAGCCCAGATCCTCGGCCAGCTCAAAGCCCGACTCACGGCCATCGCAACGATCCTCTTCGCATCGGCGTGACGAGCGATCCTGACACAGTTGCAGCTTCTCATTGAAGAACGTCTCCACGGGGCACTGATGCCAGACGGGATCCGGATCCGGCACACCCGAGCCCAAGTCCCGACAATAATAATATCCCCGACATGTGGCGCCATCGGGAACGTATGTGTTGCGCTTTGCCAATTTCTTGGTGCCGCACACATCAACCGGATGCGGATGCTTGTCACACGCCACCCAAGACTTCTCCATGCAACCCTTTTTCGCCACATCGTAGTAGAATCCAGGCTGGCAGGTGATTGTCGTATTCTTGCCCGACTTGCATGTGAAATACTTATTGCAATTCAATGGATCCCTCGTCTCTGCGCTCACCGGCATCACCTGGCAGAGCTCGAAGGTGACGTTGCATGTCACGTCCTTGGGATAGGCGCATATCTTTTTCGTCTTATCGAACCACATGCCAGAGCCACAGACACCTTTGCCCAACTCCTTCGCCTTCTCGCAGTAATACCAATTCGCACAGTTGAAATTGTCGCCCACATAGCCCGTAGTCTTGGACGTGCACGGCGAATTGCAGTATGTGTCAGTGGTCTCCAGCGACTTTTGGCACGAGCCCTTGGCCAAACTGAAATAGCGCTTGTCTCCCGTGCATATTTCACCTGGCGTACTAACGGAATTCTGGCATATAATTGTACGATCACAGTAGCCCGGCTGGCGCAATTTGGTGCCATCCGCGAAAAGGCGACAAATGTCTTGGCCATCGTTCAGGTATTCCGTTTGCCAGCTGAGCCCGGCCAATGCCAGCAGCAACAGCAGCGGCAGCAGCGTTATCAGCAGCCAATCTGTGAATAGTTAAGGGAAATAATTTTGTTTATATAATAAAGAAGTACGGTAAATTGAGAAACTAAACTACGAACTATTCAACTATGCAAAATATAACAAAAGCAAGGAAAGACGGATAGGTGAACAGACGGATGGACAGATGGATAGAATGAATGATGGATGACGTACGGACGAACGTATGTAACGGATAGACCGACGGACGGACAAAAGGGTGAACAGGCAGACGGATGGATTGATGAAATAACGCACGAACGGACGGATAACTGAACCGAAAGATGGACGAATAGACATCCAGAGCTTAATTAACTCAGCCTCACGCCCTGATCTAGAATAAATATTCGTTATGGCAACTGTTACGCCTACTTCTGCATTTCACGAAAGTCTTTATACTCCGATTTCTTGTTAATAATATTCACTTTAATCACCATCGATTTACCTTGCATGTCTCAAGCGCTTCTTCTGTGTACAGTAAACAAAGTTAACTAACTAACTGACGGCGCTTGAATATTTGGCATTATATACTCGTGCACAGCTGGTTCACAGTAGATCGATTTGGAGCTATATATTATGCGAAAGCAATTATTGTTTCACCCCAAACAGATAAGATTCGGCAAGTCACATGCACACCTGACGAACGCCCCCCAGCCAGAGCGAGAGAGAGAGAGAGAGAGAGAGAGAGAGAGATAGATAATTACTAAAATGTATGAAGATGTCTCTAAAGTATTTGCAAAAGTTTACGTTTTATTTTTAGGTAGAAATATTTACGAGATCAGTTATTGGAAATCGCTGGAAAATCCCAAGAAATGATACTGAGTACGTCTCTCTCTCTCTCTCTCTCTCTTTGGGAATTCTTAATGTCAAATTGATGAAACATGTGTTTTTTCGGCATGATTAATTTGTACTTTTTTGGTTCGTCCTAATTTATTATTACCTAAAGTTGATTTACAATGTGGCCAAATAATTGATAAAAGGTGCACAGTAATTATTTTCAAATTGCTGCCGCCTTTAATAACAGGTGTAAATAATTCAATTAGTGAGGCTACTACATGTGTCTCTTCAGGTGATAAGGATGTTGACGTTGTGCCCGAGCACGTAAGCGAAAGGTACAATTTAATGAAGGCTATTTATTGTATTTGTAAAAATATATATGTATAGTATGTATTTTCTTTTTATTATTATTATTTTTTTTTTATATTTTTCATCCATTCTTATCTTTTTATTATTTAATAATTTATATTTATTTCATTAAATAATATATATTTATTTCATTATTTGTGTTTCATTTATTTATTTATTTTTAATTATTTATATTTATTTCATTATTTGTGTTTCATTTATTTATTTATTTATAATTATTTATATTTATTTTATTATTTGTGTTTCATTTATTTATTTATTTTTAATTATTTATATTTATTTCATTATTTGTGTTTCATTTATTTATTTATTTATAATTATTTATATTTATTTTATTATTTGTGTTTCATTTATTTATTTATTTTTAATTATTTATATTTATTTTATTATTTGTGTTTCATTTATTTATTTATTTTGAATTATTTATATTTATTTTATTATTTGTGTTTCATTTATTTATTTTTAATTATTTATATTTATTTTTTGATTTGTGTTTCATTTATTTACTTATTTTTAATTATTTATATTTATTTTATTATTTGTGTTGTATTTATTTATTTATTTCATTATTTGTGTTTTATTTATTTTTAATAACTTATATTTATTTCAGAATTTTTGTTTTATCTATAAATTTTTTTATTTTTTGTAAATAATTATTAATTTGTTTTTCTTGTTGGGCTGGGGTATTTTTATATCAATAAATAATTTGTTACATTAAAAAAATTAAATTAAATTTGGAAATGATTTTTATTAATATTATTTTAATTAACCTATATACATATTAATACAAATTTGTTAATGCGAATTTTATTATTTTAGTTTTAAGTTTGATAGGTATTTAATAATATTTATTTAATTTAATTGCTATATACATATATATATTTTATTCAATATACAGTTTTTCTACCCATCTCTTAACCTTCAAACTGAACTCAATAAATAATTTGCAACACTTGAGTCATTAAATTTTTGCTATATGCACAAAATCAGTTCGTAAATATCTCGATTTATGACGCTGCTTAGAATTGAACAGAAAATAATGCCAATGAAAAAAGAAATCACATTCCAGAATTGGGAATTTTTTCTATGTGATATAGTAAGTCACGAGGTAAAAATTATACATATTTATATATACTAAAGTATAGATGTGGATATGTATTTATTTTATATATAATGTGAATCACTGCGAAATGTCGCTGCACTTTGGGGGCTTCCGAACCTGAACGCGGCTCACATACTTACAGAAAGAGAGACAGCAAGCATAAATAAATATATATATATGTATATAAATAACAGCAGATAAATATAGTTTCTTGATATTTATATAGACAGTTTTGAACTTTCTTTCGCAACATATACATAGATCACCGTTAGACACTTGTTCCCATACACCGTTGATCGGTTCCAATAAAAAGCACTGATTTCGAATGGTGCTAGAATTGAAATGAAATGACTTTTTGGGCGTTATCTATGCACCAATCGATCTCAGTTCTTCAATTTGAACTGGTGTGGTGTTTATTGGGCGTGTGGCATAGTAGCACTACATCATTTTATTTATTTATATATATTTTTTTTAGAAGCGAACGCGATCACGACTGATAACGAGACGAGCGAACGTGTCACAGACGACTGTTTGGGCGACAGGCGCTGTGCAGCGCTTAAATCTGAGAAACCTGTTACACCTGAGAAGATTTTTACAATAGACCCGAGCGTATGCTTGTCCCTTGTGCTCTGACTCGTATTTCCCTTGCTCTGGACTCGGTGTCCTCCTTCTCAGTATGCATATGCATAGGTGTCTCTATATATGTGTGTTTGTGTTTGTGCATACCCTACATAGGGCACAACAAACACTTACCATGTAATGTATACCCATAAACCGAACTTTTGCCAGCCATGGATCAAATCCATCATGCGTCTAGCCCCGAAAGCTTTTTACATTTGTTGCTCTTCTTCAACTGCAGTTTCTACTCTTTCTTCAGGCTTAGTTCAGTCTTCTTTGCATTGGTGTAATTTAATTCAAGCGTACCTCAGCGTTTGCTTCTCTACAAAAAAATAATTAGAATTGTCTCGGTCTCAGTTTCAAATGCGGATCCCATCTAACTCGACCCAAAGCAGGAAGCCACTCACCGCAGTCACCGCTGTGCATCAAGGTGCATAATTATATTTATAGCTAACAGTACATGTCATACCTCATATATGTTTGTGCGATTTCTTTTCTCTATATACTGTTGACATCTGCTTTTGTCCATGTATTTGTTTTGTGTCTTAATTGTGCAAATATCGCTTACCTATCAAACTGTTATTCAATGGCAGCAGTTATTTTGTGTCAAGCAGATCTATTAATACCCTTTGCGGCTTTAATGTTTGATAAGAATGCATATAAATAGGTCGTTCATGTAATATTTTGTTAGAATTACAATCAGATTCTTAGTTGCTAAGATAGTTGAGTTTTTGAGTATTTTAAAAGGAATTTACAATCTGATTTATTATTTTTTATGAATTATATACACGTATATTTACATGAGAACTAATTATCGGCTATAAAAGTAACTGCCATAAATCCATATATGTATATGTATGTATTTTCTACACAGATTTCTCTCTCTTTCTCTCTGAACTTAGGCCTTCTTGCCTCAGGAAATTTATTGATTTTTATTATACACTAAGTCCACTACAAATGCCAATTTATTTTATTTATTTATTAATTTTCATTAATTTTGCATTATTATTATTATTATTATTATTATTATTATTATTTTATTTCATTTTTTTTTATTATTTTTTATTATTATGAATATTTATTTTATTTTTTTTATTATTTTTTATTATCAACATTTTTTTTAAAACAAAATATGTAAATATCCTCTTCTCAATCTCTTTATTATTATTTATTTATTATCGCTATGTCCTGAACCATTATACCCGGTGTTGGTCTAAGTTTAGAGCAGCATTGCTACAAGAATCTACGATAAATTTCAAATCAGAAATGTCGTGAATATTTCACTTACACTTGGTCTTATACCACTCAAAAACTTTAACTTCTGTATGAAGAATGCGTTGCGGAAATGTTGAAAGTGTTGCAGAAGGCCTAAGGAAATCAACATTTGATTGCTAGAATATTTAACAAGCAAAAAAAGAAAGTTTCACAATTGCATCCACTGATGAACAGACGAGCAATCAGAGCAAGAAATTACGGCTTGAAAACTAATATATTTATGTACAGTACAGTTAATTGGTTTGCCGAAATGAATTTGGTATAGCGAAAGCAAAGATGAGTTGTCTATGATGCGATAAATATTATTTAAAAAAAAAAAAAAAATAGAATTTGCATGGTTATCAGAAGTCAAGAAACACACGCCCTTAGAAATAATAATTAAAGAAGTATGCTATAAAATTAATATATTTAATAATTCGAAAAAAAATAATTCGCAAACAAAATATATTTCTTTGCATACTTTTCGTCATGCTGAACAGGTGTGTTTATAAATATTTAATGCATATATATTCAGATATAAAATATATACAAAATATGAATTAAAAAAATAAATAAATAAAAATAAATAAAATATATATGTCTGAATTAAAAATAAAATATATACAATATATGCATTAAAAAAAAAAAAAAAAATAATAAAAAAAAATAAAATATGTATATATGTCTGAATTAAAAATAAAATGTATTTTGATTTATTTAATTATTAAAAATATTTAATATTTTATTAAACAAGAGCGCTGCTATATTTTGCATAAAGATAAATTTTAATTTATAAAATTAGATTTTTTGTTTTGTTTTTAAAATAGATTTATTTATTAATTAATTGTTGAATCTGCATATTATGATTTATGCAAATTTATTTAAATAATAAACCAGAAATTCATGCATTTTTTTTATATGTATACAATATATATGTATATAAATATAAGTATATTTTACATACTATAAATATATATAATCACATAATCAATTTAGTTAGTTAACAATTTGTTTATAATCAGAAAATCCGACTAGCTTTAAATACTTGTGGTTGTAATAATGAAATAATTGCAGTTCACATAATAAAAACGCGTAAGACCAGTTAAGTACGTCCATGTCTTTATTTGCCTAGAGATTGCAATCGGTGCTTTTGAACGACAGAGTTAATGGCTAAAAGAATGTTAAACAATTGCCAAATGAATGAACCGTTAAGTGTGTATATGATATCAATATGGCGAGACAGAGCGGGAGAGAGAGAGAGAGAGAAAGCTGCCTTATCGTCAAAGGAAGAACAAGTTGTGAGTGTCGGCATTTTGCGAATATTGAGCATGGCTCCAAGTTGAAGAAGTTTTTTTTATTTTTTTTATTTTCAAACTATGATAGTTGTTGTTGATAAGAGGCTTTCGGATCCCGCAACAAGTGCGTAATTACACACGCGATGCATGCAGCGCGACTCCGAGCAAGCGCCTCCGATAACAGGGCGAAGAGAACTAATCAAGAGGTAAATACGTTTATTTGTATTATCAAGACGATTGACTACTGATTTGATATACTATATGGGCAATACAAATACAATTTGTTGCCCAAAATTTTTGCTTTCCACTTCCATAAATGCCACTGAGCCAGCTCGAACCTCAATTAGTTGCGCTCGAAGTTCAGGCGAGGAGAAATGTGCAAATTCAAGAAAGAAATTGGTAAATAGCAAATGGATTCAAATACATTGTAAAGACATCGATTCATTTATTCCGGGATTTATCTTCACTCAGTCTCAATCGGCTTGCTCTTGCTGATTGGAGCTCATAGCTCGCTGGCGCAATGGGCGAATATTTGCTCTGATGCTGAGGATGGAACACGTCTGGCCTTGCCCTTGGATTGTGCTCGATTTGCGGTGTGCGAGGACCGTGAAGTTGCGCAGATTCGCCGCTGTCCACGTGGCCTGCACTTCAACTCGGAGCTGGGTGAATGCGATTTCCAATGGCGAGCCGATTGTACGGGTCTTCTGCTGTTCGGCAAGGCGGTCGCTGACGAGGATTGTGTGTGCACCTGTTGCGCCGAGCAGTGTCCCGATGAGAAGCCGGAGCAGACTACGCCCTGTCTGCCGGTGGAGAGTACTACGAAGCCCATCGGCCCCACCAGCAGCCCGGATATAGGCGTTGAGACGACCTCTGAGGGTGAGACTACCTACAATACGGAACCCTCTGTTGGTCCCGGTCCCGGTCCAACCGAAAGTCCAGTGGGACCTCCTGGCGGTGGTGGTGGCGACGTACCCGGCTTCTGCACCGACAAGCGTCCGGATTGCGTTAATAAGCCGGACGGAGCTTTGTTGCAAATACCTGGCGTATGCACAAAGTTCGTTCAATGCAATCACGGCTGCTGCACGGACCAGATCTGTCCCAGCGGCCTCTACTTCGATCCCATTAAAGGCATCTGCAATTATCCGTGGGACGTGGACTGCACGCCAGCGAGCACAGATGACAATGATGGTGAGCTGGTGGGTCCATCGGGCACCACTTGCAGTGATCAGGGCATTTGCGCCGGCCAACGAGATGGTACGCTGTTTGCTGATCCGGATAGCAATGGCTATTTCGTTTGCCAGTGCCAGTGTCCCATTGCCATGCCCTGCGATGCGAATACCAAATTCAATCAGACGGCTCAGGTCTGTGACTGGGATAATGTACCAAATACAGATGGCGGCAACGGCGGTGGCGGTGGCGGTAATGGCGGCGGCGGTAGCGGCAGCAGCGTCGTCATTTGTCCCGATGGCCTGATCTACAATGCCACCTCCGATCAGTGTGATTATGCTCCGGGCTATGTGCCGGAGGTCGTCTGCCCGAACACCGAGACTATTTGCCAGAACCAACCCGAGGGCGAACTCTTCCCCATGAACGGTGTTTGCAACAAGTTCTACAAATGTAATTTCAACTGTGCCATAGAGCAGATCTGTCCCAATGATTTGCTCTATGACGCCGAGGCCCAGATCTGTGACTATCCCCAAAATGTGAAATGTGATTGGCCGTATTCGCCACCAACTGGCCCAGATGCCGGACCCTCGGGCATATCCTGTGAAAGCAACGGCCGCTGTCTAGGACAGCGCGAAGGCACCTACTTCCCATCCCTGACCAGCTGCAGCGGCTACGTCGTCTGCCAGTGCGAGTGCGAAGTGCCCATGGAGTGCTCGCCAGGTCTCTACTGGGATACCAAATTGTCCACGTGCAATTACCCTGACAAAGCTGGCTGCACTCTTTAAATTACTACAGACATACTAATAAATGAAAATAATAATAATAAATGAAGTATTTATTCCTTTCATTCTACTCAACATGTCAGAGTTGTAAATAGGAGCTGTGCGACATCGATTTAGCTATGCTCGCCTCTCATTTTATATTACTCAATTCACAGAGCTCTTATATAGCCTCTGCCTGTTCATGTAAGGCTCTTGAGCTTGAACTGAGCTCGAGCAGGTACCGTCTCCTATATAAATGCTTAACTTTTGCAGCGCCCGGTCAGTTGTCTAACAGATCTCCAGCTGCACGCTTGCAGTGTATTGCAGTGGACTGGTACTATGGTAAGTGATTCAATTTATTATACCCTGAACCCATTGAAAATGGGAAATCAGGGTATAATGGTTTTGTTGAAATGTCTGTAACAGGCAAAAGAGGCGTAGCAGACCCCACAAAGTATATAAATATATTCTAGATGATTTAGCACTATTTGTTTGTCCATTTCTTCAAAATATTCCTTCTACGTATTTCGAAGTATTTCTTCCAAGTATTCCCGCTATGTATTTCCGTTAAGTATTTCCTCGTTCTTCTAAGTATTTGCTCGACTTATTTTATTCTACGTAATTCATCCACGTATTCGTCTACGTAGTTCCTCTACGCCTTTAATGCTTAGCTGATCGATCACACGCTCTGCTTCACTTTATTGCGCTGACCCCCACCAGGCGTGGACGACTGAAGAAATGCTGCAGCTGCAGCCTTTTATATACGTGAAGCCACTTTTACTCAAGCACTGTCTCTCTCAAATGTGAAGCCCGACGGCAGGTAGCGCTCATTGCAGCCGAGCTTCAAGTGAGCAATGGGAACGCTCTCTGCTGCTGCGAGCATTCTCTCTTCGTTTTGCCTAAATACAAATACCAAATGAGAACTGCTGCGCATACACATAGACAACTGTAATGATCTTCTGCACTTCTTCTCTGCTTGCTTTTACTTTTACTCAAGTACTGTCTCTCTTAAATGTTGAGCCAGACGCTAGGTAGAGCTCGTTACAGTCTCTGCTGCTTCAAGCATTCCTTCAGGGGATTTCCTAGTCGAGCGGACTCGATTTGTTAAAGCTTTTCGAACTACGGCCTTATAATATACTACAACTATAAGTCTTACTACTATAACTACTATAAAAATAAGTCCTACTACTATAACTATAAGTCTTACTACTATAACTATAAGTCTTACTACTATAAAAATAAGTCCTACTACTATTACTATAAGTCCTACTACTATTACTATAAGTCCTACTACTATTACTATAAGTCCTACTACTATAACCATTACTTCTACTACTACAACTATAAGTCTGCTGCGCTTTATATATGCCCACTATTACTCAAGCAGTGTCTCTCTCAAATTTTGTGACCGACAGCGTTCATTGCAGTCGAGCTTCAACTGACCAATGGGAATGCTCTCTGCTGCTGCGAGCATTCTAGCTTCGTTTTACACATACACATACCAAAAGAGAGCTGCTGCCTACACATAGACAACTCTAATGATCTTCTGCTCTTTTTCTCTCCTTGCTTTAGCTTTTACTCAAGCACTGCAGAGCACAGTCTCTCTCAAATGTGAAGCCCGACGGCAGGTAGAACTCTTTGCAGTTGACATTCAAGTGAGCAATTGGGACGCTCTCTGCTGCTGTGAGCACTCTAGCTTTGTTTTACCTATGTAAATACAAATACCAAATGAGAGCTGCTGCATACATGTAGACAGCTGCACTGCTTCTCTCCTTGCTTTTACTTTTACTCAAGTACTGTCTCTCTCGAAACAGTCGAGCTTCAGGTGACGCTCTCTGCTGCTTCAATAATTTGTTCAGGGGATTTGCTAGTCGAGCGGACTCGACTTGAGCTTTCATACTTGTTTTCTTTAATAATAAATAATAATATATATATTACTGTACTCCGTAGCAGTGCTCCTGCGTCTGGGTCCACTTTTTCAAAGACTTCTCGCAGTCTCTTTTGCAAGCATCTTTCATGGTGTCAATTTAAGTAAGTCTCAGCTCAGCTCGAAGTTTTAGCGTTTATGATAATATTAATAATATTAATGTGACTAATATACCTAAAAATAATCAATATGCAGAAAAGTAATATCATTAATTATATAAGTTTTCATTTGACATGCCCTTATTGTTGTTTTTAAGTATTTCCGATTAGATTTAAATATATTTGTCCTCTTATGGCTCCAGCTGTGATTCTTTAGTCAGACAACAGCAAGTCAAACAGTTAGCCATATATTACTTGAGTTAAGGCAATACTAAGAAATTATAAAATGTTTATTTGAATCTTCCAAAGGTCTTATCAGCCATTAATAAAGATTATGATAAGATAAGAACTTTATTGCTTGGCCACTAGAGATTTTCAATCAACGTATTAGCTTTTAACTACATATGAATTATGATTAAGCTCTTTGTGTTTACTTGCTCAATGATTTGAAGGGGGAAATTGGGGGCTTGCCGGGTAGTAATAAAGGTCAATATAAACCATAAATTGCCCACAGAAGTAATGGGAAATTTTCTGCAATTAGCTAAACAATTAATTAAAGCAATTTACAGCATATCGAACGAGTCTTGTAACACCCAAGATATTGTCAGTCGTGTAATATATTATCAGACTCCATTATCTGACGAAAAAAATATGATAATTTTGATAGGCGAATAATATAAAAGGTGAAGCAACTGGCAGGTGTTTAGTAAACACGCGCTCTTCAAGCTAATTACAGTTTCAAATGTATTTCGAACGTTTACAGCATCAGCAATACGGTAGACATGTGAATTGTGAAGGAAAAGAAAGTTTTACGAGATTTTAAGAATCTGAATTTATCATATAGCGTTCCTTGTGGGCATTCTATTATGGCACTCAATAGTATCGATAGCCAGAAACTGCTGTACAGAGGGAGAAACTCAGGAGGATCCCAACGATGGCCTCAGCTATTTCGTCTGCTGCGGTGGAACTTTAGTTCATAAGACCTGTGCAGGCGGTAGCTATTGGAATTCCACAATGAAATCATGCCAGCCTTATGCGGTTGAATGTAGGGAGAACGATATTCAACTCGATCCGCAAGACTGTACGGCCTATTTTCTCTGTGTGATGGGACAATTTATGAGTCAGAAATGTGCCCATGGCACTTACTTTGATACAACAATCAAGGCGTGTGTAGGAGATACCAAAGGTTATTGCACAACGACATCTTAAAGAGTGTCTAATTGAAATTGGAAAAGAAACTCATGTTCTTACTGCTATAAAAGAAAAGTTATAAAATAAAAAAAATATTTCATTGGAAAAATCTTTAAAGATTTTAAGAAATTTCATTTTCGAAGACTCCTAAAATAAAACAATTGGACAAATAGATTGATCTTAAATTAATAATATGAAAATTAGTTTTACTTTTTATTGAATGTAAACCCTCCTTAATAAACCACCTTTTTTTGTTCATGCATTATTCTAATAAAATAAATGTAATTGGCATATGAAACTTCTTGATTTTATCGCCCTAGAATATGCTATACTGTCTACTATTGTGAAGTTTATTTTTTGACTTCTAGGTCAATAAGATATGTATCTCATTATCTTCATAATTCATCAATTTCTACTTTCTTTTAAACATTTTTCAAATTTTGATAAGCAATCTTTGTTGTGTTCGAATATACGCTCGATATGATCAGTAGCACAGGTTTCCCTTTTATCTGTTGGTAACTGCATCCGTTATTGAACAGAAGCAATTAATTATTTTAATTGCAGAAAAATATAAAAGCTGAGACATGGACCAGAAAAATTCAGTCGACGAATTCTCTACCTAGGTAATAGTCGTTCAATTAGCGAACTGCGAAAATGGCTAACCGAAGAAACTTAAATTTTGGTAAGATAACAATATTCATTCTCTCCTGTAATATCAAGTATTAGAGCTGATTCATCTATCCACTTGCAGTGTATCTCCTCTTCATTACTATGGCCTTAGTCTTGGGAGCCGTGGCTGATGATGATTGCTGTGAAGTCGGTGATACCAAGCCGGACGAAGACGATTGCACCCAATACTACGGCTGTTGTACGGGAAAGTTCGTACTTAAATCCTGTCCAAGCGGACAATACTGGAATAGAAATACCAAACAATGCGAAGACGACAATGGCCAATGCGTTACTGTAGCTCCCTGCACATGTACAGATGGAGATGTCAAAGCAGATGATTTAGACTGTACCAAATATCTGGTCTGTCAGAACGGAGAATATGTCTCCGCTTCCTGCAACTCTGGTGACTACTGGAACTCCGCTAGCAAACAGTGTGAGAAGGATAATGGACAGTGCGCTACTCAGTCTCCATGCACAAATGGAGACACCCAGGCAGATGCTTCAGACTGTACCAAGTACCTGGTCTGTCAGAACGGACAATATGTCTCCGTTTCCTGCAACTCTGGTGACTACTGGAACTCCGCTAGCAAACAGTGTGAGAAGGATAATGGACAGTGCGCTACTCAGTCTCCATGCACGAATGGAGATACCCAGGCAGATGCTTCAGACTGTACCAAGTACCTGGTCTGTCAGAACGGAGAATATGTCTCCGCTTCCTGCAACTCTGGTGACTACTGGAACTCCGCTAGCAAACAGTGTGAGAAGGATAATGGACAGTGCGCTACTCAGTCTCCATGCACAAATGGAGACACCCAGGCAGATGCTTCAGACTGTACCAAGTACCTGGTCTGTCAGAACGGACAATATGTCTCCGTTTCCTGCAACTCTGGTGACTACTGGAACTCCGCTAGCAAACAGTGTGAGAAGGATAATGGACAGTGCGCTACTCAGTCTCCATGCACGAATGGAGATACCCAGGCAGATGCTTCAGACTGTACCAAGTACCTGGTCTGTCAGAACGGACAATATGTCTCCGCTTCTTGCAACTCTGGTGACTACTGGAACTCCGCTAGCAAACAGTGTGAGAAGGATAATGGACAGTGCGCTACTCAGTCTCCATGCACAAATGGAGATACCCAGGCAGATGCTTCAGACTGTACCAAGTACCTGGTCTGTCAGAACGGACAATATGTCTCCGCTTCCTGCAACTCTGGTGACTACTGGAACTCAGCTAGCAAACAGTGTGAGAAGGATAATGGACAGTGCGCTACTCAGTCTCCATGCACGAATGGAGATACCCAGGCAGATGCTGCAGACTGTACCAAGTACCTGGTCTGTCAGAACGGACAATATGTCTCCGTTTCCTGCAACTCTGGTGACTACTGGAACTCCGCTAGCAAACAGTGTGAGAAGGATAATGGACAGTGCGCTACTCAGTCTCCATGCACGAATGGAGATACCCAGGCAGATGCTGCAGACTGTACCAAGTACCTGGTCTGTCAGAACGGACAATATGTCTCCGTTTCCTGCAACTCTGGTGACTACTGGAACTCCGCTAGCAAACAGTGTGAGAAGGATAATGGTCAGTGCGTTTCAGTAATCTGTAAGGATGGTGTCCTTAAGCCAGATGCATCTAACTGTGCTGGCTTCTACGAGTGTGTGGATAATAAGTTTGTCCAGAGAAAGTGCCCTGCTCAAACCTATTTCGATAATTCGCTGGGTGCTTGCGTGATCGATGAGAACGGTGTTTGCATTCCCAAGGTCTGCGATCCCGAATGCTGTGATATGCCTAACAATTGGATTGGACCCGTCGATAAGAACTGCTCAGCTTTCATTCAATGTCTCTATGGTAATGTGATCCAGCAGAACTGTCCCAACAATCTGCAGTTCAACAATATTACCAAGGAATGCGATTATCCCGATGTTGTCCAATGCGATGATGGTAGCCCACCACCAAGCGGGCCCACAGCCGGTCCCTCTGGCACCTTCTGTGAGAGCAATGGCCGTTGTCTTGGAAAGCGCGATGGCGTCATGTTAGTCGATGACAAGAATAAATGCAGCGGGGGCTATATTGTATGCCAGTGTGAGTGTGAGGTTGCCTTTACGTGTAACGCCGGCTTGGTTTTCAACCAAAAGGCTCTCGCGTGTGACTGGCCAGAAAATTCTGGCTGCTAAGATTTTTAATAAACATATTTAAAGCAGCATACCCATTTTGAGTTTTCCATAATTTAGTTGGCCAGCTATGAAGTTTGCTTAAAATAAGGAATAAGGAAGCTGTATGATTTGATGCAAATATTTTTGTAAAGGTTTATGAATTGAAAATGAAAGTTTACATGGTATTATGTAAAATTATGATTTTTGATTATTCATAAAGATGGAGCGATGGTTGGATAGTAATACGAGCTTTCCACAAACCAATTATTAATTTGTTCGATTTGCGATAATAATAAATAATATAAAATCGTAATAAAATGTATTATACGTCTTTCCATGATTTGGCTTCCGCTTATTAACTGCTATGAGAAAACGACCAAGTCGTAAAACAAATCTCGGATATTAATATTGCATCAGATATAAGAACATATATATTTAGAAAGATTAGATTTATGCTTTTTTTAGCTTTCGCTTATTTAATTGTTTTCGGTTAATTTTCTTAGTTGTCTTTTTAGCGATATTGCATTGTGCGACCTTTGGGTAGTCGCAGCGTTTGGCCTGGGCATTAAAATGCAATCCTTGCGGACAATCCATAACTAGGAACATCATATTGCTGCAGAGCAAGAATTTACTGCAATCGTCCTTATGGGGCACCAGCGCATCTTGCTTCTCATCGGAGCAGAAGCCGGCTGTGATGGCGGGACTTGACTTGGGCTCCTCCGGAATTATCGAACACTTGGCCAGCGAGGCCTTCATACAGATCTTGCGAGTGGAGCTAAATTGCTGTCGACCTGGGCAGTGTCGTAGCTCAGGTTTCTTCGATTTACAAACATAGTATTCCGTGCAGGATCCTGTTTTGGGCAGGGCTACACCATTCCTTTTGTCCGAACATATATCGAGATAGGGTTCCTTTGGTGGTTTGGCTGGTCGCTTCACTGGTTTCGTAATAACAGGTGGCTCTTCAATTTCATCACTATACTGATCCAATTGATCTTCTTCGGAAGAGTCCATGTCCGATTCATCTGCATCATCAATTGATATTTCGTAGGGACAAATTACATTGTCCGCAGCATCGCAGTGCAAGGTGAGAGGATTGAATCGACTGTCCTCATCGCAGGATCCAGCTATAGCTTGGCCATCATTACAAATATAATATCCCCGGCATTTGCCAAACATGGGCATTAGAATGCCATTTTTTCCCTTGCAAATCGATGCTTTCAATCCGGAATCATCCTGTAATAGGATGATTTATATGAAATGTATCGAAATAGTTGTGATTTTAATAAATTCTACCTTAAATTGGGCGCAAGATATTTGTTTTATAATCACAATTATCCCAAATGTCACTAGAAACTTCATGACTCCTGTCATGATCAAATTCCCATATAGACTGTATGAACTCGCCAACGAGTCGTGATTTATATAGACGGAATGATGAATGACTATGTAGTGCCAATATGTAAATTGAACAGTGCGATAATATTATCGGCACCGTTTATCATGTGATTGATACGCGAACTTTCTTACCTATCAAGAGTACCCAGAATTGATTAAATCGCTACAAATGTAAAAACTTGTTCCCAAATAGTAAACAGTCTAGCGCCTAACTCATATGTAATATTAAATATATATTGCAAATAATGCATAGCGAAGTAAGTATTTTTTTGATTGGGAATATAATGTATTTTATTTATAAGAATTTAAAAACTCACAGTTTCATATTTATCTAATTTTGACCTTGAAACTGCAGAAATCATTGGCCCCAACTGTATTTGCTACTTTCATAATGACTGATCAAAATCGATTTTTACGAAGCTTCTAAAAGTATGCTGTAATATATTTCGATATCCGCTAGAAAGTATAATAAAAACTATATAAATAGCGCCTAAGAAGATACTAGAAAATGCGCATTAAATAAATATGTATGCCAACAAATTAATTGCTTATAGCCTTGTCATCATATCGTCATCATAGACCTGGTAAGGCCGAACTATCTCTTGATCTTAGTAAATATTTTGTTGTTATATTTATGTTTTTCAGTGAATCACAACTATTTAAAAATATATTGATTAAAATAAAGAAAACATGTGCTTCATTCAGTTTTTGCCCTTGACCAAATATATATTATTTTTAATGATACTATTAAATGAAATTCTTCTTAAATCTTATCCGTGCGTATTTCATTATCACTGAAGTGGTAAATATCTCTGCATGATTAATGGCTGTTTATCAGTTTCCTTAGGAGCTGTATTGTCAAACAAAATGGATTTTTGAAATAATATTAGTCAGTTGCTTTCAAGCCGTGGAACTAAAAACAATAATATTTTTTTTTTAAGAATATACAATAGGAAGTGTGTGAATAAAAACCCAAAGTGCCAAAAGAAAAGAAAATATACCAAATTATATTTATTTATTAATTAAATAAAATGAAAATGAAAGGTAAATAAATTGTTGGTCAATTATTGAAGTTTATGTACGCAGCTAAATTGTATTTATGTATTTATTTAAAGATAAGAACTATTTAACAATATATTAGTTAACTTTGCTTTTTAGACAATTTAATATGTTATCAAATAAAAATACAATTTTAGTTCATTTTGCAGCACGTTTTTTTTTTATACATCTAATCTGTTAATGCATTTCTATTTTAAGTTTTACTTGATAAAATAACATTTAACATTTCTGAAAACCTAATAATCATTATGAAATGTTATGATATAAATAAATCAACTATGTGCAGGTAATTTGCGACGCTTGACTAGAAGATACTACACATCAATATTTTAAACTATAATAGAGTGATAAATTGAATAAATAGATGTATACACAACATTTATCGACAACTCTTAATAATGAATGTCTGTAGTCTAGACTGTGTAATTTGGTGATACGTTTAGTTAATAAATATTATAAGGCAAAGCTCAAGTGACCTTCATAAACAGGGTATTGCAGATGCAAAGAGAGAACATAAATAATGATAAAGATCTCGATATCAATATTTGATAAGGATGGAGCCAGGAATCTACTTTGCTAATGAGGCAGAAGTGCGAAAAAGTTTATTTTTGGCAAAATTGTTAGTATTGCAACACGTATAAAAGAGTATGTGGACAAAGAGTTACTCTCAGTACTGTCTAGCCTCTGGAAATACTTGCGACTCCAGCAAACCTACTAACTAACCGCCATGCGTAACTTCTATGGTAAGCCGCCGGAATGCAGCACTACAAAATGGTTTAGCTAACGCACTTTTGGCAATTTGCAGCTTTAACTTTACTGCTCATAGCAGTATCTGCAAGCACCATACTTGGCGTCAGCGTGGATAATCGACAGTATGGCCAGAAATTCTGTCAGGGAAAGCCGAATGGCCTGAGAGCTCTTGTGCCCGGCAGCTGTTCCAAATTCATTGAGTGTTATCGAGGAGAAGCCAAGGAGTACACTTGCCCCAAATTCTTCGACATTACAGCGGGAATATGCGTACTAAAGAATCCAGGCTGTGTTGAAACTGTTGAGGAAAATCGTCAAGCGGCTACAGTAAGGGATACGCAAACTCCTTGCCAAACAACAACACCTCCATGCGTTACCACTCGCCCGCCCTGCTCTGAAAACAATAAGCCAACAACAACTCCTTCAATTGTTACACCGACCCCGCCATGCACCGGTGACAAGACAACACCAACACCAATAATTACAACAGGCACGACAACTACAACCACGACAACAACTAGAACCACTACGACAACAACTACCATTCCATGCACAACGACTAAAACAACAACAACACCAATAATTACAACAGGCACGACAACTACAACCACGACAACAACTAGAACCACTACGACAACAACTACCACTCCATGCACAACGACTACAACAACCACGACAACCACGACAACAACAACCACGACAACAACAACCACGACAACAACAACCACGACTACAACAACAACAACAACAACCACGACGACAACAACAACGACAACAACAACGACAACAACAACAACGACAACTACCACTCCATGCACAACTACTACAACAACGACAACAACAACTACAACAACTACTACAACAACGACAACAACAACAACGACAACAACGACAACAACAACCACGACGACCACAACAACAACTACCACTCCATGCACAACAACTACAACAACAACAACAACTACTACGACAACAACAACAACAACAACAACTACTACGACAACAACAACAACGACAACAACCACGACAACAACAACCACGACGACCACAACAACAACTACCACTCCATGCACAACTACTACAACAACGACAACAACAACAACGACAACAACAACAACAACGACAACCACGACAACAACAACCACGACAACCACAACAACGACAACAACCACGACAACAACAACCACGACGACCACAACAACAACTACCACTCCATGCACAACAACTACAACAACAACAACAACTACAACAACTACTACGACAACAACAACAACGACAACAACCACGACAACAACAACCACGACGACCACAACAACAACTACCACTCCATGCACAACAACTACAACAACGACAACAACAACAACGACAACAACAACGACAACAACCACGACAACAACAACCACGACAACAACAACCACGACGACAACAACCACGACGACCACAACAACAACTACCACTCCATGCACAACAACTACAACAACGACAACAACAACTACTACGACAACAACAACCACGACAACAACAACCACGACGACCACAACAACAACCACAACTCCATGCACAACTACTACAACAACGACAACAACCACGACAACAACAACAACGACAACAACCACGACAACAACAACAACGACAACAACCACAACAACAACAACGACCACTCCATGCACAACGACTACCACAACGACAACTACTACAACGACAAGTACAACCACGACAACCACCACTCCATGCACAACGACTACCACAACGACAACTACTACAACCACAACTACAACCACGACAACCACCACCACGACAACCACCACCACTACAACCTGCACCACGACAACCACCACCACTACAACCTGTACCACGACAACTACTACCACTACAACCTGCAGCACGACAACCACCACAACTACAACCTGCAGCACGACAACCACCACAACTACAACCTGCAGCACGACCACCACCAAAACTACAACCTGCAGCACGACAACAACAAAAACGACAACAACAAAAACGACAACAACAAAAACGACAACAACGAAAACGACAACTTGCTCCACAACCACCTGCCCCGCGCCCACCACGCTGACTACTCCGTGCAGTACAACGACAACAGCTTGTGCTCCAATCATAACAACACCGTGTCCAGGCTCAAAAGCAAATAAAGGCATCTCAGCGTTGAGTGCTAAGCATCCGATTCGTGCCCGGCCCAACCGTCGTCCTTTAAAGGAAGTGGCTCAGGCTTTGATTGGCCTCTCATCCGTCGAAAATGGAATTCGAATCAACTGTGTGGGCAAGCCTGATGGCTTCCTTATGGCATCCCCTAAGCGCTGCAACGACTACTACATCTGCCGCCATCAGCAAGCCCTGAAGGTCAGCTGCGGTGACAGATACTTCAATGGCCAGAAGGGAATTTGTGATCTGCCCGAGAATACTGGATGCGTTCAGCTCTAGATGAGCACAAAATATATCAACGTGGAACTATGAAACGATGGACCTTAACTATAAACTGAAAACTATAATTGAAATATTATTCTGGAAATAAATTATGCAACTGCCTAAAAAAGGCAACCGAATATAGTTCCTGTATTTAGTATATATATTAATATTTAGTATTTAAACTTTAGTCAAATATGTCAAAGTTTCATTCTTACTTTCTAGTTTCTCATGATTTTTTTTGCTTTACTCTTTTCAGCTTACAATTGGAACTGGAGATTTTTTTTCATGTTGCTGGCGACTGCTGTTCATTCTGTTTCACCTAGGAATATTCGAGCCAACCAGCAAAACCCAAATGTTGAAGCAGATTTTTGTAAATACTTACCAGATGGCTTTTATGAGTATCCATACGACTGTGCTGCGTATATTTCATGTATTGATTCGAAAGCAAATCTCCAATACTGTTCTAGTGGTAAACTATTCAACAATGATCTTCAGATTTGTGACACGCCCGATTCTGTTAACTGTAGCGCAAAACCAATCCCAGACCCCGAATGCCTGAATGTTCCCAACGGAGCTGTATTTCCTCTGATAGAGCACTGCAATGCGTTCATGGTCTGCATTGATCAGCAAGCTGTACTGCAGACATGTCCCGATCATTATCTTTTCAATCCAGTTATACTTGTATGCGATGATCCCAATGAGGTTGTTTGCTATAGTGATCAGACTACTACACCACTGACCACCACCCAAATTCCAAAAACAACGACCGAAGTATATACGAAATGTGTGGGAGAAAAGCCTGGTACAACCTTCCCATATATTGCAGACTGCCAACAGTATATTCTGTGTCTTGGCGACGATCAATATTACAAAGCAAATTGTCCAGTTAATGCTTGGTATGATCCGAAGACAGGCGACTGTGGACGGGATGTGTCGAAGACAGCTTGCCAGGAGGTTGAAACAACAACCACCGTAGCAACAACCACAACGCAAAGTCCACAAGATCGCTGTGTTGATCAGGAGCTAGGCGTCTCATATCCACTAGCCACTGACTGTACGAAGTATATATTGTGTTTGGGTGACGGAGAGTCTATGATTGTTGACTGTATATATAATGCTTGGTTCGATCCTACGACGGGCAATTGTGAGCAGAACGTATCGCCCACAGCGTGCCAGGAGAGTGTTAGCACTACAACCACCACAACACCGACTACTGCAGAGACAACCACACTGAAGCCGTCGACAACAACCGATCAGCCAGATCCTCAGATTTGTGCCGGAGTACCAAACGGACAATATGTTAACTATCCAGATAATTGCCGTAAATATATCATATGTGTTGAGCCCGTGCCTATTGCATTCCACTGCACAAAGGGATATTTCTTCAGTGCGGCGCTGCAGCAGTGTGTGGATTGGGCTGAAAGTGATTGCGATTCCATTGGCACCACAGCGGCGCCACTCCCACCAACGCCTGCTCCTGACACCTGCATAAATGGTGAAGGCAAGACATATCCATTCACAGAAAACTGTCAATGGTTTGTTCGTTGCATAAATGATAAAGTCTATATGATGGGTGTTTGCGGCATTGGCGAGTATTACGATCCCATCAGTGGTGAATGTGGTGGTAATGTAGCGCCTGATGCCTGCCTTCAAAGTTACAACCCAATAACAACGACAACAACAGCTTTGCCGGAAAGTACAACAAAAATTACAACAACTTCAACAACAACACTACAGCCCGATCCTTCTGATCCTTGTGCGGAGGTCGAGGACGGTGTTCTGGTGCCCTATCCCAATGACTGTACCAAATTCATTCAGTGTTATTCTCCCAATCCACTGATCTTCAATTGTGCTGAGGGTCAAGAGTTTAGTCCTTTACTCAAGCGCTGCATGGCTGCGTGGTATGCCAACTGCACCATGACTGCAACAACTGCCAGACCTTTCACTACCACTACCAAATTACCTGTGACAACAACAACAGAGTCCAATCAATCGCCTAATGACATTTGTGTAGGTAAACCCGAAGGCTCACTAGTTCCATATCCACACAATTGCTCCAAATATATTGTATGCCAAGAGCCCATTGCTGTGGGCTACGACTGTCCAGATGAACTGGAGTTCAATGTAATCATGATGACCTGCACGGATGCGCAGCTGGCTAATTGCATTCCATAAGGTAAAGCAGGAAAACTATTCTAATGAAATTAATATATAGAAAAATGAAAATTCGAAAATAATAATAATAAAGATAATAATTTAAATACCTTTCCAATTTATTTAACTTCAAGTTTAATTTAAATTCAATTTTATTGCTTATGAATTCAGCGATTTTTATTGAAATAATTCCAGATTATTATTTGATTATATATACATATATATTCCTTGTCAACATTTATAAATTCATCAATTCATCCATTAAATGTATTCAAACTTCCTTGGAGAAGTATGAGAGCTAGTAGGGCTGGCAATCGATTTGGGATGAGCCACAAGATTGAGTGCTGCGATTCCAGTACAAGCCGATGGCACAAGTGAGCACCGAGGCAGTTGGACCACATTGAATGAACTTGTGACAATCTCCGGGATATGGAAGATATGTTAATTGACCAGCGACGGCAAGGCATAGACTTTGCGGATCAATGGGTGCACTGTGCTCTGGTTGAATTATTGGATTGACTACGGCTGGCGGCTCAATTGGCCGACAGCCCGCAATTTGTGGCGGCTCGCAGCGTTTATTTTGATCGTTCCAGTGATAGTTATTCGGGCAGCTTAGGAGACGCGTCTCGAAGTAGCGGCCACAATCGCCGGGATAGGCGCTATACTGCGTCTGCTCCGGATACGGCACATGGTCACAAGTGGCGTACTGCCTGTAGTCACAGCGATACGTCAGCTGGCTCCAGTAGAGATTTTCGGGACACTGACGTGCATAGGCCAGGCCATTTACACAGACGTAGTACTTGCGACAGTCGTTGGGATAGGAAAACATAACAATGTGATTGGGATCATTATGAGCCGGACACTGACTCATCTCAACGCCTGGTTCGAGTGGGATGGGCTACAAATGGAAGCAATTATTGAGAACTTGACTTTGAGTCGTTTCGATTACACTTACCAAATCAATGCCCACATTAGCAATGTTTCCTGTTGCTAAGGTAGCGCCCAGCAGGCAAATCAAGACCGCAAATTTCATTGCCTCGAGAGAAAGGATTGAACAATATCGTATAATCGTATCAGCTGAGACCAGTAGCAAGTACTGAATGATCTTAATGCTCGGAATCTGTCTTTTTATACAAAATTCTTATTAGGCTTTATCTGTATTATTTCTCCTGACAAACAACCATTGTTAAGCTTTTAGCTACAAATAAATTCCTCAGTCAAGTGCTATAAAAATATAAATTTCTCTTTAAAATGCATCTTCACATATTTGCCGTTAAATCAAAGCCACTTAACCGGTCAAGCGCTGGCTATGTACATTCAATTCATTTAATCTGTATATTATCTAGATATTATTATTGATTTTAGCATTATGAACGTGTCACATAATTGACCGGCAAGTATAATGTATATAAAGCCGTGTTATAGAGCTGCAAAGCTCTCATTTTCCATCTGAGAAAGTAAGAAGTAAGTAAATGTTTTATATTTTTAATTTTTTTAATATTTAACTCTGTTTAAAAATGTAGTGCTTAAAATTTGGATTTTCTGTGCTCTCGCTGTCTTGAGTAGCTTCAGCGCAGCAGAACAAGATGGCATAACTTATAAACCCTATCCAGGTGACTGCAATCGCTACTATCAGACACGAGCACTGAACTGTCCGCCCTACTCCTACTGGAATGCCCGATTGCAGCGCTGTGACACCAATGAGCTGAATAATTGCTCGAAATTATCAAGCCAACACGAGGGAGACTTCAATGGGTTGTGTAAGGACAAGCTGGGCACTTTTATACCCTATCCCGGAGACTGCACGCGTTTCATACAGTGCGACTATTTGCCTTTTGTGAAGAGCTGCCCGCCCTACTTGTACTGGAACTCCCAGCTGCTGACCTGTGACAAAATATGTGTGTAGCCGAGAGTAACTAAAGAAATTGATAATAAACATTGAAATAAATGCAAATGTTATTATTATTATTATTATTATATTGTTGCCTTAGCAGAGGCCGTATTTGCAATTGGAGCTAAGGCTATCGAATCCATAACCATCGGCGCATTTGCCCTCATAGACTTGATTCAATACGCAAATGTAGAATCTCGAGCAGTCACTGTGAGCGAAATAGGCATTGGCATTGGCGGGATTTGTGCAGTCCGGCTCGCTGTAGACGCCACAGCTGTTCTTGATGTCCTTTTCGCAGGATGCGGTGAGTGCATTGTAGGCCTCGCCATAGCCGCAGCTGCGTTTCACCAGCTTCTTGTTGGCACAACCATAAAATTCATTGCAGTTTTCGGCTGCGTAGCTGCTGTGGCTGGACTCGCACAGTTTCTCTGGGGTCGAGCACTTGGCCAGGGCTGGCGAAATGCAATCCTGTTCGGAGCGCGAGAAATGTTTGCCCTGCGGACAGCTAACATAGACGGGCTCCATGTGCTCTAAGCAAATCCAGAAGTGGCCGCAATCGACAGATGGTATACGCTCCGATGTACCCAATTGCTTGCATATCTCCTTGGCAATGTCCTCGTCCTTGGGCTTGGGCGCCGTGCAAGCAGCAACACTACAGACCTTATTGATGGGATCGAAACACTTCTGCACTTGATCCTCCTTGTCACAGGTACGCACTTCGGCGGAATCATAGGCGCATACAATGAATTTTTCATTGGTATCCGGATGTGGCAATAGATCATACCGAACGCCCTTGCATTGCTGCAAATGGAATAATTTACTGAAATAAGTTTTATACCAACAATACTTCAAGGCATTCACTTACATCTTTCAGACTTTGAGCTCTGACTGCAGCAGCAAACAACAGGACGAAAACTGTAAGAATTTTAAATGAATTATTCTCTTTTAGGTATTCAATTTTAACACTTACTAAACGATTTCATATTGGCTTTTGTTCACACGAAAATTTGGTCTGTCTTCGCAGGCTGTAGTCTGTTGACTTTTATACCCAAGCGATACAAGCCAAATCATCTTTTAATTAAAATTTTTGCTCTTCTGGAACATTGATAATTGCTTTGTTGTGATATGGTATAAATCGGTGTTATGTATTTTGTTTTTTTTTTTGCCATTTGGTGCTTCCCATAATCTAGCTTGATTGTTTTTATTTTCTAGCAGAGTTTTACTATGAATCAAAGAAAATTTTAAATTGTTTTCCATGTAATCATATTGAAATATATAATTTAGTATTTTTAAAGAATTTTAATTGAGATATCTACACCTTTAATCAGACTGATAATATCAATTTGATATCAGCAGATATGACATATAGACTTTATATATATAGACATAGAGATATATACACCTATACACATATAGATATATCTATTTATATTGTCTTCATTATTGATACGCTTCTCTGCCAGCACGCGTTACATATTTGTTGACAATACTTTTATACGCACTCTTATCTATACCAATTGAAGACCATTGTTATCTTCAAGTTGTTGCATTTTACTGTTTTTCATGGTAAAGGTCTGATATAGTCTTCACAGTCGTAGACGACTGCATTATATCTATTACAGCTCTGATATCAAACAAAAGATTATAAACTGATATAATTCCAATTTATTTATTATTTTCAATAGCTGTTAACATTCGGAAATCGACGCGTTCATACATACGGACAGACGGACAGACGGACAGACGGACATGGCTAAATCGATTCAGTTTGTCGCCCTGATCAAGAATATATATACTTTGTGGGGTCTGCCACGCCTCCTTCTCCCTGTTACATACTTTTAACAAAACCATTATACCCTGATTTCCCATTTTCAATGGGTTCAGGGTATAACAAGTATGAAAGCTCAAGTCGAGTCCGCTCGACTAGCAAATCCCCTGAACAAATTATTGAAGCAGCAGAGAGCGTCACCTGAAGCTCGACTGTAACGAGAGAGACAGTACTTGAGTAAAAGTAAAAGCAAGGAGAGAAGCAGTGCAGCTGTCTACATGTATGCAGCAGTTCTCATTTGGTATTTGTATTTAGGTAAAACAAAGCTAGAGTGCTCACAGCAGCAGAGAGCGTCCCAATTGCTCACTTGAATGTCAACTGCAAGAGAGAGACAGGCTTGAGTAAAAGCTAAAGCAAGGAGAGAAAAAGAGCAAAAGATCATTAGAGTTGTCTATGTGTAGGCAGCAGCTCTCTTTTGGTATGTGTATGTGTAAAACGAAGCTAGAATGCTCGCAGCAGCAGAGAGCATTCCCATTGCTCAGTTGAAGCTCGACTGCAATGAACGCTGCTTGAGTAATAGTGGGCATATATAAAGCGCAGCAGACTTATAGTTGTAGTAGTAGAAGTAATGGTTATAGTAGTAGGACTTATAGTAATAGTAGTAGGACTTATAGTTACAGTAGTAGGACTTATTATTATAGTAGTAAGACTTGAGTAAAAGTAAAAGCAAGCAGAGAAGAAGTGCAGAAGATCATTAGAGTTGTCTATGTGTATGCAGCCGCTCTCATTTGGTATTTGTATTTAGGCAAAACGAAGAGAGAATGCTCGCAGCAGAGAGCAGAGAGCAGAGAGCGTTCCCATTGCTCACTTGAAGCTCGACTGTAATGAGCGCAAAGTAAAAGCAAAGAGAGAAAAAGAGCAAAAGATCATTAGAGTTGTCTACGTGTAGGCAGCAGTTCTCTTTTGGTATGTGTATGTGTAAAACGAAGCTAGACTGCTCACAGCAGCAGAGAGCGCTCCAATTGCTCACTTGAAGCTCGACTGCAATGAGCGCTACCTGCCGTCGGGCTTCACATTTGAGAGAGACAGTGCTTGAGTAAAAGTGGCTTTACGTATATAAAGGGCAGCAGCTGCAGCATTTCTTCAGTCGTCCACGCCTGGTGGGGGTCAGCGCAATAAAGTGAAGCAGAGCGTGTGATCTACGTAGACGAATACGTGGATGAATTACGTAGAAAAAAATAAGTCGAGCAAATACTTAGAAGAACGAGGAAATACTTAACGGAAATACATAGCGGGAATACTTGGAAGAAATACTTCGAAATACGTAGAAGGAATATTTAGAAGAAATGGACAAACAAATAGTGCTAAATCATCAAGAATATATTTATATACTTTGTGGGGTCTGCTACGCCTCTTTTGCCTGTTACAGACATTTCAACAAAACCATTATACCCTGATTTCCCATTTTCAATGGGTATAAAAAGGCAAATTAATTTAATTTATGAAATTAGTAAATTTCACATTCATAGTCACATTTTTGAAGTGGCTGATTCCAAAGTAGATTAGCTGGACATGTCATCTGTATTGGACTATTGTGAACGCATTGAATGTACTGAGTGCAATCTGATTCCACAGGCAGAAAATCAACACCGTCTACACATTGGTATTCTGGTAATTCGTTATTGCAACTGGCTGAGTTCCAATTGCAGGTGCTCCATCTGGGATCCCAGTAGAGACCGTCTGGACATGATTTTAAGATTCCCACTCCATGCAGACACATGTAGTAATCAGTACACTCAGCCGCTGGCAGGAATGCGACTCCCTCATCACATAAAACTGGTGGCTCGACAGTGGTTTCTAGTTCCTCTGTTGTGGATGCTGGTGGGTCGGTTGTTTCGTCTGTTACTTCAGTTTCTTCGGTTAATTCAGGTTCTTCTGTTACTTCAGTTTCTTCTGTTACTTCAGTTTCTTCGGTTAATTCAGTTTCTTCTGTTACTTCAGTTTCTTCTGTAGAAGGTTCAATAGTTGGAGAGCTCTCTGCATTTTCTGTTAAAGCTATTTGGAGTTCGTTTATTTCATCAATGGGTTGAGCAAATATAATTATCACTTGGATAAGTAGTATTCCAATAATTGTTGCTAGTTATAAATTATTGAACAAAAATTAATTAAAATTTGTTTTTAGTTTTTTTGTTTTTTTTTTGTATTTGAGTTTATCAAACTAACCTTTCATATTGTATTATTTGCTGCTGTTTGTGCTTCGTGCGCTTAGTTTCGACTAAACTTTTAATGAACTTTTTGACTTTATATATTCTCAATAATCGATCGATTTGCACATTATTTAGAGCCCTCAATAAAGGGAACTTGATAAGTGAGCCTAGTAATTGTTTACCGGTGTAACCACATTTATTAGTTAACAGGAGATGATTAATTTGCGTGTGTTGGTAATTTATTTCTTACATTTCATAACATTTAGGGTATGCCTGAAGCTTTGTGATATTAGCTTGTCGATATTATAAATCAGATTGTTAGAGGTAGTGTAAGATATACATTTAGTTATAAATATGAAAATAAGAATTCCAACTTCTATTATTATTACAAAAATAAAACGACTTTCTTTTTCTCCAAACCAAATATTCTACTACCAATTCGAAGAAATAGTAGTAGATATTACATACAAAATCCATTGTGGTGCATACTTTTAGGCACACCGTTATTTATTTTGCCAGTTTACACATAACAATAATTATCAAATCATTTCGTTCCTAATTAAATTGAATACAAATGTAAGATTGTAATTCAGTCATCAATTTTGCAGAATTCTTCGCCTTTATTTACTCTCTTCGATTGAAAAATGTTGACAATTTCTGATTGAATATGTAGGCGTATGCAAATGAACAAATCGAGATAAGATACGTGCATAAGCACATTGTAATGAACTAATTAGACATTGATAGGGCAATAACACATATTGTTGCATTTCCGAGTGATATAAATATCAAGCGCATCGTTAGCAGCTGCTCTAGTACTGCTAAACACTTGGTTTTAGAACAAAATGAAAGGTAAGCTCTCTAAATAGTTCAAGCTTCGTAATTGATAGACATCAAAGGACATTTGTAACCATTTCAGTGGCCTTCAGTGTATTAATATTATTGCAGTTGGTGCTGCTGCTAAAAACATTGAACGCTGCAAGCTGTTTAAAACCAGTTACGACAACAGTTGCGCCGCCTTGCATAATCACGAACGCCACTCAATCGACACCAGATGACGATGAGTCAACTGAGAAGACAACAAGTGTTACACCCACACGTTCGACACAAACACCTTCTCAGACCACACCAAATCGTGATCCCAGCAGCACATCAAAGGCGCCACCAACTCCTACTAGGGATCCCAATGCCTCAACACAAGAAACGCCCACAGGGTTGCCACAGACAACGACGGCAGTAACACCCACTGCAGATCCAAATAGTTCTACTAAGCCTCCACCAAATCCAACGGGCGTAACTCCCACTGCAGATCCAAATATTCCAACACAAGAAACGTCTTCGGAGTCTCCACCAAATCCAACTGAAGTAACTCCCACTGCAGATCCTAATAGTTCTACTGAGCCTCCACCAAATCCAACGGGCGTAACTCCCACTGCAGATCCAAATAATCCAACACAAGAAACGTCTTCGGAGTCTCCACCAAATCCAACGGGCGTAACTCCCACTGCAGATCCAAATAATCCAACACAAGAAACGTCTTCAGAGTCTCCACCAAATCCAACGGAAGTAACTCCCACTGCAGATCCAAATAATCCAACACAAGAAACGTCTTCAGAGCTGCCACCAAATCCAACGGATGTAACTCCCACTGCAGATCCAAATAATCCAACACAAGAAACGTCTTCAGAGTCGCCACCAAATCCAACTGAAGTAACTCCCACTGCAGATCCAAATAGTTCCAGTCAAGCGACAACTATAGAGCCGCCAACAAATCCAACAGGCGTAACTCCCACTGCAGACCCCAATAGTTCGACACAGCCAACATCAGTAACAACTTCGGAAAATCTACCTACTTCAACGCAAGGAACATCCGAACAGACAACTGACAGCAGAACAAGCGACGGACCAATAACGACAACCGCACCGAATGAATCCACAGGTACAACCATTTCAGTATCAACAACAACCATAGGTGGCGTAGATGTCGATGCAATGTGCAGAAACCATCCGGGGGTTGAGCTGCTGCCATATCCCTATAACTGTCACAAGTTTGTCCATTGCGATGGTGATACTGGCTATATAAAAGACTGTCCATCCAATCTCTATTGGGACTCCAGGACAAAGACTTGTGAAGCTGCTTGCGCTTGAATATGAATATAGTAAATCATATATGTACACACATGCAAAGAATTATAGAGCTTAAAGCTTTAATTTTTTCCCTACAATGTTTTTATAAATTTTGGGTGCAGAGGTATTGTCATTGCACTTCATTCATAACCAATTAAGAATCGGCGAATTTATATTTGGGGTGTGGCCGAGCAGACTCTATGACATTTGGTTTGTTTATCTTCCCGGAATTCATGCCAAAAGTCTTGAACTCAATTAAAAGTACTTGATGGGCGCATGTTGAACACAAACTACAAATGCTGATAAGTACGCATTGATCGATCGAATGATGCTGATAAGCGGAAATCAATGTTAACTACGTTCTCTTAATATGTATATAAAGGGCACGAAATTTTGGTAATTGTGCGGAGTCCAATCATAGCAACAGCCGTGGAATATCAGTGAACAGAAATGAAAGGTCAGCAAAAGGACATCGACATCAATTAATAGAGTTGCGTAATCTAAAATTTCGTTTTTCCCTAACAGTTACTCTGCTTGCTGTGGTTACGTTGACCGCAGTGGCATCAATTGTCGGTGCTGCCGATCCTGAATGCGTTTATCGCAAGCTTCGTGGCCTGACATCACACTGGCCAAATCCAAAAAGCTGCTCCAGCTATTACCGTTGTACTAACAAGAACGTGGTGCGCTCCATCAAATGCCCCAAGGGCAAGGACTACAATCCGAAGACAGGCAAATGCTCGGCAGCAAGACGTGGAGTCTGCAAATTGAGCCTAGCTGCTCCGCTTTCTGGTGTAAGTTGATTATTTTGATGTCTCTCTCTTTTCATCTACTCTATTCTCTTTTTTTTCTTAGCTTGCAAACATCTGTGCCAGCGAGGTCAATGGCGCCTACTTGCCTAAGTCTGGTTACTGCTCCGAATTCTATATCTGTGATGAGCAACTGGCCTATGCCCAGAGCTGTGATGCCGGTAGCCAATTTGACATTACAATCAATGCTTGCATTCCAGATCCAGCATCAGAGTGCTGGCAAAACCAGTGCTTGACGCAGGAGAATGGTGTGGCCTTCCCAAGCAACACATCCTGTGCCAGCTACTACGTGTGCGAGGACAAGGTGGCCACAGTAAAGACCTGTGCCAGTGGCTCCTACTATAGCAACAGTTCGGTCGCTTGCGTCATTGATGAGAATAACTCACACTGCTGGGAGAACTTCTGCATTGGCAAACCCGATGGCTCCATGGTGGGTGATAATGACGACTGCGGCGTCTTCTACATATGCTCTCAGGAAAGGGCCACCCGCCAACTGTGTCCCACCGGTAGTTACTTTAGTGAGACCGGTTTGCACTGCATACCCGGCACATGCCCCGACAAGGACTGCCCAAGTACAACCTGTACGAACGGGACTCTATCTGTCGACAAGGAAAACTGCAATAAGTATAACTTTTGCGAGAATGGCATCTGGATATCGAAGACATGTCCAAGTGGATCCTATTTCAACGAACTTGTTGGGGCTTGTGTTATTGATTCCGAGAATATATGTCCACCATGCTCTACCGAAGGTCCAATAACAGGCAAGGATTGTGATAATGGCGTCAAAGATGGGGAGACGGTTCTTGATCCCGAGAATTGCCGCCTCTACTTCAAATGCCAGGATGGTGAATTGGTGTCCGCTGATTGTGGACAAGGAAACTACTACGACGACAGCCTGAACATATGTGTGGTGGACAGCGATAACTACTGCTGCACAAGTACAGCCTGTACGAACGGAACTCTATCTGTCGACAAGGAAAACTGCAATAAGTATAACTTTTGCGATAATGGCACCTGGATATCGAAGACATGCCCAAGTGGATCCTATTTCAATGAACTTGTTGGAGCTTGTGTTATTGATTCCGAGAACGTATGTCCACCATGCTCTACCGAAGGTCCAATAACAGGCAAGGATTGTGATAATGGCGTCAAAGACGGAGAGACGGTTCTTGATCCCGAGAACTGCCGCCTCTACTTCAAATGCCAGGATGGTGAATTGGTGTCCGCTGATTGTGGACAAGGAAACTACTACGACGACAGCCTGAACATATGTGTGGTGGACAGCGATAACTACTGCTGCTCAAGTACAGCCTGCACGAACGGAACTGTATCTGTCGATAAGGAAAACTGCAATAAGTATAACTCTTGCGAGAATGGCACCTGGATATCGAAGACATGCCCAAGTGGTTCCTATTTCAATGAACTTCTAGGGGCTTGTGTTATTGATTCCGAGAACATATGTCCATCTTGCTCTACCGAGGGTCCAATAACAGGCAAGGATTGCATTGATGGCACAAAAAATGGAGAGACGGTTCCTGATCCAGAGAATCGCCGCCGTTACTACAAATGCGTGGATGGTGAATTGGTGTCCGCTGATTGTGGACAATTCAACTACTATGACGACAGCTTGAATATATGTGTGGTTGAGCCTATCCCTATAGCGGGTGGCGAGTGCAAGGAATTTTCCGCAGCCCGTGGTGCTGACAACTGTTGGAACTACTTTGCGTGCATCAATGGCAAATGGGCTAAGGAGTCCTGTACGGGTGGCTACTACTTTGATGCCTCCGCGGGCATCTGTCGCCGGGATGACAACAATCAATGCCCCGAAAACAAATGGCTGCAACCGAACTCGCGCAGCAAACGTTCCGCGTCATGCAATGGATTGGCCGAAGGCACCATGCAGGCCTCGACAACCGAATGCGATAAGTATGTGCTTTGCCAGAATGGTGAACTGGTCGAAGGCACCTGTGGTCGCGGCAACATATTCAGCAACAGCGTGGGTGCCTGTGTGCCCGACACCGATGCCACATGCTGGATATGCAGCAATAAGCCTAATGGCTTTGTGATGCCCGGCTCCTGTTGCTCGTCCTATGTTACCTGCAACGATGGATTGGCGGTGCCTGGCACCTGTGGCAGTGGCGAACGCTTTGATGGTAGCAGCTGCTTCATTGATGTCACTGGGCAGTGCATAAATCCCTGTGGCTCTACTGATGGCAATGTAGCCCATCCCATCTGCTCCAAGTACTTTGAATGCACCGCTGGAGTGCCGCAGGTTATGGATTGTCCCAAGGGCGAAGCTTTTAATACAAAGACAGCCACTTGTTCCGCCACTGTGACTTGTAATGCAAATCAGTGCGCGACAGCTGCTGATGGAGCTACCTTCCCAGATCCCAGTGACACTACCAGATTCTATGTTTGCATCGACAATTTCGCACTTATTCGTTCCTGTCCACCGAACTCGGCCTTTGATCCCACTTTGTCGATTTGTCTGCCTCAACCAAGTGTAAGTGGATTCATATCGAAATTCTAGCTACTGGGCATGAACTAATAATTCTTATTTATTACAGACCTCCTGTGATCAAACCCAGTGCAAGGAGACCAATGTCAATCAGGTCTATCCATCACTGACTGGTGATGACAGCACCTTCTGCCTGTGCGAGACCGACGGTGCCTTCTTGAAGAACTGCAATGCGGGCACGACATTCAATGCCACGGCGGGCGCATGCCTTTTTGTGAGTAGTGAAGTGAATATAACTGGGTCATTTATTATTATTTAATATGAACACAATCTAGACGGGACCTTGCGATCCACAAGAGTGCATTTACGCCCCGGAATACACTGTCTCTGTCAACTATGACGATCCTAACAGCTTCTGCCTCTGCCGTGCCAATCAACCCGTTTCAGTGCCTTGCCCCGTCGGCTACACTTTCAATGACGCTCAACTCAAGTGTGTGCTGGCACCGTTGGCCGATGTAGGTTGAGACTTTGATACAATGAATGCATATGATATATATAATATATATAATTATAGCCAAGATGCTGCACTGGGTACTGCAGCGGTAAGCCAAATGGTGATACATTCGCATCGAAGGCCTCGGACACTGGCTTCTGTTTGTGTATGGATGAGCTGGCCTCGTTCCATTCCTGCCCGTTCGGTAAGGTCTACGACGCATCTTTAGGCATTTGCTTGTTCCCAACTGTAAGTACTTCTAATACTTGGGTTATATATATCTGTTATTCATATATTTCTGTCTTAGCCAATTATTGAATGTCCTGTAAATGAGTGTGACTCAACAATATGCGCAACAGAGGTTGAATATACCGTTTATCCAGTTTGCAACTCTGTAGCTGGTTTCTGCTATTGCAAGGAATCTTGTGGAGTTTATAAGCAGTGCCCTGATGGCAAGGAATTCGATGTAGATTTACTAATTTGCCTGGAGACAGCGGTAAATATTTGACAGTGTTTCATTTCTTGTAGAAAAATTATAAATATGTATTATGTATATTACAATTCATAGGGTCCTGCTGTTTGCGATGCTACACAGTGTGATACTCTCGCAGAAAACGAGCCGTATTTGTCACTCAATGGAACTGAGGGCTTCTGCTATTGCCAGAATGGCTTCCCCTATTATAGATTGTGTCCCGATGGAAAGCTGTTTGATGAGGCTGTCGGAGCCTGTCTGGAAGTAACGGTAAGCAATTGAAATTCCATTTTAAATATATGAATTCTAAACACCAAATATTGTTCATGCTGTACAGGGTATTATCAGTCCATACTGCTGCAGCAGCAAGTGTGCCTCCCTGCCAGAGGATGCCACATTTGCCTCATCGAATGAAGAGGATGACTCGAGCTTCTGTCTTTGTCAAGGCGGCGAGGCATATTACGTGAACTGTCCGCTAGGCAAATACTACGATTCTACCGTCGAGCTCTGTCTCTTGCGGGAGGTGAGTTTCAAATTGAATTTACTACTGTAATAAATTATCTAATATGTATATCTTCCATGATTTTTCACAGGCACCCAGCTGCGTTTGTAATCCCACGGGATGTGCCAAATTGTCGGATTACTCCAATTTTGAGGCTTTGAACACAACAGCCGGCTTTTGTCTATGTCTGGAGGGTCTCGCCGTCTATCAGGCTTGCCCCGCGGGCAAGGAATACGATGCCAAACTAAACCTATGCCTGGATACAGCCACTGGTGCCAATCTGGATCTGGCTTGTGATTCCACGTTGTGCAACAGCCGCACGGCTCTCACTACCTTTGCAGCCAAGGACACAGTCAATGGCTTCTGCGCGTGCGACGCGTCTGGCGTTGCCACCTATCAGAGCTGTGGACAATATCACGTTTATGATAAGATTCTCAACATCTGTGTTGTGGATGCCTGTGATCCGACCATGTGCAGAACGCGTGTCAAGTTCGATGCGTTCGCTGCACGAAACACAACGAGAGGTTTCTGTGCCTGTGATACGGTGCCCACCTATTATCATTGCACGGATGGCCATGTATTCGATGACACCCTCGGCGTGTGTGTGCATGAAATGACCGCCGAGGTGGCAGCCTGCGATCCGCGGGACTGCGTCAGTCGCACACAGTTCGAGGCATTCGCTGCTAAGGGTATGCCCCAAGGTTTCTGCTCGTGCGACGGAAGTCCCGATATTGTGACATATCACGCCTGTCCCGATGACAAGCTCTTTGATCGCGACCTGGGCATGTGCATGGCCAATGAGCATGCCATACGGAAGAGATCCGTGGAGCCGGAGGAAAAAGTAAGATCCCTATCATTCTTTAAGAAACTCTTCCAGAAGTTTACATAAGCATAGCCGAACGTGACCCCTCGCCAATGACTTGAATGACTTATAGAGCTTAGACGATTGTCTTAAATTACCTACTTATATATAATTAATTATCTCTGTTATTTATGAGTTACTATATATATTATGAGAAATTCCGCTTGATCCAAAATTATACCTATCCAAATATATATATATACATATACAAACTTAATCGTCCGCATGTTTTTTTTTTGATACAAACTAAGTTTGTATTTCGGTTTTATTTCATATGCTCGTTCACTAGCTGAAAAGAGTATATGCGTTTTGTGCAATGTCCGTCTAGCTGGGAGAATTTGAGCGCTGTATTGGTGTGTAGCCTTATAGAGGTTTAAGAGAATGCTCTTGCCTTTAGACTTAATACAATATTTTAAATATACATACATATATTCCGCTCTGGTTCACATATCATTTTAGATGTCTTAAGTTTGAGTTTTAAATAAGTTCTTTAGAATCTCTTCTTACTTTTCTCTTATGTAGACATACTTTTCCCTTCCTCTTCTTTCTAGTTCCTCTGCAAAGCGAATTCAAAGCGTTCAGTGCCAGCGAATTGCTCTCAATATGAGATTTGCCTGGATGGCAACTGGCGCAGGCGCAGCTGCTCCGAGGAGCGCTACTACAATCCGGAGCAACAGCGCTGCCTGGAGCCACGAGATGACATGGTCTGCAGCTATGCGCGAGTGTTGGGTTTGCCGCCGTGCGATGCGAACAGCGAGTCGGAAACGATTCCGAGCAGAGCTGGCAAGGGCAGCTGCCTGCAGTACTTCCGGTGTGCGGCGGGCAAGTGGCGGCTGCGTAGCTGTCCCAGGCGGCACTACTATGCGGCGCAGCTGAGCACCTGTCTGCCCATGCCGGAGATCGAGGGCGATGACTTCTGCAGCTGGCTGAATCGCAGCGAATCGAAGCAATCGAAGGGCTGCCAGCACTTGACAGTGCGTCCGTATGGCATGGCCTGCGACAAGTTTCTGATGTGCATGGAGAATGTCTGGTGGATACAGCAGTGCCCGCTCGGCATGTACTTCAGTCGAGAGATCAACTACTGTCTGCCCAACGATGGCGAGCAGTGTCTCCTGGATGTGAATGGAGCTAACGCCACGGCCTGTGTGGATGGACAGCAGCGCGCTCTGGCCACCAGTTGCCGCTCCTATGAGCAGTGCATCAATGGCCGCTGGCTGACAAAGAGTTGCGCCAAATCGGAGGAGTTCGAACCGCAGCTGGGCTGTATGCGATCTAATGGCAGCTGCCAGGGCAGCGGCTTGCGGCGCTCCTGCCAGCAGGGTGAGCTGCGAGCTGTGTCTCTGCCCGATGCGAATTGCACGCAGTTCTTTTACTACTGCAATGGGGATGAGTGGCACCTGAGCAGCTGCTTGCGCGACAACAGCTTTTCACGAGAGCTCAACAGGTGCCAGTCGCTGGCGAAGTGCCAAAGTGCAGCCACAGCTGCAGCTGAGCTGAAGGCACGGCCCAGCAGCAGTTGCCTGGGCCAACCCGACGGACTGAGCGTTGCGGATGCGACGGACTGCACACGGTTTTACCTATGCCTGCAGGAGCAGCCGGCGCTGCCACAGAGCTGCGGCGCGGGCAGCTTCTTCGATGCGCTGCTGGGCTATTGTCGACCCAACGATGGCAGCTGCCGGCCCACTGACTCGGTGTGCTCCAATAGCACAGTGGGAACATTGATAGCGCACGCGACTAATTGCCAGGCATATTACAACTGCAGCAGCTACGGCCAGAATGCAACACAGTTGCAGTTGCAGTTGCAGTACTGCCCGAAGGGTCAGTACTTTAACAAAATGCTGGCGCAGTGCCAACTGGATCTGGGTCAGTGTCGGCAGAAATCGTTGTCCGACTCGCAGGGCCTCTGCCGGAGAGTGGCCCATGGCACGCGACTGCCCCATCAGCTGTACTGCAATCAGTATTACGCCTGCGTGCATGGACTTGCCATTGCGGCCGAGTGTGAGGCCGGACAGGTCTTCAATGCCAGTCTGGCGCGCTGCGAGCCGGCACAGCCGAGCTACGAGTGCCAGCGTGGACAACTGGGCAAAGGGGACGACAGTGGAGACAGTGGCAACAGCAGCAGCGCTCTCGTTAGCTGTGAGCATTTGCCGGATGGCAGCTATGTGGCCGACTCTAAGGACTGCACTAGGTACTACATTTGTGCTGGGGGCGTGGCACTGATACAACACTGCGGCAGCGACAGCTACTTCAATGCCGAGCAGCTGCTCTGCACCCAAGACGATGGCTCCTGTCCGTATGTCATCAATGAGGCCACTCAAAATTTGACAAATTCAACAATCAGCAGTGATGAGAAACCCAAACCCAATCCGTTGCTGTGTGAGGGCAAACATGGTCAGCTGTTGCCAGACTTGGCCAATTGCAACAGTTTCTATATCTGCCTCTCGAACAAGCTGCGCGGAGAGCGTTGCTATGCGGGCTACTTCTTCAATGCAACGCTGAGGCAGTGTCAGTCGTACGAGCTGGCCGTGGAGGAGGACTTGCAGGAGATGCAGGAATTGAAAGCAGATGTTATGGAAACAGATTCACTGGACTCACTGGCCACACAGTTGCCCAAGAATTGCAGCGATGCACCCGCTGACATTGCCAATCTCTGCGAGCTGATCGACGAGGGCGTCTCCATTGCCGAGCCGGGCGATTGCCGGCGCTACATCAGCTGCGACGAGGACGAGCCCATCTCGCAACGCTGTCGCAATGGCGAGAGCTTCGACAGCCTGCTGGGCATTTGCCGGCAGAACGACGGCACCTGCCTCATGGAGAATGGCGAACGTGTGGGCGTCTGCAGTGGCAAGCATGGCCAATTGGCTCGGGATGCTAACAATTGTCGCGGATATTTTGTGTGCCTGCACGGCCAGAAGATCGAGGCCGAGTGCGAGGCGGGGCAGTTCTTCAGCAAGACCACAAACTCTTGTGAAACGGATGTCCTGCAGCAGTGTAACAACAATTCCAATGAATTGACTAAGGGCGACGAGTGAGCTGCGAAGAGAAGTCCAATGAGCTTCTATCTCTAGGAACTCTTATTTTTTTAAAGCTATTTATATATTTATGGTGTTGGGTTAAATAAAGTTATCAATGGGTGGATTATTCGAAAGAAATTGGCTTGGAAAAGGGTAGTGAGAGAGAGAGAGAGAGAGAGAGAGAGAGAGAGAGAGAGAGAGAGAGAGAGAGAGAGAGCGAATAAGATAAATACTTCCAGCAGTTTCAAAGATGTCTTTGGCATAGATGTTCCTTACATCGAGTCTTGTAGCAGTCAGCTTTTGTCAGGCAGCTGCCTTAACTCAAGTTTCAAGTTTTATTTTTGCGACATTCATTGGAAGAATTGAGCACACATTCATAGTCAATTATAAGGCTAGGACGTCTATTTAGCGAGCAAATAAGATAAATACTTCCAGCAGTTTCAAAGATGTCTTTGGCATAGATGTTCCTTACATTGAGTCTTGTAGCAGTCAGCTTTTGTCAGGCAGCTGCCTTAACTCAAGTTTCAAGTTTTATTTTTGCAACATTCATTGGAAAAATTGAGCACACATTCATAGTCAATTATAAGGCTAGGACGTCTATTTAGCGAGCAAATAAGATAAATACTTCCAGCAGTTTCAAAGATGTCCTTAGCATACATGTTCCTTACATCGAGTCTTGTAGCAGTCAGCTTTTGTCAGGCAGCTGCCTTAACTCAAGTTTCAAGTTTTATTTTTGCGACATTCATTGGAAGAATTGAGCACATATTCATAGTCAATTATAAGGCTAGGACGTCTATTTAGCGAGCAAATAAGATAAATACTTCCAGCAGTTTAAAAGATGTCTTTGGCATAGATGTTCCTTACATCGAGTCTTGTAGCAGTCAGCTTTTGTCAGGCAGCTGCCTTAACTCAAGTTTCAAGTTTTATTTTTGCGACATTCATTGGAAGAATTGAGCACACATTCATAGTCAATTATAAGGCTAGGACGTCTATTTAGCGAGCAAATAAGATAAATACTTCCAGCAGTTTCAAAGATGTCTTTGGCATAGATGTTCCTTACATCGAGTCTTGTAGCAGTCAGCTTTTGTCAGGCAGCTGCCTTAACTCAAGTTTCAAGTTTTATTTTTGCGACATTCATTGGAAGAATTCAGCACACATTCATAGTCAATTATAAGGCTAGGACGTCTATTTAGCGAGCAAATAAGATAAATACTTCCAGCAGTTTCAAAGATGTCTTTGGCATAGATGTTCCTTACATCGAGTCTTGTAGCAGTCAGCTTTTGTCAGGCAGCTGCCTTAACTCAAGTTTCAAGTTTTATTTTTGCAACATTCATTGGAAGAATTGAGCACACATTAATAGTCAATTATAAGGCTAGGACGTCTATTTAGCGAGCAAATAAGATAAATACTTCCAGCAGTTTCAAAGATGTCTTTGGCATAGATGTTCCTTACATCGAGTCTTGTAGCAGTCAGCTTTTGTCAGGCAGCTGCCTTAACTCAAGTTTCAAGTTTTATTTTTGCAACATTCATTGGAAGAATTGAGCACACATTAATAGTCAATTATAAGGCTAGGACGTCTATTTAGCGAGCAAATAAGATAAATACTTCCAGCAGTTTCAAAGATGTCTTTGGCATAGATGTTCCTTACATCGAGTCTTGTAGCAGTCAGCTTTTGTCAGGCAGCTGCCTTAACTCAAGTTTCAAGTTTTATTTTTGCAACATTCATTGGAAGAATTGAGCACACATTCATAGTCAATTATAAGGCTAGGACGTCTATTTAGCGAGCAAATAAGATAAATACTTCCAGCATATTCAAAGATGTCTTTGGCATAGATGTTCCTTACATCGAGTCTTGTAGCAGTCAGCTTTTGTCAGGCAGCTGCCTTAACTCAAGTTTCAAGTTTTATTTTTGCGACATTCATTGGAAGAATTGAGCACACATTCATAGTCAATTATAAGGCTAGGACGTCTATTTAGCGAGCAAATAAGATAAATACTTCCAGCAGTTTCAAAGATGTCTTTGGCATAGATGTTCCTTACATCGAGTCTTGTAGCAGTCAGCTTTTGTCAGGCAGCTGCCTTACCTCAAGTTTCAAGTTTTATTTTTGCGACATTCATTGGAAGATTTGAGCACACATTCATAGTCAATTATGAAGCTAGGACGTCTATTTAGCGAGCAAATAAGATAAATACTTCCAGCAGTTTAAAAGATGTCTTTGGCATAGATGTTCCTTACATCGAGTCTTGTAGCAGTCAGCTTTTGTCAGGCAGCTGCCTTAACTCAAGTTTCAAGTTTTATTTTTGCGACATTCATTGGAAGATTTGAGCACACATTCATAGTCAATTATAAGGCTAGGACGTCTATTTAGCGAGCAAATAAGATAAATACTTCCAGCAGTTTCAAAGATGTCTTTGGCATAGATGTTCCTTACATCGAGTCTTGTAGCAGTCAGCTTTTGTCAGGCAGCTGCCTTAACTCAAGTTTCAAGTTTTATTTTTGCAACATTCATTGGAAGAATTGAGCACACATTCATAGTCAATTATAAGGCTAGGACGTGTATTTAGCGAGCAAATAAGATAAATACTTCCAGCAGTTTCAAAGATGTCTTTGGCATAGATGTTCCTTACATCGAGTCTTGTAGCAGTCAGCTTTTGTCAGGCAGCTGCCTTAACTCAAGTTTCAAGTTTTATTTTTGCGACATTCATTGGAAGATTTGAGCACACATTCATAGTCAATTATAAGGCTAGGACGTCTATTTAGCGAGCAAATAAGATAAATACTTCCAGCAGTTTCAAAGATGTCTTTGGCATAGATGTTCCTTACATCGAGTCTTGTAGCAGTCAGCTTTTGTCAGGCAGCTGCCTTAACTCAAGTTTCAAGTTTTATTTTTGCGACATTCATTGGAAGATTTGAGCACACATTCATAGTCAATTATAAGGCTAGGACGTCTATTTAGCGAGCAAATAAGATAAATACTTCCAGCAGTTTCAAAGATGTCTTTGGCATAGATGTTCCCTACATCGAGTCTTGTAGCAGTCAGCTTTTGTCAGGCAGCTGCCTTAACTCAAGTTTCAAGTTTTATTTTTGCGACATTCATTGGAAGAATTGAGCACACATTCATAGTCAATTATAAGGCTAGGACGTCTATTTAGCGAGCAAATAAGATAAATACTTCCAGCAGTTTCAAAGATGTCTTTGGCATAGATGTTCCTTACATCGAGTCTTGTAGCAGTCAGCTTTTGTCAGGCAGCTGCCTTAACTCAAGTTTCAAGTTTTATTTTTGCGACATTCATTGGAAGATTTGAGCACACATTCATAGTCAATTATAAGGCTAGGACGTCTATTTAGCGAGCAAATAAGATAAATACTTCCAGCAGTTTCAAAGATGTCTTTGGCATAGATGTTCCTTACATCGAGTCTTGTAGCAGTCAGCTTTTGTCAGGCAGCTGCCTTAACTCAAGTTTCAAGTTTTATTTTTGCAACATTCATTGGAAGAATTGAGCACACATTCATAGTCAATTATAAGGCTAGGACGTCTATTTAGCGAGCAAATAAGATAAATACTTCCAGCAGTTTCAAAGATGTCTTTGGCATAGATGTTCCTTACATCGAGTCTTGTAGCAGTCAGCTTTTGTCAGGCAGCTGCCTTAACTCAAGTTTCAAGTTTTATTTTTGCGACATTCATTGGAAGAATTGAGCACACATTCATAGTCAATTATAAGGCTAGGACGTCTATTTAGCGAGCAAATAAGATAAATACTTCCAGCAGTTTCAAAGATGTCTTTGGCATAGATGTTCCTTACATCGAGTCTTGTAGCAGTCAGCTTTTGTCAGGCAGCTGCCTTAACTCAAGTTTCAAGTTTTATTTTTGCGACATTCATTGGAAGATTTGAGCACACATTCATAGTCAATTATAAGGCTAGGACGTCTATTTAGCGAGCAAATAAGATAAATACTTCCAGCAGTTTCAAAGATGTCTTTGGCATAGATGTTCCTTACATCGAGTCTTGTAGCAGTCAGCTTTTGTCAGGCAGCTGCCTTACCTCAAGTTTCAAGTTATATTTTTGCGACATTCATTGGAAGAATTGAGCACACATTCATAGTCAATTATAAGGCTAGGACGTCTATTTAGCGAGCAAATAAGATAAATACTTCCAGCAGTTTCAAAGATGTCTTTGGCATAGATGTTCCTTACATCGAGTCTTGTAGCAGTCAGCTTTTGTCAGGCAGCTGCCTTAACTCAAGTTTCAAGTTTTATTTTTGCAACATTCATTGGAAGAATTGAGCACACATTCATAGTCAATTATAAGGCTAGGACGTCTATTTAGCGAGCAAATAAGATAAATACTTCCAGCAGTTTCAAAGATGTCTTTGGCATAGATGTTCCTTACATCGAGTCTTGTAGCAGTCAGCTTTTGTCAGGCAGCTGCCTTAACTCAAGTTTCAAGTTTTATTTTTGCAACATTCATTGGAAGAATTGAGCACACATTCATAGTCAATTATAAGGCTAGGACGTCTATTTAGCGAGCAAATAAGATAAATACTTCCAGCAGTTTCAAAGATGTCTTTGGCATAGATGTTCCTTACATCGAGTCTTGTAGCAGTCAGCTTTTGTCAGGCAGCTGCCTTAACTCAAGTTTCAAGTTTTATTTTTGCGACATTCATTGGAAGAATTGAGCACACATTCATAGTCAATTATAAGGCTAGGACGTCTATTTAGCGAGCAAATAAGATAAATACTTCCAGCAAGTTTTACTGCAACCGAACTCGCGAGTGCACTGTTTGCTACGCGATCTGTGGAATCAATTGTTTGTAAACTGGTCTTAGCCATTATTTACAAGCTCACCAGACAAGTCCACAAGTGGCCCCTTGTTTAGTGGCTTCACAAGTCACTGCTCGGTCCAGTGTTTAAAGTGCAGTGATTAAATTTTTCTGCTTTCATAGTAGGGCTGCGCTGCCCGCTTGCATGTGCAGCAAAACAGCTGATTGATCGCGAAGCTCGTTTAAAGCTTTTGAGCTTTAAGCTCAACTTACAAAGCTTTAAGAATGGTTCTGGACATCGGGAGGCACTCTTGAAAGCTGTCAACGAACCTGCAAACCCGAAATGGAAATAACTTCGCAGCCTACAGTGCAGGCACCAAAAAGCGATCCTCCTAGCGCAAATGGAGCAATGCGCTTTCAAAAGTTGAAATTAAGCGCAAAAATTCCAAAATAAGCGCAAGATAATTTCTACTGCCTCTCCTACTCTTACGAAGAAAAAATCCAACCTTGGCAAGAATAGTGAGAGCTCTAATACTCTGCAATCTGCCTATAGCGGCAGCTCTAAAGATTTGGTTTGCTTGCGCAAACTCCAGCGGAATGGATGCTGAAGAAAGCACTGATTTGAGCGAACTGCCCAGCACCAGCAATCAAGCTGCTATTGCTGCGTCGATGCGGGCTGCTGCCATGGCCGGCAGCTCTGACGCCCCCATTAAGGCACAGCCAAACCCCCACCATGTGATGGAAGGCATCAAATGTCATGATGCAAGGCATGAAAGTAGCGGACCTGAACAAGGTCGAGGCCAGGGCTTCTATGGGTGGTGTCAGAGGCTCTACACGGCTGATGCTGCTACCTTCCGCAGCATTGTCAACTGGCTGGAGAACGAGCAGTAGAGTTTCACTGCTATCATTGAAAGAAGACAGGCCGTACAGAGTCTGCGTTAAAGGCTTGCACCATAGCACCTTAATTAGCCAGATTAAGGAGGAGCTAGGCAAAATTGGCCACAATGTCATTGACGCCCATACGCCACAACGACGCAGTGGCCAGGCACTCCAAGATAGCCCAGTGAACATGTTCTTCTTGAACATCGCTGCCGCTGCCAAAAAAGGCGATCCTGGCAGTTAAGACACTCTGCCGACGAGAGTTCTATTGAACCGCTTCGTAAACGGACTGCCGAGTGCAATGCCACAGATGCCAGCAGTTCGGCCACACGGCAAGTACTGTCGCAAGACGCACATAGCGTGAAATGTGCCGGAGAACATCCTTCTGACTGCAGTCGACCACGCAAGAGCTTTGCACCTGCTTCAACTGTGGGGAGCAACACCCTGCAAACTATTCGGGATGCAGTAAGTATCAAGCGTACCTACAACGCTCCAGACCCAGGGAGTTGGTGGCAGAAGCGTGAGCAACGAGCGACCACAAGCTAATCCCAGAGGCAGACCGGTGGCCACTCCTCGAAGCGGGGTCTCATATGCGGATGTAGCTAAGCAGCAGCAGCAGCAGGCCCAACATCAACAGCAACAGCAGCCGCTAAGGACAGGAGCCGCAGCCGCCAAAGGACAACGAGGGACCCACATCATCCGAGGCCAGCGGCAACAGATGCCATATTGCAAGCACTGCAGAAAGCATAGCTCTCTCCGCTCACTCCAAGAGAAGCAGATGGAGCTAAGAGATGATGCTGAAACAGCAACAACAACAGACACAGCAGCAGGGGCAAATACTGAATTTGCTCACAGCTCTTCAAGCGCAGAAGACACCATAAGATGCCGCTGCGCATCCTTGTGTGGAACGCCGATGGTGTTGCCACGAAGCTGCACGGAGTGTTTCGTGCGGCGACACGAGATTGATGTCTTGCTGCTCAGCGAGACACACTGCAAGGAGCTGCAGGTACCAAAAATATTTGCTTTGAGGCATACACTGCTAACGACCCGAGTACCGGCAACGCCAAAGGAGCGCTGCTATTTTAATCCGGTCTACTCTGGTTCACTTCCCGCTAACACCGATAGCCACCACAAGTTCAGCTTGCGTCAGCAGCTATCCAACGGATCTCGGCCCTATCAACTTTGGGGCAATTTACTCCCACCGAGGTTTGTCTGGACTACAGATGAGTTTGAGGCGATTCTGGAGCAGCATCGTTCAAAATTCGTCATCGCCGGAGACTGGAATGCGTCCCAGGCTTTGGGGAGCAGGAAGGTGCAACCAAAGAGGCCATGCGCTTGGAAACCTCGTCCTGAGCACTGAGATTAACGCTCTGGCGACGGGGGACTACGAGGTACCCGTACGGCAGCAGAGGCTCACCAGGCTACAGATTTGCTCTGACCAAAGGATGCTGAGCATCCAAGCGGACATAGAGCGGTTGTGATCTTAGCTCTGATCACCTTCCCCTCATAATACGCTGGATGCGTCTGCTCTATGCTATCCTAGGACGGAACGACTAATCACAAGGCGTACAAACCTGGATTGGTTCCATGAGCACCTCGAGTCGACACTGAACCTCAAAGAGATGAGTTCTGGAAGGGATGTTGATGACGCTATCGACGTCTTCAATCACTCTGTCCATACAGCAGCTAGAATGGCCTCTGGAACAGCGCCCCGGCGTCCCGTAGCCGACAGGATTCCAGTAACAAGAGAAATTCTGCTGCTCATTGCCGAAAGAGGCGAATACGCGCTAGGGAGAGATCTCGTCACCCCTTGGACAAGCCGAGTGGAATAGAGCAAGGAGTAGGCTCCGACATGCACTTGCGGAGCACAAATCTGCAGGTTTGATGAGAGACTTGCCAAACTGGAGTTGCTAGGGACGCAACGCACTCACTGTGGAAGGCCACGCGCGGTATTAAAAGGCGTTGCGCAAGGAAAGCACCGCTAGTTAACAGTAACAGGACAGGTGTCGGACGGACCTGGAGCAAGCAGAGGTGTTTGCTGCACACCTTGCCGAGCGCTTCCAGCCATTCAATCTGGCCAGTCTGCAGAAGTCCAGATACTGATGACCAGCTGCACAGCGCTACAATGGACCTGCCTATTGAGCCATTCGACCCAAGTGAGGTTGCTGAAGTTTTGCTAGCCTGAACACGAATAGGCGCCGGGACACGACGCCATCTGCAAGCCACTCTGAAGGCATTGCCCAGACATGCGGTTTGCTTCATAGCGTTGGTGTTCAATCTATAGTAAGGCTGCAATACTTCCCTCCTCAATGGAAGCTTGGATTAATCACCATGATCCACAGCCGGGCAAGCCGGAAAGAGAGCCATCTTCTTTCAGGCCGATAAGTCTCCTCCCTTCGATATCGAAGGTGTTGGAAAGACTTATTGCTGTTCGGTTGGTGAGGATTATGGAAGCTCGAGGAATCATCCCAGAGCACCATTTGGATTCCGTGCCGGTCACAGCACATGGAGCAGCTGCATCAGTTGTCGACCAAAACTAATGGCGTACGACAACAAGGAGTACTGCAACACGCTCTATCTGGACATCCGGGAGGCGTTCGATCGAGTGTGGCACGCCGGAATGCTGTTAAAAATCAAACGGAGCCTCCCTGCGCCATTTTTTGGACTGCTCAGGTCGTATCTTGAGGGAAGGCGATTTGCGGTACGCTTCCATACGGCGATATCCACTGAGCGCGATGTGGCAGCTGGTGTACCACAGGGTAGTGTCCTTGGCCCTCTGCTTTACTGCCTGTACAGCCACGACATGCCACAGCCTGACAGCAGCCTGTATGGAGCATCAATGCTGGCCACCTTCGCAGATGACGTATGCATCACATACAGGTCCCGATGTGAGTACGATGCAGCAGATGGCATCCGATTTTGCGATGAAATTCGCGGACTGGGCAAGGCGCTGGAACATTGCCATCAACGGAAGCAAATCCGTCATGTTTGCTACACGCTGAGGCGGAGAACGCCGCCAGCCGTGCTCTTGGAGGGAAGCCCAGTGCCGCAGGCGAATGATGCTAAATATCTTGGAGTAATACTGGATCGCAGGCTCACCTTCTCCAAGCACGTAACGGCGATTACAATGCGCTTACGTGCGGCAGTGAAGAAGCATTTTTGGCTTCTCTGCTCGCGCAGTAAACTGTCACTCACCATAAGGTGACAGTTTACAAACAGATCATTGCGCCAATCTGGAAATATGGGTGCCAAATCTGGGGGCTGGCTTGTGATAGCCAAATTCATCGCATTCAGGCCACCCAGAATAAAATCATGAGGTTGCTTACCGGCTGCGAGTGGTTTGTACGAAACACTGTACTGCACAGAGACTTGAAGCTCGCCACTGTCTTTGATGCGCTAAATCAGCACTCTAGCCGGTACAATGACAGATTGGAGCGGCACAAAAACAGGTTAGCAAAAATGCTCACATCAAACAGAACTCCCAGGAGGCTTAAAAGGAGACAACCAAGGGACCTGATCCTCCGCTCGCCCCGGATGACTGTCAACAGGAGTTGACATATAGCTGCCATCATTGTTATTATTGTTATTATTGTATTGTGCTGTAAATATTTGTAATTGTAAATATTTGTAAACTGCAACAGCAACGTAAGTTGCCGGCGCGCCCTAATGGGCTGAATGAAGAGATAATAAGCGCACAAAGGGGTTATTGAAAAACCTCGTATGGCTTTAATAAATAAAAAAAAAAAAAAAAAAAAAAAAAAAAAAAAAAAAAAAAAAAACTTCCAGCAGTTTCAAAGATGTCTTTGGCATAGATGTTCCTTACATCGAGTCTTGTAGCAGTCAGCTTTTTGGGTGATTTCCTTAGCTGCCGAGGCCGCTCGGCATTTCAAGTCCTGGACTCTTAGATAACCCCCCAATATTTTGATGGGGATCGATGCGAATGGCTCACACGATCCTAACGCATCATTTTCTTTTGTCGTGCGAAAGGATATGGTGGAGTAATGCCTTAAAAACTTAGACGTGAGGAACTCGGAGAATTCGCTTTGTGTTGGAGGAGAAAGAAACAACATATTTTATTTTAGCTCAGTAATGAAATTTATTTAAAATAATATAAATATATTTAAAAAAAAATCATATCTTTCAATTCATTTTTAACTACATATTTTAGCTGAAAAAAAAAAAAAATAAATATCAAAATTACGTTTAAAACGATCGTCAATTGCAGTTCATTTAAATTTTATTGCATACTTTCAGGCGGCAGCTTATTTATTCACCAACCATACACAAATTTGCAAGTTTTTGCTGCATACTTTTGGGATGTGCATTTTTTGTATTTTTGTTTTATTTTTGATTTATTAAAGCATTTTTGTTCGCTGCAGACTGCAGGTAAGAAAAAAATCTTTTAGAAAAATAGCTCCTATTCAGCTATATCCTTACGCAGGACGAAAGTAATTGATGTTTTAGACTCACGAGGAGTAGCGCCAATGTTTGCCTGCAAAGGATTAGTATGTTATCTAAGAACCAAGGACTTGTAAAATTTCCGTCCCAATGCTTATACCAGAAGAAATCTTGTATAACTTGTACAATAAAAGTACGATCAGTATGTATGTTTGGCTAATTTGTACTCCTTGACATTATGCACTATGTGAGATGTCACACGCCAGGATCTGCAAGGATGCGGCTGAGTTTTGTCGATTTGATCTACCATGAATGTCCTTTGATCCTTAGATGACCCCCAATATTTTGATGTAAATCGATGTATTTGGTCCTTCCGATGTGAACGCATCGAGTCTTATCAAAATTTGCAAGGATATGACCAAGTTAGAGCTTATTTTCTATATCAGGATATTCTTTGCATAGCCATAACTCAGTCATATCCTTGACGATCCTGTAAGGATATACCATTTTGAGCTCGTGAGCAACTCAGCTATCGATTGGCATTCAAGGATTTTGAGGATTCCATAAAAAATTTTATCCCAAATTTTTGCAAGGGGTTTGGTCGAAAAATGGCCAACTGCCACCTTAACTTGGCTATTTGAAGGACTAGCAGCTTGTCTTTTTTACCACAGAAAGTCCTTAGGCCACTGATGACGAATATGAAAGTAGAAGGACGAAAGTCCTTTTAACAACGGATAACTCAAGTTTCAAGTTTTATTTTTGCAACATTCATTGGAAGAATTGAGCACACATTTATAGTCAATTATAAGGCTAGGACGTCTATTTAGCGAGCAAATAAGATAAATACTTCCAGCAGTTTCAAAGATGTCTTTGGCATAGATGTTCCTTACATCGAGTCTTGTAGCAGTCAGCTTTTGTCAGGCAGCTGCCTTAACTCAAGTTTCAAGTTTTATTTTTGCGACATTCATTGGAAGAATTGAGCACACATTCATAGTCAATTATTGAACCCCCGAAACCCCCCCCTGTATACGCGCCTGAAATGAATTATATTAAATTAATTTCTTAACTGCATTTGGACACGACTGCCGTTTAAAGTATTTCTAATGAAAAGCTAATACATATGCAATAATCCCAAAGTGTGTCTGCCACACCATGGAAGGTGACTTGCTGGCAATGCATTGGGCATCAATTAGTCAGGCAATCAATCAGGAAGTCGGTCAAGTGTCGGAACAATAATTTCCTCTAACAGAGCCTTGCAATCTATTATATGTATGTATTTGTGTGCAGTGAATTTAAATAATAACAACGTTCGTCACGATTTTCAAGAGACAACAACAACAACAACAACAACAACTATGGTCTGCTAATAACAAATATCACATATCACGCATCGCCTTGTCTTGAAGGTGGTAAACGACGCACTTGGCCAATGGTTTGACGTAAGTATATATACAGTCGGCTCGAAATAGATGGGCGACCGTATAATAATCCATTCTATTTCTATTTTTATAGTTTTTACGTTACTAGTATGTAACGGCAATTAATAGTGAGGTCGTTGTTTAACTCTGTGAACCCCTCGAGAAGGACCCCAAATGGGTGTGGGGCTACAATACATTCGATTGCAGGTTCATGGGTTCAAAATTCCCTATGGTATTTGGCTGCCCTATCAAATAGAACATAATTTTTTATTAATTCATATAACTACTATATATGAAAAAAAAAGCAAAGAAAAGAAAATAAAACCAACAACAAAAATTAGAATAGTCGAAATGTCAAATTGTTGCCAGTACTTCGTGGACAACTATGTCAATTAACCATTAAGCCCCAGAAACGTGGCGAGCTCGTTGCGGCGTGGGTGAGAGAGCAGCAACACATGAAAAAAAAAAAAACTGAACTACTTTGATTATCTAGCAATGGCTGTAGTAGTAGTAGTAGATACTCGCTCCGCTGGTTGGGACAGGCGACAGTTGCAAGCTTACTTATAGTCCTTAGCTTCTGGCCAGTGGTTTGTGTCAGTTCTTTGGTCATTCGTGCGCGAGTGCTTTAACAAATCGGTCGAAATCGCTCGCAGTGTCCATTATGCAGAACGAAATGTGTTAATAACTAATATAGGACACGCGAACAAATACTGGAAAAAAGATGATTAAAAAAAGATATTAAAAAAAAAAAAGGAGTTAAACAAACATTTTAAGTCAATAAGAAAAACAAAATCAACAACATTAGCAGAGACAACAAGCGTTAAAAGTATGGAATAATAAATCAAAAAATAAATAAATATATAAGTATTCAAGTACATTTGCAGCAGTGAAATTTTTGATTAGATTTTAGTTGAGTGGCATTTGAATACTTGCAACTTGAAATCAATAATCGATTATTAATATAGAACTTGAAGAATGAGAATGTCGAATCAATAAACCTTCAATTGCTGTGATTACTACGACGGCATGAGACTTTGCACAACTGACAAGCCAGCTACTTACAACTAATATTGACGCATCTGGCGAGTCATACTAGGCGCACTACGATATGTATCTCTATTTTTTTTTTGGGGCACACTAGAAAAGGCAATGTTCGATTCGTGTCAATTGAATTGAAAGTGGAGGCTTTTAAATCCAGAAATCCTTTGAGCACATATTTCAGTTAATTGAAAATAAATAAATTACACATATTTGACATTCGCCTAGTGAGAATCAACAACTAGCCGCCAATTTAGTTCAGCAACAAGTTTATTTATTCAACATTTATCGACCCGAAGTGGAACTCTCTCTAATGTGCATTATCTATCATATATAATATATACTGATGTGCCCCATAAGTGTGTGTGTCTGTTGCATGTGCGTGTGTGTGTGTGTGTAAATAAAGGCTGTTATGAGTTTGGCCTCGAGTACTACGAACTGAAGTTGGGCATTCACTCGTGACGTGAGCCATAGCCATTTAATGACGCTTAGATATACATATATATATATATATATATTCTATATGCATAACGATATCCTGATTTGGTGTTTCTTTTTTCTAATATATATACTGCATGTCAATGATTCTTGTTCAATTTTAAAAACAAGAAATTCTATCGAAAAGTTTGATTTATGGGAACTCTTGCTTGAGCTTGAAGATTTCCGTTATGAATTTATAATGATTTTCCTTTTACTTTTCAAGTTTTATATATGACATTTAGTTTCTTATATTAAACCTTTGACATTTAAAACTATTTACGCATATTTTTATTATATTTAATTATATAAGTGTATAAATATATTTGTTTGCTTTTTCAGGTTATTTTAATGTCAGAGTTAAGTGGTCCTTGGGGAGCACGATATACACATGATATGTGTGTATGTATGTGCTTGTGTATAAATACTGACAAAAATTGCTAAATGAAACCAGAAGTGTTAAGTGCTATGATAATTTAATTCAATAATTAATAATATAAATTTATTATAAACTATCGCTTGAAAAGAGTAAGAGATAATTCATTAGATAAATATTTTTTAAGCATACTATTTTCTGACTAAATAAATAAACTATAAAATAAATATAATAAATAGAAAACAAAAAATAAAATAAAATATAAATATGTAAATGTAAAGAAAGCTCTAGTTGAGACTGCTCGGGGAACTGATATTTCAATAATTTTGCGCGTCTTTCTGCCACACACACACACACACTTACACACATACATAAACACACATAGGCACGCACGCATACAGTACTTGAGTAAGAGTAAGGAGAGAAGAAGAGCATCAAAGTTGTCTATGCGTATGTAGTAGTATTCATTTGGTATTTGTATTTAGGTAAAATAAAGCTAGAATGCTCACAGCAGCAGAGAGCGTTTCCATTGCTCACTTGAAGCTCGACTGTAACGAGAGAGACAGTACTTGAGTAAAAGTAAAAGCAAGGAGAGAAGAAGTGCAGAAGATCATAAAGTTGTCTATGTGTATGTAGCAGTTCTCATTTCGCATTTGTATTTAGGTAAAACGAAGCTAGAATGCTCACAGCAGCAGAGAGCGTTCCCATTGCTCACTTGAAGCTCGACTGCAACGAGAGAGAGTAAAAGCAAGGAGAGAAGAAATGCAGAAGCTCATTACAGTTGTCTGTGTGTATGTAGCAGTATTCATTTGGTATTTGTATTTAGGTAAAACGAAGCTAGAATGCTCACAGCAGCAGAGAGCGTTCCCATTGCTCACTTGAAGCTCGACTGCAGCGAGCTCTAGCTGCCGTCGGGCTTTTGAGAGAGACAGTGCTTGAGTAAAAGTGGCCCTATATAAAGGGCAGCAGCTGCAGCGTTTCTTCAGTCGTCCAGGCCTGCTGAGGGTCAGCGCAATAAAGTGAACTGGCGTGTGTGAAGTATAAGCATTAAAGACGTAGATGAATTACGTAATGGAAATACGTAGAGGAAATACGTAAAGGAAATAAGCAGCAATACTTAGAGAAAATGTAACAAGAAATACTTTGAAATACGTAGAGGGAATGCTTAGGCTGGCGGCTGACTGCTATTGAGTGACAATGAGAGAGCAAGCTCTGCATGCAGATTTATGTATGTATGTACATACATATGTATATGTGATCGCTTAAAACATATCAGAGTGCAAGCGAAGCGAGAAGAGAGTCAAAGCGACAATGTAAAACGAGTTGCGAGAAAGCATTTATGAAATGCTTTCTCGCTTTAGCGCATGATAAAGCTTTTCTTATGAAATGCTTTCTCGCTTTAGCGCATGATAAAGCTTTTCTTATGTTCTGTTTTTGTTGCGTGCTGAGCTTAAATTACCGTTGGTTAGTAGATGCTACATATATGTACATTCGCTTATGCAATTCAAGCAATATTTCTCTCTTTCACTCTGTCATGTTATCGCTTTGCAGATCGCATCGCTTCTCGCGGCCAGTCTGCTGTCAGCCTTAAATAATAGGGCTCTGCAATTTTATTGATTGAAATAAGAAAGTTTGATTCGATGACAACAAACATCTGCATGGCTCTTCTACATAGTTGTATATTGTTATACAGGTAAAGGTATTGATGGCCTATTTGCGTTTGAGTGTTATGAGTTGCCTTTCGATTTTCATCGAACTTATAAATATGAATGCATATTTAATGATGGGAATCGAGACACATGCACAGCAAAGCCTCGTGGGCTGTCATTGTAGGTCACATTAACTGAAAACTCGTCCTAAAAAAAATGTATTCTTGACCCAAGCCTTAACTGCACTGTTACGATTTTCTAGGCTGTTGTGACGTTGAAGCTTTGGAAAACATGAGCAATCATGCCAAGCTGACGGGCAATGCGGGCCGCAAATCGAATATATTTCAAATACGTATCGACAGTGTGGACGATGAGAGCACTGCGCCCATAACGGAAGCCAATTCACGTGAGGATCTGATTGACAGTGCGACGCGCGAGAGCGAGAGCGAGATAGCAACCATTGAGCAGACAGCATTTCAATTTCCAAGTGGGTACCTATTAAAATATTAAATGATTTCGTTATAACTTTAGTTGTATTTCGGTTGTTGTTAATTCATAGGATTCCTTTCGGTGCCCACGCTACGCAATTCGCAGCACAGTTCGCTGGGCACGTCGCGGCGCCAAGTTGTCTCGAGTCCAGCGAAAAGTGAGCGTATGATACGCAGCAACCAGATCAAGCTGCGACCCAGAAGACTCAGCCAGGATAGCGGCATAGTGGCTGGCCGTTTAGTTGGTTATGCTGTAAGTAATAGAGGGATATCCAGGAACTTCTTTATATACTTATATCTATCTCTATTCCTGCAGGAGAGTCCTTTGATTGAATTGGATCTGCAGTCGCCGCCCATCGAGCCCAACAGCTCTGCCGATAATATTTACAACTTTCTAGAAGTTGAGCGGCAAGCGGTTAGCCAAAGTCCAATGTATGTGGGCCATCCCATTACGCCAAAACCCAACTTGGAGCTGAGCTCCAACAACCGGACCAGCTCAGCTGCGTACACAGAGAAATGGCTGAACTCGTCGATGATGCGCGGCAGCAATGGCTCGTTCTATCAGAAGGTCAACTCCATTTCAGTGCCGTTGCCAACACATCTGGAGACAGAGTCGGCGGAGCCGAGTCCCACACAGGCGTTTGGGCCGCGCATTGTGGGCAACCACGATGAGGATATACCTGGCACGGCAATGCGTCGCACTCTGGGCCTGAATCTCAGCCCGACACTGGGCGGACGTAGGCCCAGTCAAGCCGACGCCAGTGTCAAGGATTCCTACGAGGTTGTAGAGTCATCCCACTCGAATGTGCTGTCCGATCAATTCGGCTATAAGCAACTGCTGCCAGCTGAGCGGAAGACATCCACCGGGGAGAGCAGCATCAATGGCAGCTACCTAAGCAGCCGCAAGGCCAGCAAGAGCAACAGCCTCGCGGGCGATGGCAGCGAGGAGCGACGTGTGAGCAAGCAGGATCGCGAGGGCCTCGATCCGGAATCGCTGATGTTTCGCGATGGGCGGCGCAAGGTGGACATGGTGCTGGCCTGGGAAGAGGAGGATCTGGGCGTAATGACGGAAGCGGAAGCACGACGCCGTGATATTCGACGCACCTTTATGGACAATCTAGTGAAAGAGGGCCTCGAAGTGGAGCTGGAGGACAAATCACAATCGTTCAATGAGAAAACCTTTTTCCTCAAAATTCATCTCCCCTGGCGTCTGGAGACGCGCCTGGCCGAGGTCATGAATCTGAAGTTGCCCATCAAACGCTTTATAACCATATCCGTAAAGCCTTCTTGGGTGAGTTGCTATTGCTATCTTAATTTGGGAATATTTCTCATAGTCGATCTCCCATTTAGGATGAGGAGAACGTGGTCATGCGTAATGTGCACTACTGGAAGGATGTTTGGCAGCGTCTAACCAAAAAGATACAGCTGGACAATAGTCTGCTTGAGGGCGAGACAACATTCAAAGCAGCCACGGCCAATGGCAATCCGGAGGAGCAGTAGGTCGACCAAATCAAGATTAATTCGTTTTTCTCCTAAAAACTCTCGTTGTGCAAGGTTCATTGTAAAGGATCGCGCCACAGCGTATACGGGTGCCCAACGCTCGCTGATGGTTATGCAGGTGTTGATTCGCACGCCGTACGATGACGGCGATCGCAATGGTATACGGCGTCTGCTTAATGATGGCACCTACTTGGCCTGCTTTCCATTGCACGAGGGACGCTATGATCGGCCGCACTCGAGTGGAATATCGCTAGATCGTCGAGTCCTATATCAGACCTGGGCACATCCCTCGCAGTGGTACAAGAAGCAGCCGCTGTGCTTGGTGCGCAAATATTTCGGAGACAAAATCGCTCTCTACTTCAGCTGGCTGGGCTTCTACACTGAAATGCTCGTCTATCCGTCTGTTGTGGGCACACTTTGCTTTATTTATGGACTGGCCACGCTCGAATCGGAGGATAATACGCCCAGCAAGGAGATCTGCAATGAGTCGGGCACTGGGAATATTACGCTCTGTCCGCTCTGTGATAAGGCCTGCAGCTATCAAAGACTATCCGAATCGTGTCTATTCTCGCGTCTGACTTACCTCTTTGACAATCCCTCGACTGTGTTTTTCGCCATATTTATGTCTTTTTGGGGTAAGACTTACACATCTATTCCATATTTCATATTGTATATCTGATATACTTTCATTTATAGCAACCACCTTCCTGGAGCTGTGGAAACGCAAACAATCGGTTCTGGTCTGGGAATGGGATCTGCACAATGTGGAAATGGATGAGGAGAATCGACCGGAGTTTGAGACCAATGCAACCACGTTCCGCATGAACCCGGTGACACGCGAAAAGGAGCCCTACATGTCCACCTGGAGTCGTGCCATACGCTTTGTCATTACGGGCAGTGCCGTGCTATTTATGGTAATTAGTATTGGATAGAGTTCTATACTCTTGATAGTTAATTTGATTATTTTCTAGATCTCTGTGGTGCTCTCTGCTGTGCTGGGCACGATCATCTATCGCATATCACTGGTCTCGGTCATCTATGGTGGCGGCGGCTTTTTTGTTAAGGAACATGCCAAACTGTTTACCACTGTGACAGCTGCTCTGATCAATTTGGTGGTCATCATGATACTGACACGCGTAGGTCGAACACACAGAACTACGAAACCAATTTAATTCAATATATTATATTTTACAGATCTACCACCGCATGGCCATCAAATTAACCAATCTGGAGAATCCACGCACTCACACCGAATATGAGGATTCATATACCTTTAAGATATTCTTTTTTGAGTTTATGAACTTCTACTCGTCGCTCATCTACATAGCCTTCTTCAAAGGACGCTTCTTTGACTATCCCGGCGATGATCAGGCGCGACGCAGCGAATTCTTTCGGCTCAAGAATGATATATGTGATCCGGCGGGCTGCCTCTCTGAACTTTGTATACAATTGGTAGGTGTCTGAAATATACATACATACATATACAATATATATTACATATATTTTAAAATAAATATTTTATAAATTAAAAAAAATAAAATAAATAATAATAATAATAATAATAATAATAATAATAATAATAATAATAATAATAATATTAAAATAATAATAATAATAATAATATTAATAATAAAAAAGGTCTCAAAATAAATATTTTATGAAATAAAAAAAATAAATAAATAAATAATAGTAAAAACGGTTTTGCTTAAATACATTTGTTAACTTTTTTTTAGTTTTTATTATATTTTTTAATGTATATTTTCCTTTTACTTATTTATATTTTTTTAAAATTAAATTAGAATTAGAATAATGCATTTTTTAAAGTAAACAAAATATTTTTATTTATTTTTCATTATTATTAATATTTCATTTTTCTTTTTTTATTTATTTATTTATTTTTTTTTTTTTCAAATTAATAATATGTAATTTTTGTAATAATTGTTCTGCTATTTATACCTATTTAATTGTTTATCTTTTGTCTCTAGGCCATCATTATGGTGGGCAAACAGTGCTGGAATAACTTTATGGAGTATTTGTTTCCCAAATTTTGGAATTGGTGGCGTCAGCGAAAGCATAAACAAGTAACTAAATTTAAGGAACATTAATATCAATATTAATAAAGAACTAACCCATTTTTCTCTTGTTTTTTATAGGCTACAAAAGACGAATCGCATTTGCATATGGCTTGGGAGCAGGACTATCACATGCAGGATCCAGGTCGCTTGGCACTCTTTGATGAGTACCTAGAAATGAGTAAGTAATCAATTATTAAAGACAGCAGAAATCATAAATCCTTATCTCTATTGCAGTACTACAATATGGCTTTGTCACGCTGTTTGTGGCCGCATTTCCCTTGGCGCCGCTTTTTGCGCTGCTCAACAATGTGGCCGAAATACGTTTGGATGCCTACAAGATGGTCACTCAAGCCAGGCGGCCCCTGGCCGAACGTGTGGAGGATATTGGCGCCTGGTATGGAATTCTGCGCATCATCACCTACACGGCTGTCGTATCGAATGCCTTTGTGATCGCATACACGAGTGACTTTATACCGCGCGTCGTCTACAAGTTCGTCTATTCGGAGTCGCACACGCTGGTCGGCTACATAGAGCACTCGCTGTCCATATTCAATACGTCCGATTACAAGGAGGAGTGGGGCGCAACGAGCAGCGAACGAGATCCGGATACCTGCCAGTACAGAGGCTATCGGTAAGTGGGCTATTAATGGGCTCTTAGACACATTCAATGCACGATTGACATACTTTGATAGCAACGGGCCAAAGGACTACGAGCCCTATGGACTGAGCCCCCACTACTGGCACGTGTTTGCCGCACGGCTGGCCTTTGTTGTGGTATTCGAGGTACATTAATCAAATTATAAGTGAATGTGCATTACATTAAACGATGTCTGTTTATATTCCGTGACAGCATGTGGTGTTTGTGCTAACTGGCATCATGCAGTTCATCATACCCGACGTGCCATCCGAGGTGAAGACCCAAATGCAGCGCGAGCAGCTGCTTGCCAAAGAGGCCAAATACCAGCACGGCATCAAGCGTGCCCAGGGCGACAATCAGGATATCATGAGCCTGTTCCGTGACACCACTCAACGCACCTCCATAGCTGGCAGCCAGTCCACAGCGCGTGGCAGCTGGGCGCGTCGCTTCAGTCGCATGAGCGACGGCCTGGACGCTCACGTCGAGGTTGCGGCTCGTCCGCGTCGTTCGGTGGAGTCCACAGTGTGGGAGGTTTCCTGACACGAAGAGGAGGCCGATGAGAACCCCGTGCAAGCTAAGAGATGAAATTAATTAAATATGCAGCGATCTCATTAGCTCTTCGAACACAATTCAGACACTCACTCTTATAGTATATTTTATTCTTTCACATCTTCATAATTCCAAAGTCATATTTAATTTACATATGTACATGTCTATTTATTTGTGTTTCTATTTTCTTTCTGTATATAAATTGCTGTAAATGTGTTATATATATAAATAAATTGCAATTATATTAATTATAAAATTATCAGCATTTATATTTATCAGATATCGCGTCATATACATATGTATGTGAAAGGTATATTGCCCAAGTTGTTTCCGATCTGTTATCGTAGTATGTTTAAAAAATAGTCTGCCATGCCTTTACATATCATTAAAATATAACCATATATCACATATTCACAATCTGTGTTTCCTCCTATTTAAATTTATGATTAAGTAGTTTACTCTCTAGTTGGACTAAATTATATAGCGTCAATTTCCAGTGTAATACGATCTCAAATTTAATTAAGCCATTCTGAATTAACTCTTCAAGCCATATAAGTAGAGCTGCCATAGAAACCACTCAGGCGCGACTCCGTTGTCAGCGTAACCACCGACCAGGCAGGGGCTTTGTTTACTTGCCTATTTATATAAGCGAGGCAAAATGCATAAGAAAATCTCATTGGAAGACGCTTTCTACGAAAACCTAACACTAGGTCTCATCAAAACTCTATGTGAGTAGTGCGATCACATTTGATATAGCCTAAACTATATAATTAACCCATTTCAGCATCTGTGCCACGCGTCTGCAATGTGAGCTTGGAGCGTCGGCAGCCGTTGAATCCCTGCCAGGTGGTCAACTGGGAGCAAAGGCACTGTGTCTACTTGCCGGAGGATATGAAAAAGTTTTACCTATCCACCGATGGCTTTGTGCTGCATTGGAGCTATCAATACTCGCGTAAGTGAAGAGATTATAAATATATATATCCCTGATCCATAAGCAAATCTCTTTTAGCTACCGATGTGCGCCGTGTGGGGTATATACACTTTCCGCACCTGCTGCAGGTGACGCTGTTGCGTGAGAATATCGAGACCACTCCACTGGTCACGCCTTCCGCTTCCTCAACAAGTGCGGTCAGCGCGGCGCCAGTGACTGCACCGATAGCCAAGGACAAATGGGATAATCCCTTGCCCATCATTACAGCCAAGACAAAAATATTCGAAATTAACAATATCAACGAAGTGGCCAAGGTGAGTGAGCTACGATCTAACAATTGAGTTTATAATGAGTCATCAATTTGCAGGTTTGCATGCTGTATGATTCAACTAGCTCGAATAATCCAAAGTTTTATTTGCTGGAGCTGAACACGCTGACTTGGCAATTCCTGTCCGAGACGTTCAGCGAGTATCTCCGCATGGCCATTGCGCATTTGGGTTTGCCCTACTGGGAGCTGTGCTTCTCCAGCTTTGGCCTGCCCTCGTGGACGGAGCAGTTGTTTCTACTGCTAGCTCCGCATTTGCTGGAGAAAAATGAGCAGAGACGTGGACGCACAATCAATCCCGCCTGCGAGCATCCTTACAATATTCTCGATCCGAACATCTTTCGCAGCAAACCGAAGTGCACGACCAAGTCCTCAACGAGCATTGCGAAGTCGCACAACAAGTGAAGCGTTGGTAGCAAAATTTCTTACTTTTTATTAGGTTAACAAATGCACAAAGATCGGGTAAAGATTTAGATTGTACTGCAAAAAGAAATGGCTTAATATGAACACATGACATAAAATAGAATGAAGTTTGTTTGAAAGAGTTACGAGCTTATCTTATTCCTGATTTGCGGTTTGTTCTCTTAGCATACAATGAGATCTAAAAGAACTCAGAGCTCTTGTCCTCCAAATCGGCTAACATTTTGTCTCGGATCTGTGGCTTGGGATCCTCCTTGATTTCAGTGGGCACAGCGCCCACTTGGCCCAGCATAAACTCCAGCTCGTCGAGCGTCAGCTTCTCGCCACGCAATTCGATGGGTCCAATAAACTGTTTACGCATGGCGCCCTCGTGGTATACGAAAATGGTTGGCAGGTTCTTCTCGGGGAAGTTGGGTATGCAGGTCGTGGCAATGGAGCGCAGGAATTTCGTCTGCGGGAAGCGAACAGCCAGCTGTTGCATATGATGGTGGATGAGGGCGCAGAGTGGGACGCCATTGGCATACAGATGTAGCACCACCCAAATGCCTTCGCCAGCCTTTGTCACCTCATTGACGTAATCCTGGCCAGAGATTTCACGCACACTGCCGAATCGTGGCTTCTCTGCTAATGCTCGCATCTCGGCGATGCGACGTTGTCGATATTGTTCCAGTACAGCCTCGTCTTCAGAGTCCTCGAGTTCGTCCAGCTCATCCAGTGACATATCGTCGATCCGCTTGTCGCGCTGACCCTCTTGTGGAGGCAAATCCGTCCTTCGCTGAATGACATCATTCATCATGGCCTGGATTTGATCTTCTGTAATCTCTGCCTCCTTTTGTTTGGGTCCAATAATTCCCTTTGCGCGCAGCACATCATTCCACTCGGTATCTTCATTTGGGTCCTACAGCAAGTATATATTTTGTTAGTTTTCATTCAGTATTTGTATACGAAGCACGAAGCACTCATGCGTTGCGTTTTGATTTGGTTTTTACCAAATATGGAGATAAGAGAATGCACATGCATAAAGATATTTATATACATATGTCAGAATGTAATAATTATTAAAGATAATAGTCTTGCGCTGGCTGTTATCTTACCTGCATTGTTGTTTTATTACTTGCTTAAAGTCAATATGTCAAAATAAATAAATAGTGAATTCCTATTCACTGAATTTTAACTAAATATATAATATGACTAACCAAAATATGGTAAACAGAAACCGAAACTCAAAATGCACTGTCAAAAATCCCAAAAAATACGTCCTAAAATACTAAATAGTAATGCTAAATTATTTAACAGCGCTGTTAACACACGTCGCTGTTATTTTTTCTATTGTGGGAGAGCAATAGCATAGCTGCCAGCTCGTGTCAGCTAAGGTGGCGTTCAAATTTTAACATTAGTAACGACTTATGTTAACAACATAGCAGGTACTGTTAAGGCGTTAGCTATGTAACTTGCTCAGCTGGTAAAATGTGCAACATGTGGTTGGTTCTATGAATATATGGGCAGGGAGAATAAAATCCTAAGTAAATACTGTATATTTATTTATCCATTATGCAGCACTTATTGCATTTGAATATAATTAAGGAGTAATTGAATGTTTCACTTGATTCATTTTTAGTTAGTTTCTTTGACGGTTAAAGGGAGGGCTAAGAAATGCTGCTTTAACTCTTGACCTTCTTTCAGCTTTACCGAGCAAACTTCCAGAAACTTTCGATAATCAGCGTATAAAACGTACTTAGCCCATTTAATTAGTATAAGTAGCTCAGCAATCGATAATTCAATTATGGGCTATTACACGCGACTGCTCAACTCATAGAAAGTTCTTTGCCCACCCAATATGAAATCAATATGTTGAAGTTCAGCAGTTTGTTTGCTTTAAAACAAACAAAAAAAATGCATAAAAAAGAGTTTGCTTTTTTATTACTTTATAACTTTTATTCGAATTTGTCTTTTTGTCCATTTGCATTTGCTAATTAAACAATTTAATTAGTGAAATTATCGCACACCATCAAAATTGAAAAATTTCCATGGATTTAGTTGATTTCTTTTCATGGTTTTATACATCAATTTATTTATATATATATTTGGTAACTCGATTGCATAATGCAATATCTAATTTATTTTCTTGTTTTTTTGCATTTATTTATTTATTTATTTTTTTAAATTTAAATTTAATTTAGTTTAAGCTTATAGCTGTGCTATTGCACACTCAACACATTTGATGCTTTAATTAATTTATTTAACAAATAAGCGTAAACTATAAATACATGTATAATAAGTTATTATGATTAATATTTTTGTTTTGTTTTTTTATAAATTCATTTACCTAAATTTATATATAAATATTTGTTAAATTAATGCTTAAGTAAACAATTCTTGGAAGTTTCTCATTGTTGAGCGCGCGTCAATTTAACTAAGTTTATATATGTATATATTATAATACATATTAGCTTTTATGTTTGTATATATTGTATATATATATATATTAAATTTATGCGCCGACTAGTGAAACATGAAAGTTTTGCAACAAACTCGTGCCTAAACATTTAGTTAAATTCCATTTGTTTTTGTTTTTTTTGTTTTTTTTTTTTATTATTTTTTTAATATTTTTTTTTTCTAATTTGAATGCCGTTTTTTTGTTTTTATTTTTTTTTAATAGCGCCTGCACACATAAAATTTATTAATATTTTACTTTTCGTTTCATGAGTATATTTAACAGTTTACATTTATTTCTAAAAGCCCGAAACACCCGACAAAAGTGAAGCAATAAAAACAAAATTAATTTTATAAATTGAAATAGTCAAAATCAAAAATAGTTGGAGATTTTTAGAACTAGCATTACTTATTATAACAAGAACTTGTTTATAAGCTATTAGAAATTGCTTTTTGTTTTTTTCTTTTTTGTTTCCATCTATATTATTTGTAACTTTCTTATTTAGTAGATATAAATTACTTTAAATGAAACTTCGAGATCTTTTTACAAATGAGTGAAACCATATTTGAGTTAAGAGTTTGTCAGGTGTTTCCACACATTCGCGAATCATATTAACTTTTGGCACACACTTTGACTGACGCTCTCTCGCTTATCGCACATCTGTGCTCGCCCCGAGCTGTCATATCACTTAATGCCCAGTAGTCTTTTGAATGCGCGTCTATAGTCCAGATTGAAAATCGTATAGATGACCGGATTGAGGCCAGAATTGATGTAGCCCAGCCAGGTGATGAAGTTCTTGAACTTGTTTGTGGGACAGCAGCTCTGGCAGAACGGCAGAATCACATACATGAGAAAGAAGGGCAGCCAGCAGATGACAAACACGCCCATAATGATGCCCAGCGTGCGGGCAGCCCTTCGCTCCTTGGACAACGAGATCTTCTGTTTCTCCTCAATGAACTGATTCACAGTGCTTGGCTTCTTCTGCAATGCGCTCGCAGCAGCGACACCTGTTGACGACGACTGTGGCGGCGTTAGCTTCAGCGAGGTTTGCTCCTCCGTTTGGGTTACGCATACCTGAAATGTTGTGGAAATTTTGCATTGATGAGGAATATGTTGATGATATGGTATATATAGTTAACATTATAAACGAGCGTGCTTTCTGAAGTAGCTGATATATATCTATAGAAAAGAAAAATCAAATAATCTAAATTGTGTTTTTCTTTATGTCTCAGCATATAATATTCCATGTTTTTTTTTTTTCGAAGTTTTTATTGCTTTGATTTCTTGTTTATAATATGAAGTATCTGGCTAATTCAAATAGCCAATTACCGCAGTCTTTAGCCCTTCATTGTCTGCAAGTCTTCTATCATCAAGCAAATTCTTTTTCTAATTTGAAAATATTATTATTTATTTTTAATAATTTTAATTTTATTTTTTTGCAAACTATCTTAGTCTGAAAAAATATCAAATTATTTATAACTAAGCGTTTCGCAAAATGCGGCATATTTTTCTTTAACTTTTTAAATTTAAAGGTGAAAAACCTAGTATGGCTTTAATAATAATAATAAAAAAAAAAAAAAAATAAAAGAAAAATAAAAAAATAAAATAAAAATGTAAAGGCAGCCATAATTTCAAAGGCTTTTGTCGTTAATTTAATCTGCCAGCTTCAGTCGGTCATCATCTAAAAACATTTGGCGGGTTCTCTTAACCGTTTTTGGCATAGCCATCTTAATTTGTGGACTAAGTACTATGGTATTTGCCTTGAAAGTTCGCATGATATTGATTAAGCTCTGTCATCCAATATTTTATTATTGTAAACAAAGGAACAGACAGCCCCAGTTCGGAATCTACTTCAGACTGAGACCTTTCCATAAAAATATTAAATTACATAAAGCTGACCAATTTGATTGCATGTTTAAAAATTTAATGACTTTGTTAAACAAAAGAAAATTGAATATTTATTAAAATATTTCTAAGAACTTTTAACAAAAGAAATTATGTTAAATTACTGCCGCCAACATCTTTGCTTCTATAGCTAACCCACCTGTATGCAGCCTTTGGGATCACTGCCGCTCTCTGTGCTTATTTCGGGATCCGATTTGCCTGCTGCATTGTTGCTGTTGCCTTGTGGCAGCAACTGTTGCTCGCCGTGCGGCTCGCAGGCCGAAGAGGATGACTGCGAGCGTCGATTGCTGCGCGCCTTGCCATGCTTGATGGAGTCCTTGATCTTGGCGCGTCGCGATTTCTTGACCAACACCACAACATGTTGCTGCTGCTGCTGTTGCTGCTGCTGCTGCGACTCATTGTTGCCCTCTGGCTGGACGTGCGTTTCGCTGCTCAGACTCTCCTGATCGTTGTGTATCATGGGCGTGGCAAAGTTGGCTCGATCACGGCCGCAGCACAGCCAACTGCCGCAGAGGCTGCCCAGGGCGCGCGCCTTCGAGCTGGTCGAGCTGCCGCCCACGGCCACGTTGCTGGCATTGATGGCCTCCAGGTCGGCGCTCTTCAAGGCGATCGTGTTCAACTTGTTGGCCTTGGCACGCTCACGCAGGCGGCGTCGCGTGGCCACAAAGATCTCGATGTACACGATGGTCATGATGATCAGCGGTATGAAGAAGGAGCCCAGCGACGAGTAGATGACATAGCCGCGCTGCGAGGTCAGTTCACAGGGCGTGGCGCTGGTGAACTCATCCGGCCAGTCATTCCAGCCAATCAGTGGCGGACTGCTGATCAGCAGCGAGAGCAGCCAAACGCCCGAGATGAGCAGCAGCACACGGCCCACGGTACGCTTCTGGGCATAATTGATCGGGTCTGTGATGGCCCAGTAGCGATCCAGTGCAATCGCACACAGATTCAGTATGGACGAAGTGCAGCAGAGGACATCGCAGGTGAGCCACAGCTTGCACAGATGTATGCCGAACTCCCAGCGTCCCAGTATCGAGTAGGCCACATTGAACGGCAGCACGAGCAATGCGACCGTCAAATCGGCCACGGCCAGCGATACGATAAAGAAGTTCTGGACAATGCGCAACGGCTTGTAGGTGAAGACGCTCAGTATGACCAGAATGTTGCCAATGATCGTCAGCACTATGATGATGGAGAGCACCAGCGCTGTGAGCAGCGCCTCCCATTCCGGCACCGCCAGCTGCAGGCCAAGGAAGCTGCCGTGCAGCTCCTCTACGGCCAGAGCGCTGCAGTCATTGGTTGACTCGACAATTGCTGTTGCAGCTGCTGTTGCTGTTGCTGTTGCAGTCGATGTTGCTGTTGTTGTTAAGCTGTCCACCAGCGAACCGGACAGATTGGCCGCCAGCGCTGCTGTTGTTGTGGATGCCACTGTTGCTGTTGTTGTTGCTGTTGCTGCTGCTGTCTCAACACTGCGTCCGCTGCTTGCTGCTGCTGCGGGTGCTGCTGCTGCTGCTGCTGCTGCTGTTGATGCCTCTGGCGTGCTGTTGACGGCTGCGGCAGCTCTCAACGCAGCCGCGGCCACCGTTGTGGTGACATTTATGAACAAGATTTGATCTGCCGATGGCATTTTGACATCCTGCTAACACTGCCACGCAGCGTTCTCGTTGTTGTTGTTGTCGTTGTCCACGTTCGCGTTCGCTTCCTGTTGTGTGTGTGGTTGCTCCCTTGTAATATTGTTCACCCTTGGTCCCTCCTCGCCCTCTCTTCCTCTGGTTCGCTGTGTGTGCTGCAAGGACATGAGAAATTCAGTTATGCGTGAAAAATTTGATTTCATTTCGTTGCCAATTTTTGGCTGCTTAACGATAAACAAATATTATATAGCAGCCAGCACTGATATAATTGGATACTTTAGATTAGAAGTAAATTATTAAATATATATATACATTTATAAATATATTTCTATTTATTTTTGCATGATTTATTTGAGAGCAGCAAATCAGACTCAACTCATTTATAAGTTGTCCGAAAACATTTAAAAATAGCAAAGTTAACAATAGAAGTGGAAGGCATTATTAAACCCAGTTGACTTTAATTGAAAGAGTAAAAAAAATAAAGAAAGAATGAAGAAAGTTAACAAATATTTCGGAAAAGGGTCTTGTCAGAAAGGCATTAACAATTTAGCTGACAATATGCTGTTGGACTCGTTCAATGCAGAGGAAGCTAACTAATTAAAAATGCCAGCTCAAGTAAAATGGCAGCTGTAAAATAATACAGCGAGGCTACTTAGCTTGGGCTACGCTCGCTGGTCTTGTAATAAAAGATGTTACGACAGCAACTGGACATTTTGAAGGCCAACTTGCAGGATATGCGAGTAGGTAAGAGAGAAATGAGCAAGCACATGTAGTATGAGTAGCTGAGAGAAGCGATCTTCTCATATAAGTGGGCTGAAGACATTAGTAACTAGCTATGGGTAGTTACATATATTAAATAAGAATCACAAACAGAAGCCAACTGAATATTCTCTTCGTTTGGAGTAGCGTATAAGAGTATTCAGCTTTTCAGCTTTTCAGCTTTTCAATTTCTGAAAAGTTATTCACATTATTGTTTAATCCTTCTTCGTCTTCTTAATGTGCAGCGGAGATAAGAAGTAGATTTAGAGTATAACTTTGAGTCTATTAAATATGTATAATGCTATTATGCTAATGTGTGCAAAAGGTGAATAAGGGCATGACCTACTTAATAAAGTACAATATATATGTATATGTATGTATGTGTATACTTGATAAGTATGATGAGCGAAGTCGATGTAGCTTTGTCTATGCAGTTGTGTTGCTATTTCTTAGCTTTGATTTGATTCGTTGTCTGGCTGTCTCTTTATAGAGCTGTCTGTCTGTGTGCCTATTTATTTCCTATACAGATTAAAGCAGTCTCTTTTGCTCTTACAGCATTAGCTTCAAATGCTGCTTTTAGAGATTCAATTCAAGTAACACTTTTACTTCTTTTAT